>JABXJD010000120.1:0-52500 GCA_013375575.1 Percina caprodes | reverse complement strand
AAAGTGTAAACTACAAGTTGCTGTATTAAAGGGGGCCAGACTATTTATTGGTCGGTATTAGCTTCCCAAAGTCATAGACCGATAAGGAGAGAGAGCCGGCCTAGCTGTTTCCCCATTTTCAATGCTAAGCTAAGCTAACCAGCGGCCGGCTCCTGCTGCATTTGGGCCGTATAGCCTGGATAGTGAAATCAATCCTCTTATCTAAATCTTGGCAAGGCTGTGAATAAGTGTATCTTCAAAGAAGTCAAAATAATTCCTTTAAGTAAACTACTAAAATATAGATGTCTTACTTTATGATTTTTTTGTTCTTTTGGGTTGGTTTTGAACTAATGGCCACCTCCTGCACAACACTGTCCATTAAAATCCTTCCTGGATTGTGTCTTCATTGTGATAAAACAACACCAACCTTTATGGTGTAATGTAAAGTGCCTGGTGGCAAATACTCCACAATCCACTATGTAAAAGTATCTCTTTAATCCTCTCCACTCTGGAATTTCTTAGTTTTTTTTTTCTCTGTGTGTGTGTGTGTGTGTGTGTGTGTGTGTGTGTGTGTGTGTGTGTGTGTGTGTGTGTGTGTGTGTTTAAAAAAACAACTATATAGTATACTATCAATACATAACACAAGTATATGATATACAAGAGGAGCAATATAGGAAATATTAAGCACGGCTAACATTGAAGTAACACAACCACTACCATAATTACATTTATGTACATGATAGTATGAAAGTGTTGAGGCATGCTTCTCTATGTGCATGTGTGTGTTGTTATATAAGTGTGTGATTGTGCACATTTAGGAAGTGTCAGAGTTACATTTCCTGTAGAAAGAGCCATTGAGGAGCCTGCGTGTGTCACCCTAGAAGGTGGATTAGCGCTGTAAGGCTCCACAGTGCTGAAGGGCAGCCCTTATTCAGCCAGGAGAAAAGAGTGTTTTCGGTTGAACCCCAGAGTGAAGCCTACCAGATCATAGTCACAGCTAAAGTGAGTCACACTAATAATACACCAGCAGGACGTGCTGCACACCTAGCTTATCCCTCACCTGTTTACAGTTAGTGGAGACGCGTGATGCCAGAACTTGTATAAGTTGTGAATACATAATATCCAAAATAGAGGTCCATTGTGCCACAATGCTCAGACTTCATTACTGAAAGGCTAAGACATACTTGACATTTCTTTATTTGAGATGTTGGAGATCTAATAATGCACAACATGGATTAAACCAATTGTCTAGACGCAGATTTATCAGAATTGTCCATTGGGTTGGCATGGGATTTAAACCTTCCTCTTAAGAGTAGATGAATTGAAACAAGGTGTCACAATTATTTGACACTAGTACATAGGGAAGTTTTCATATTGGTGCCCTTTAGAGTCAAGAAATTTGTAAGGAAAAAAAAAGGCTGAACCGGTTCTGTCTGAGGGTCTTGTTATGTGAAAGACCATCATTACAGACATGCAGACATATAATAGGTCTGACTGGATGGACTGTGGCGGCCTCCTAATGCAGAGATTGTCATCAGTGTTTTGTCCGGGCTGTAACCATTATGTCTCGTCTATGTCTCTTTTTATCTTCTTTCTTTCTTTCTTTCTTTCTCTTTATCGCTCTGACATTTTCTCAGATATTCATTTTCCTCTTTAGCCCACCCATCTATCCCCTTATGTATGGAGGACCCCGGAGATGTCACACACAAAACAAACATTGTATCTCACTGTGGAGATGAACACAATCAGAAAGACTGGGCATTTATTCTAAATGGTGCCTCAGTTGTACAGACTTGTTCCCTTGGTTCTTCTACACAACAAGCAACCATTGACTTTAATTATACTTCACCGTCTTTAGTGTATTCTAAATTTAACATCTCTTGTTGAAGACCATATTTCATACCACTTCTTTCAAGTTGCCGAAGTAAACATTGACCAAGTGACTTAATGCCCTTGCTGTAAGTGTAAGCTGCAGTAAGTGCCTCCATTGTTGCAAGGGATTACTGTATTGGCGCTCTGTCAAGTTTTGGGAAGGTGGCCAACGGGATTAATGCAGATTCTCTCCTGTAATGCCCTAAACACCCTAACATTAAATCACCGGCTCCTCAGATAACCTAAACACTCTGAGTGTAACCGTTACGTCAGATTCATTGGCAACAGCATCTAGTATGTACGGTTTTAATAAGCACTGCTGTAAAACCTAAAGCTACACAAATTTATATTTTCATTTTAAGGATGGGCTAAATTACTATGTTTAATACAAAAGAGCATTCTTCTAATGATGAACACAAAGAGAATTATCACCTGAGTCTCCAGTTGCCCTCTAGCCTGGTCCTACCAGACTCTCGTACATTTCATTTGAGCGTAAGTACGTAGGAGAGCGGAGCCAGGCTAGTTGCCCTCAGCTCAATGGAGCCTTTTAGCGTGTTTCAGCTCAACCCATTCTATTGAAATACTGACGCATGGTCAGTGGATCTCAGCGTCTGAATCATCCCTTTGGCATCTGTATGGAACGCATCGGGCATAGCAGCAGCTTGATCACCGTGCTGTAAGATTAGTATTAACAGCGATAACGGTAGCGAGTAGTATGAAAGACCGGAAACCCGTATAGGGTGGTTGGTTGGGGTGGTGGAGGGGTCGAACAACACAAGACACAAGACTTTACCAAGGTTTGCGTCCCGTTCTTGTCCCTCATATCACTGAAACGTACATTTTAAAACCCCACCCACAATCCTTTTCTAAACCTAACTGTCCTGCATGTCAGTTAAATGTAGGTCCTGACCCAGAGTTTCAAAAAGTGAAGAGTCCCGACCTATTGCGTCTAAATCTGACGTCAAAGGGCTAGACTCAAGTCCCGAGAGCGCCGAATAGTGACGCAAAGAGTCCCCACCCAGAGCAACACCTGACCAAGCGTTGCTTTTTGACGTGATGGGAGTGATCGTTGTTCAGCTCAATGTTGTAGTTTTAAGGCCCACAACTTTAATGGTTTGGTTCACTCTCACTGCCCTTCTCATCATCATTTCCAGAAGCGACATCCAGCTGCAGCAAAAAAATGCCACAAAGTTAGCGATTAGCTGGTGAACATATTGGAGCATTTAGCAGCCAATATTCAGCCAGATATTGGTGTTGGTGGAGACCAAAACGAGGCTAAAAGTAACCCGGTGGCGACTCAAAATGAATGCTAATGTTGCTCTGTGTTTACTGAATGTTTAAATAGGTAAGTGTTTGTGGACTCAAAATTGTCATAGTATATACACGGAGGATTCAAATTCATTTCAAAATTCTAATCCATTCACGGTCAAATGCTTTCTATCTTTTTAACCAATAGAAGTAGATATTTTAAACACAAAAAGTAACCAAAATGCACAACAATCAACATTCTGCTTTGGCTATCAATAATTAAAGGCTGACACAACACATCATTCATCGTGTAGCTAACACTGCTAAATCGGGCAATTCTGCTGTCCATTACACAAAGATGACAGTAATGCTCTGCAGGTGTACAGTTACTGCAGGTAGGACTGTGTTTCTCCTCAACCCTGGAACCATTGGCCCCTCCCTGGCTTTGTCCTCTTTTTTCATCAGGGCTGTAATCCCAGATAGAGTCTGCTAAATAGCTGGGATCTGATGACACACACACACACACACACACACACACACACACACACACACACACACACACTCCCACTGACCGTCCTTTCAAACCATTCACAAGCTCTATAGACTTCTGTGATGAATGTCTTTTTTTTTTATGCAAGCACACAGAAAGAAATGCACGCAGAATACAAACTGCATGCAAAGTGCCACATCTTTACACACACACACACACACACACACACTGAGTTAATGCTTGCTAGCAAGAGCAGCCATGTGTAATGATACTGTTCTGAGAGTCTCAGGAGTCGTGGATATTATTTCTTCTATTAAATTTTCATTTATCAGGGTTCTTTTTGACTGTAGCCGTGGAGTCGAGAAATGTATTAACCAAAGGTTTCCCAGCAGGAAGGTATTTTTTTTAAATACGTGTCTAATGTTATTTGTAGTATTTCAGTATGATCTTTTTCTGTGTATGACCTTCAATAGGTTTCTGTCAAAGCTGCAAATATTTCTGATATTTTAATGCTCCCGATGTGTCCAAATATTTCCTTCCAATATTTCCACTTCCTCTTTAGGTGGACAGTGAGTTCAGTGATGAGAGGCAGAGGTGCATCATGGGAGGAAATGATGTAATAACAGTGTGTTTATTTGCACTAAAGGAAACAGAGTGATTCCTTAATGAAATCCAGGGTGGGACTGTTTACCCAGAGCTCTCTCTCTCTCTCTCTCTCTCTCTCTCTCTCTCTCTCTCTCTCTCTCTTCTCTCTCTCTCTCTCTCTCTCTCTCTCTCTCTCCTTCCTTTTCATGAACAGTGAGGGCACTGTACTGTGTATGGTGGCTGCTGGAGAGTGTGCTGGCACTGCTTGGTCGTTCACACACACACACACACACACACATATACTGCACAGTAGCCACACTCATCTGTTTACAGTTTGTTGAAAATATTATCTGTCTTCTGCTCAGCTACATTTATTATTTATTTTTTTACCATCGAGCCTATAACAAAATCAATCATGTCAAGTATAAGACATATTTATCAGCCTTCATGCATGCACAGACAGCTCTGCTGTTACACACACATTAACCAACATCCACAGACCTGAGGTGCCAAAGTCATATGGCAATCTGTAAAGTTTTTTAAAATAAAAAGTGTAACCGAAGCTTTAAAAGTTGTTGATATTGATCTTGGAAATGTCCTTGAAAGATTTGCTCACCGTGTAGCTACAGGTATGGCAATGTTGGTCTGTTGGTCCGATTTCTAATTTCTGGATATCTTTTCAACACTTCACATGCTTAGAAAAAACACGCAATGGAAGTTTGATTTGACGTTTTGTAGGATTTCTGTTTTTTTAGGCAGGGCTGCTTCTTATTATTATCTCCTTTTTTAAAGTCCAGGCTTATGGTGGGCAGTTAAAAATCTCACTGTGTCTCTCTCTCCTCCGGTCTAACAGGATCCGTCCTCAGCTGGCCAAGGAGAAGATCGAGGGCTGCCACATCTGTACGTATGTGATGCCCGGGGAACCGCAGTTGGTCCTGGGTAAGGACAAGGCCTTCACCTACGACCACGTCTTCGACATGGACACCCAGCAGCAAACCATCTACACCCACTGCACCGAGAGCCTCATCGAAGGCTGCTTTGAGGGCTACAATGCCACTATCTTTGCATACGGACAGGTTGGTCAACAGGCTTTCCTCTTGCATGCTACCAGATCAACACAGTGCACATACACCCCAAACACTCACCCTTTCACATTTGCTGACGTTTCCGCATTGCATCGCTCCAGGCGGATGGAGCAGCAAGATTTATTGTAAGCATGTGATGAGCTGATTTCATTTCATATTAGGGAGGGAGTGAACCGGCCTCGCAGCTGCACCACCTCTGTCAATACACTATCAGCTGACGTGTTTCAACCTGCTCTCACCACCACAGCTTTATATTGGCTCTAATAGTTCAGCCTGAGAGGGTGATAAAGAAAGGGAGTTTATTACCCTTTCAAAGCAGAGTGGGAACAGATTGCTTTACCTCATACCAGAGCATGGAAATAAACTGCAAAGTCTAAACAAAATTGAGAAACATTAGGTGCTGGTAGGCAGACCTTTGTTCTCTCCTGTAGACAGAGCCACAGCTTGCTGTTTCTCCCTTGCTGTGTCCATTGTGTCATTACGCTAAACTAAGCTAACTGGCTGCTGCCTGTTGCTTATATTGTACAGACAGATATGAGAGTGGCATCAAGCTTCCTGACAAGTAGACAAATAAGCGTATGTTGAAGCAGACCTATGTCTTTTTTAAGAACACATAAAAAAAGAAATAGAAGTATACTGTTTTTTTACACATTTTCACGCCCACGGTTAGCAGAGATAAAGGGAAAGGCACAGCTTAACTGCACTTTGCAGTGTACACTGTAATTTAAAGGGTCATATAGTTGCTTGTTAAGGTGGTATCTTTTGTTATTCCCCACTAATAACTGAACAAATGACACCTAAAAAAACACATTAAGACATTTGTAATAACACAAATCAACTGTGAAAAAAGATGGGTTTTCTGTCACTCCCTTGCCATTTTTAACAAGATCATTTAAGACGGAAAGACAATACCTCCAATAAAAGAATTTTGGGGTCACACTTGGGGTTGACATGCACCAATGGCCCCTGTCTGTCCTTGTCCACTGGGGACATTGTTGTTACATATACCACTGATACCTCTCCTGTTGTTATGGCTCTGCACCAGCAACTTCCGTGGCCGGAGGCATTATGTTTTCAGGTTTTCCATCCACATTCTTGTAAACGCGATATCTCAGGATCCCCTGGAGGAAATGTTTTTAAGTTTGGCACACACGTCCACTTATACTCCAAAATGAACTGATTCAATTTTAGAGGTCGAGGCCAATGTGACCTCACAAAAACAATGTTTTTGGCCATAACTCAATAATTCATGTGTTACTTATGACAGAGTTCAACATACATTTAATATATCACCGGTCAACTTCACTGTGACATCATAATGTTCTGCGAAAACACTTTTCTGGCCAGTATTCAACGCAATAACTCAGGAACAGCAGGGGAGACATTTGGTTGGGATACTGATTTGGTGACACTAATTTTGAAAACTGTGGTGATTATATAAATCTTCTGTGCTGCCAGGTTGAAGATGTGTGTGAAGCATCCACGTTTCACCAAAAAATACACTTTTGATAAAATTCCTTTAAAGTCCTCACCAGGGCCTGAAATTAACACCTGACTACCCGCCAAATGCGGGTGAATGTAGCAATTGGCGGGTACCACTGTCAATCTACCTGACACATTGGCAGGTAGACAATGAGAATGGAGTGATTCATTAAGTCTTTTTTTGCAACTGTTGTTCTTTTACATTTCAAAGAAGTCTGCCATTTTGTTGGATTTAAGCTAAAAATGTGGCGGCACATTACGAAGAAGCCAGCTGAAGTGAACAACCAACAAAAAGTGGAGCATGAGTAAAAGAAGACGTTTTAATACAAAATGGACAATTGGTGGCAACGGCATGGTTGGTGAGGGGCTGATTTATGAAAGTCAAATCTTTTTGTAATCGAGACTACTAACTTAAAATTAGAAGCAGTTAAGGACCAGGAGTCGTCAAAAAGCCACCTACACACGATAAGACTGCGCTTCCAAAGGAGACCGCTGCGGTCAAGGCACCGACGTCCATGAAAGCAGCACAGTTGGAGAGGATGTGACTTCTGTTTCGGAACTTTCATGTGATTCCTGTTTTTCACCTTTTTATGAGGCAAAAAAAAACCTGGCTGGTAAAAAGCCACTTTGGCTGGTTGTCAAAAACTTCAGGCACTGGTCCTCACTACATATATTATATGAATCTGAATGGACATTGATTAAGACAACAATAACTCCACTGGTTGGCAAAGGCATACATGCCCAAGGTGGTTATTCTAGTTTTGTAAATCTTTTGGTACCAGTGGTTGAGTGGAGGCCTTTAACAGTGATAATAGAAAAATAAAAGCAGGTGCAACAACATCAAAGCCTATTAGATAAAAAAGAGCAAGCTTCCTGCTTTTCATTTGTCTCACAGCGTCTCCGGCTGCAGCCGTTAAACCTTCCCTCCGCTCTTCTTCTTTCTGTTCATTATTCTCTCCTCACATTGTTCCTGCTGCCCTTGTATTGCTGTCAAAGAGCCTTTCACAGGGCGCAGTGGAGGCCACACACACACACACACACACAAAAGCATGTGCACAAACGTTGTAATCACACAGGTGTGGACTTATAAAATAATAAAACCAACACACACACACACAAACAGTCTTTCTGTCACACTCCTGATACATCACCCCCCCCACACACACACACACACACACACACACACACACACACACACACACACACACACGTCAGCGTCTCTTCCAGGCGATTCGACAGGGAGCAGAGGGGTAACGCGTGAATTTGAGCTCAATGTTGCATTCCTTGTATTGTCACCACAGCGACCACCCCATCCCCTTTGGACCCCCTCCCCCCATGATAGAGGAACTACCCAGAGCTGCACCCCAGCCTCTGAGTCCCAGAGACTTTTTAGTTTCATTAAACAGTTAGATGAAACCACATTACAAACACATAATAAGAGCCAAAATAGGATTTTTTTCCCATTTGGTAAAGTAACTGTATCTGTCTTCTTCCCCGCGTCTAGACGGGTTCGGGGAAGACCTACACCATGGGAACCGGCTTCGACGTCAACATTGAAGAAGATGAGCTGGGTATTATTCCCCGGGCCATCAACCACCTGTTCAGAGGGGTCGAGGAGCGCAGACAGGCGGCCACCGAGCAGGGCAAGCCTGTTCCTGAGTTCAAGATCAACGCACAGTTCTTGGAGGTGCAGAAACACACACAGATCAAAACGTTGAGAAATGAGGGTTTTTGTTTCAAAATAAAGGGGCACTCGGTCTAAACTCAGGACATCCACCAGTCCACTTGGGTTCCATTAATTAGGTGTAGCTAGAGCATGCAGGTCAAAGGTCAGCAGGGTGTGTGATCCAGATGACCCTATAGCCATTAAACTGTCATTAGCCTGTCTCTGTGGGCAACTCCTGGCTTTATTTTTAACCGCCAACGAGCGGCTGCTAACAGCTGGTAAAGAAGCAGCTGGGGGGGTGGTGAGTTTGGGAAATGTAGTAAATGACTGATTATGTAATAAATTACACTGACTATTCATGCAATAATGTGTCTATTATCTATTATGTGTCTATTATCTATTGCATCTATTATTATACACACTCTCCAGTTATACAACGAGGACGTGCTGGACTTGTTTGACTCAACGCGAGACATTGAGGCCAGAAAGCAACGATCCAACATCAAAATCCACGAGGACGCCAACGGAGGCATCTACACCGTCGGGGTCACCACCCGCACCGTCACCTCTGCGGCTGAGGTCAGCTTTAAAACACCCAAAAAAACTGTTTTCTTCTACACCATTCTCCTGGCTTTAAGAAAATCATTTTTATCAGTATAATCCCATCCTAATAAACATTTCCTGAAACGGTTTGATACTCCATTATTATTATTATTATTATTATTATTATTATTATTATTATTATTATTATTATTATTATTATTATTATTATTATATTAAAGGGTCAGTTGACTCAAATTAGAAAAAAAACGTCTTGTGCTTTCTATCCACGCAGATAGTAGTAGTATAGGTAGTATAGGCTGTGTTTTCACGTTTTCAGACATCTATCTATGAGATTTATCCAATATGGTGGAGGTGAATTTAATTTTTTTGTTGTTGCTCACAGCACTGAAAAACTACATTTACATATACATTTCAGCAGCAACGTGTCTTTCCAAAAACACTATCCATGTTACTAAATAATCCACATACCTCACTGAACCGTAGTACGGTACTCTGTAAAAGCTGATTGTAGATCAGTGACGGGGCAATGAAGAAAATAAAACACAGTGTTTCCTTTCGTTGCCAAATTCTCCTTAACAAATCTCATTGTCCCATTGACATAACGACTGGTAGCTGGAGAGGTGCCAGTTCACCTCCTGGGCACTGCCAAGGTGCTCTTGAGCAAGGCACTAAACCCCCAACTGCTCGGGGCGCCTTTCCATGGGCAGCCCCCCCCACTCTGACATCTCTCCATTAGTGCATGTATAGGTACTGAGCATGTGTGTGTAATTCAGGCCTTTGTGTAATGTGTGTAATAACAACAGAGTGTAAATTGTAATTTCCCCTTGTGGGATTAATAAAGTATACATTATTATTATTATTATTATGGACAGTTTCTTTATTAATATCATCCAATGACCCTCACCCAAAGATGTCTGAATGTTTTGTGGTCTTTCCTCCCTCCTTCTCTCCTCTCAACAGATGATTCAGTGTCTGAAGCTGGGCGCTCTGTCTCGTACCACCGCCAGCACTCAGATGAATGCCCAGAGTTCGCGCTCCCACGCCATCTTCACCATCCACCTGTGCCAAGTTCGAGTCTGCTCTCCCGATAACAACGTACGTGCTCGAACACAGCTGTGGATCTCTGCCACCGCTGAAACTGAATGTCAATGACACTTTGCTAGATTGAGATGATCACTACCTGCAATTTCCCAATCAAACCCTTCAATTGTAGCACTTGCTGGAAAAGCATATCGTCTCATATTTATTTTCCGTTTGTTCTCTTCCAGGATAATGTAACAGACAACCGTCTAGCTAACAGCTCAGAGATTAATGAGTTTGAGACGCTGACAGCCAAGTTCCACTTTGTGGACCTGGCTGGTTCTGAGAGACTGAAGAGAACTGGTGCAACAGGAGACAGGGCTAAAGAGGGCATCTCCATCAACTGTGGGCTGGTGAGGAAGCCAAGAGCATGTCTGAGTCTGCATTTGGACATTCTACCTTATATTACATAGTAAAGTGCAGGCATTGGTCATATAGTCATGTACTGTGTTTATGCATTGGATCCATTATGGATTACCTTGGGGTGTATGATATAAAGCAGTGAATCTGTCGTTCTACAATTGCATGTCAACATTCACCAGATAGCTCAGTTGGTAGAGCAGGCGCCCACATGAGGATTACTCCTTGACGCAGCGGGCCCGGGTTGGACTCCGACCTGCGGCCCTTTCCTGCATGTCAGTCCTCCCTTTGTCTCCCTTTTCATTTCTTCAGCTGTCCTGTCAATAAAGGCCTAAAAATTCCCTAAAGAACAATCAAAAAGGTTGATTTTGTGGAGCAAGAGAGCCCCCAGGTGGCCTGAATATGAACTGCATATTAAATATCTTTCTCGAACACAAGTATGATTATTTATCGCTTTACTAAAGTACAAATTAAATGGTATTGTTTCACTTGCTATTTCACTAAGTCCTGGACTTGGTTTTGCCCTCAAATATCCAATCATTAACTTTTGTTGTTTTTCCCCTGTCTCACCTTAGCTTGCTCTGGGAAACGTCATCAGCGCTCTGGGAGACAGGAGTAAGCGCTCCACTCATGTGCCTTACAGAGATTCCAAATTGACACGGCTGTTACAGGACTCGCTAGGCGGCAACAGGTTGGTGAACACTGTGAAAATATGGATGAATATGTTTAACAATGGATCACAAACCAAGTATTTTGATGCTGCAAAACATTGACGTACCTGCTTTGAAATCAGTGATTAAGCTGTGTCCAGAAGTGTCACCAGTTTTAACCAGAGAGCAGTATTTACATGCACCCTGTAGGCAGTGGTGGACTTAAGTACATTTACTTGTACTGTACTTAAGTACAAATTTGTGGTAGTTGTTCTTTACTTAAATCTTTTCTTTTCATGCCACTTTCTACTTCTACTCAGCTTTAGTTACTAGTTACTTATCACAAATTAAGATTTATGCACACAAAACACATGTAGTTTATAAAATATGATTTAATTATAAATGAAACTACCAACAATACACAGGCCTACGCTGAAATGATTAGACAATTGAACACAGTACTGTATTGATTGTTTCTAAAATGTGAGTATTTTTCTGCATTGATTACATTTGCATTGATTAAGTACATTTCCCTGATGATACTTATATACTTTTACATTTTTAACAGAGGAATTTTAAGTGTAACAGAATTTTTTACAGTGAAGTATTGTTACTTTTACTTAACCCTCATGTTGTCCTTGGGTCAAATTGACCCGTTTTCCTATATTAATGTTCTTTTTAACTACCCAATTGTAATTACCCAAAATAACATGATTGATTCCTCATGACGCTCTTTGGCTCTTATTCAATTTTTGAAACAGTATTGAGTAAATGTTGACATATTCCAGTTATTATCCATCAACATACATTCCTTTCATTTTAGTCTAAATAATTTCTGCTTTTCTAACTCAAACATTAGGTATAATTTCCTATAAATGAAGTTTATTGACCATAAAATCCCAAAATAATTGTGAAACTAAAGTTAATAAGTTTGTGTTACATAGTGTCAAAAAGGTAAAAAAAGTGACAAACATTGAAAAAAGCGGCAAAAGTGTTGAAAAAAAAGGACAAAAAAACGTAAGAAAAAGTTAAAAACATCGATAAAAAGCATCAACAAAAGTGTTTATTTTCTATTTTGACGTGTTAAGTAATGCCTGTAGGTTACATGTTTCCGTCGGTACACCTAACATGGCATTCCTCACCACTAGTTACCCTAAAGTAGTACAAAAAAGGTCTTATTATTATTATTACTTACAGATTAATCATTGCACCCTTCTTCTTTTGTGTCCAGTCAAACAGTGATGATCGCCTGTGTCAGTCCGTCGGACCGGGACTTCATGGAAACCTTGAATACTCTGAAGTACGCCAACAGAGCCCGAAACATTAAGAACAAGGTGACGGTGAACCAGGACAGAGCCAGCCAGCAGATCAGCACCCTCAGGACGGAGATAGCACGACTGCAGATAGAGCTGATGGAGTACAAGACGGTAAGAAGGCAGAAGGAAAGGATGGAGGATAGAAGAATTAATTTTCTTATTTTTTTATTTTATTTAACCTTTATTTAACCAAGTAAGCCGTTGAAAACAGGTTCTCATTTGGCGACCTGGCCAAGAAAAGCATAAGCATCAGACAGCATACGGTTTCACATTCAGTACAATACAAGAATACAGAATACAATAGGCTACATAAAGTACAGATTAAATGGGCATTACAAAGCCGGCGCAAAGTGAGGTGTAAGTAACGTCGATGGATATGCGAAAGTGATATGGTAATAACACAATATACTGCACATGAGCAGACAGTCCATAACACTGCTGCGATATAGTGAAGAGTAAATATACAGTTGGTGCAAGTTGTAATTTAGTTAGTGATGTAGATTAGTAATAACACACTTATACACAATATACAGTTAGTACAAGTTGTGTCTACTTAGTGATGTAGATTAGTAATAACACATTTATACACAATATACAGTTAGTACAAGTTGTGTCTAGTTAGTGATGTAGATTAGTAATAACACAGTTATACCCAATATGCAGTTAGTGCAAGTTGTGGTCTAGGTAGTGATGTAGATTAGTAATAACACAGAAAACATGAATACACAGTCTATGTAAATGCTGAATGTAGTACATTAGTTAATACTTTATTCATCCACATTGGGGAAATTCCCTTATTACAGCAGCAGTTTTCTACAGTAAAAAGCAAAAAAAAAAAACAAGTAAACAAACCAACAGGCAAACAACAGACAATGTGCAAAAAGTACTGAATGAATGTAAAGTGGCATTATATAAAAGATATCGTAAAGTGTGGTGGCCATAGTACAAAAAAATATTGCAGTGTAAGTAAGTAAGTGACGTTATTCAATTAAATTGAGTATGTAATTAAATAATATAGCAAAAGTAAGTAATATAAATGATATTAAAGTGTGACCATAATATAAATAATATTGAAAAAGTATGTACTTGTAATGGAAAAATAATATGATATGAGTGGAAAATATATTTCATGATATCAATTATCCTGCCTGATGCTCAGGGGAAGCGTATGGTGGGTGAAGATGGCATGGAGGGCATGAACGACTTGGTCCATGAGAACTCCATGCTGCAAACAGAGAACAACAACCTGAGGGTGCGAGTGAAGGCCATGCAGGAGACCATCGATGCCCAGAGGGCCAGACTCACACAGATCCTCAGTGACCAGGCCAACCAGGTCCTGGCTAAAGCAGGTGGGCAATAAACTTATTTGTACTGCTATAGTGGGGAACTACATTACTCGACTACACTACGGTGTAAAAAAGAAATACAAACCATATTTATTTGACATTTTGGCCATTCAGGTGAATCTTTTTATCTAGGTTCTTTGCTTACAATATAACAACCATGAGACTGCTAGTTTTTTTCAATATATTCTTGAAAATCACTCTGGATGTCAGAACACTCTTGGTTTGTCAGATATCAAAAGCATACACCCATTATTATAATATAGTTTATTAAAAGTAGTAGTGTTAATGTGGCTAATGGCCTACATACAAGTCACCATGAATCCCTCTGCTTGCAGGTGAAGGCAGTGAAGAGATCGGGAACATGATTCAGAACTACATCAAAGAAATTGAGGAGCTCAGGTATGGGGTGACCACTTTATTCATTTATTTTGGTACTATTCTTTAATCAGCAGCCATTTCTAACAATTAAAAACAGTTGTTCATGCTGTGTGACAGTAATAACTGTTTTGTTTCCCACTTGGATTCAGAAGCAGACACTAAGCAGAGGTAGAATCAGCTCAGGCAGGTTTATTACAAAAATAAAATGTGCAATAAAATGATGAGCAAAAGGCGCAGTGGTGGAGAGTGGGCAGACAGATGAATGACAGGCAAAAACATGGGATATCAGACAAAGGAACAAGAAGGGCAGGAAATAGTAATCTCACACAACTATATTTATTATTAGTTATAGTTACTATTTATTTGTATATTATTATTATTATTTTATCATTAGAGTTTAGCCGTAGCATTGTTACCTCAGAGGTGAACAGATAAACTGGCGAAGACAGAGACGCTGCCGTTGATCAGGTGAGGAGAGCTAGGGAAGCTTAAGAGCCACACACACACACACACACACACACACACACACACACACACACACACTTGTCAGAACATGACAGACAGAAACCGCAGGGAGGGGGGAACAGAGGGAGCAAGAGGACTGAGGGAGTGGCACAGCCAGATGATGGCAATAACACTGTCATCCCCCTCAGAGCTAAACTCCTTGAAAGCGAGGCTGTGAACGAGAGCCTCAGGAAGAGTTTGTCTCGGGCCTCCACACGCCCCTCGCTTTACGGCGGCCCCGGCGGCTCCTTCTCCCCTGCCCTACTCGCCCCTGAGAAGGAGGCCAGCGACGTCATCGAGATGGCCAAGAAAAGCCTGGAGAAACTAAAGAAGAAGGAGAGGAAGAAGAAGAAGAGGTATAGTTTATCTCCCCGTTCCCTACATTAGCACTGTACACCCGGATGTTGCTCTAATGGAACGAAGGCTGGATTTAGACAAGATGATAGCAACAGCTATTAATGATGATGGCTGTCTGTCGAGGTCTGGCACGCTGCAGCACACTGATCGCTGCATTCATAGTGAGGAATTTCATTTGTGATGTGGTCATTTTGTTTTTAGCAGGATCTCCATAAGCAGTGTTCCTCATTCGAACACACTGTTTGGGAGAGTCTCTGCAGTCGCCCCGCCTTTCTTGCTGCTCTCTCACTTTCTGTTTTTCTCCTATATCCTGTAATATCCCCTCACTTGCCCTAACTTCTGCATCCCGTCTGCCCCTCTCTATCTCCACCTCACCTCGTTACCTCACCATCCACACCTGCCATCCTTTTCTCTGAAGACTGAGGCGATTTGAGGAGAGTCACCACCACGAGGTTGAACACACCAGGTTTGCTACATCCCACCCAGGACTGGGTCAAATCTGAAGCTGGTTCAATTACTAGCAGTGCAAATCATGTATTTTTGTGCTCAGATTGAAAATAATAATAATCAAAACAATTTCAGTTGATTGTTGACATATGTGCCAACCCAAATCTACTTTCCTAAGTTCCCTAAAGTGACTAACTTCTTCTGCACCCATAGGTGGTTTACCCTCCTGGAGGGAAGCAGATATTTTAACCTCTTAACCCTCTGTTCTGTCTCTCTTTTCCTCTTCACTGCAAATGGCAAGATGTTGATCCGATCTCATCATGAGTGTCCAAACCACACGTGTCAAACTTATGGCCCGCGGGCTAAATCAGGCCCCTCGCTGATTTTGTTCCAGCCCGCATATCAATTTAGGTTCTCAACACAATTTTGCCTCGCCAAGTTTTTGTCACTGTTTCATTTTTTGTCTTTCTATGATGGCTGAGTAACTTTTTTTTAGGGCTTTATGTCGGCCATACTGTAATAAGAAAGGTATATGGGACATGCAATAACACAGTCAAAGATATTAGAATTTTTCCTATTTAATGAAAGCATCATAATAACCAACACATGTCTGGCTCTCTTTTTCCAGTGTGGCCCTTAGTGAAATTGAGTTTGACACTCCTGGTCTGAACCTTAAAAAGAAGGATGAAAAATGGAGTTTGAGTCAAAATATCAGGATTGATGTTAAAAATAAAATCACATTTTTATGATTTTTTGATGGTTTGTAGAACACGGTCAACCAATCTTAGTAGTGTGTGCCGGCCTTCGAAATCAGTTTGTAATAATAACTGTTACTGGTGATCACTTAATCATTTTTGCCTCTCCCTGTCACAATAACGTCGCACACCATGCAATCACAATGAAATTATTCATTAATACACTGATTCCACATCTGCTCCTGATCAAGCGTATACTAATTTGCATGTGCACTTTACCCATCCTTGTTGTAATTTGAATTGCTGTTAATTTCAAATCGGAGCTGCAGTATAAGAACTTGGTCGGTCGGCAGCTGAGTAACTGTCTTTTCCTCTTTCAGTGTAATCAGAGAGGAAGTGCCAGACAACGACCACGAGCGGGGCAACGAGGAGGCAGAGGTGGAGAATCACTAGATCAAGCTTTTTAGATTGCTGTTTAAAGATCAAGCATTGTGTGATTTTACTGTCTTCTTCACACGTTTATGTCAACAGGAGGGCAGCGACCACGAAGAGGGCGAGGATGCGGATGGAGAGGAGGAGGACTTTGATGTGGCGGGAGACGAGACGTCCGACGATTCTGACTCTGACGAACTGGAGGAGAAAGGTAAAATTAGCCGTTGCGTACGGCTTTTCTGAAGTCACACTAGGCGATAGATATGGAAGAGGAGTCGGGATCTGATGATGGGTTTTGTGCGCAGAGAACGTCCAGGCAGACCTGGCCAACATCACCTGCGAGATTGCCATCAAGCAGAAGCTGATAGACGAGCTGGAGAACAGCCAGCGGCGTTTGCACACTCTAAAACAGCAGTACGAGCAGAAGCTGGCCATGCTGCACAACAAGATCAGAGACACCCAGCTGGAGAGGGACAAGGTGCTGCATAATATGGGTAAGAGACACATTCAGATACCTGACTTTAGGGATGGACATTGTAACAGGTCCCTAAACACCTCTCTGAAGCAGATAAGATAAGGGAATCTACTCAAGTTCAAAGAGCAAAACACTAAAAAAGACCAGTGGTGGAAGAAGTATTCAGATCCTTTACTTAAGTACTACTACCTCTCTTACAAGTAAGTATCCTGCATTGAAAATGATATTTCAGTAAAAGTATCTAAGTATCATCAGGCCAATGTACTTTAAGGAATAAAGTAAAACGTGTTTAATCGCCTGATCTGTATTTGTAGGTTGTTATATTGTTGGGTAGTTTAATTTATAATAAAACATTTTTTAATGAATGTGTTTTGTGTGCAAAAAAATCTGTTTGTAAAGTAACTTAAGCTTTCAGATGAATGTAGTGGAGTAAAAAGTACAACATTTTTTAAATGTAGCGGAGGAAAAGAAGAAAGTGGCATGAAAAGTAAAGAACAAGTACCTGAAATGTGTACTTAAGTACAGTACTTTCATTACATTCCACCACTGCTGAAAACTTCATTGTTTCCTTGTTCATCTCCAGGTTCAGTGGAGACGGGTACGGAGGAGAAGGCCAAGAAGATCAAAGTTGAGTATGAGAGGAAGCTGAGCTCCATGAACAAAGAGCTGCAGAAGCTCCAGTCGGCCCAGAAGGAGCACGCCCGCCTGCTGAAGAACCAGTCGCAGTACGAGAAGCAGCTCAAGAAACTCCAGCTGGATGTGACCGAGATGAAGAAGACCAAGGTAAAGGAATAGGTTGTGTTCCTTTTTAGATTTTTCACTTTTACACTTGTCATAAACTCAGATCTAGGTCATGACAAAAACTGGGGAAGCGTCACAAGATGCCAACAAAATAATGTATCACAATAAGATATATAAGGTATATACTATATACTAAATACATTTGATACAAATACAAAAGGAAGAAACCGAACCAAACTTCCGGTGACCAACCGAGCTCCTCGTCTTGTTTCAGTGCTGAGTTTCTCCTGCTGGGTTGTGTTTATCCACCAGGTGGCGCTGATGCGTCAGATGAAGGAGCAGCAGGAGAGGAACCGAGTCACAGAGTGCAGGAGGAACCGGGAGATCGCCTCTCTGAAGAAAGACCAGCGCAGATCTGAGGTGAGAGAGATGGACACACTCGCAGAGGGCTATACAATTTAAGTTTTTTTCATTTTACATATAGTCATATCACCAAAGTACTTGTGTTTGGTTTATATTATACATGAGAAAATACATAGTCAAGGGTGGGGGTTGTGCAATTATTCATAATTTTAATTGCGGTTATAATTTCTGCTCCTAATGATCACAAAAACATAATAAACCTTAATGCAACTAAACTGTTATTTTGTCTTGTGTTTTAAATAACAAAATTTTGTGTTTTCAATATTGATTTGTTTAAATGTTTCAAATTTTAAGTTCAGTAATTGCAACATTACAACAAAGTCCATTAGTAATCCTGTTCAATATTTACCAAAATAATCCTGATTATGATTTTTTTCCGTAATCGAGCAGCCCTAGTCAAGAGTAGACCCACCTTAACTCTAGATTTTTAGGATGATACAACCCGTTTACCAACCATTTTAATTTCCAACTTTCATTCCGTCTTACAGCACCAACTGAAGCAGATGGAGGCCCAGAAAAGACAGCAGGAGTTGATTCTTCGCAGGAAAAATGAAGAGGTGAGACACACAGTCACATAGAGGAGAGGACGGACAATATCACTGGGTTTGCATCCGCTGTTGTTTCCAGCTAATATGCAAAGTGACTCTCTTTTTGTGCACAGGTGACAGCTCTTAGGCGGCAGGTGAGGCCCGTGTCTGGGAAGGTGAGCAGGAAAATCAGCTTACCTGAACCCCTGCAGGAGCCGTCGCATAGAGCCCCCCCAGGAAGGATGAGTACATCCGGAGCGTCTGCAGTCAATGGAGCCAGGTGTGGTATCTGAGCGTGTTTATGTGAGAGTGTGTGTTTAAACAGTTTTAAAAGAGCCGTGTCTTTTCTCATCAGGAGCTCCCCGGTGCGGATGGGAAGTACCTACCTCAGCAGGACGGCCAGGGCCAAATGGCAGTCACTGGAGCGACGCGTCACTGACATCATCATGCAGAGGATGACCATCTCTAACATGGAGACAGATATGAACAGACTGCTGAAGGTAACGCATGACTTCATCAGATTCAGCATGGGCCGGAAAAGTAAAGCAATTTAAACTATAGTTCCAAAAACCCAAAGCTTGACAAATGTACAGTATGTTTACTTGTGTTACTTTTTTGTCCCTTATTCTTCTTTTTGTTTTTTTCCTTCTTGTCCCTTCTCAATTCCCTTGCCCTAAACCCCGCCACCGCTTTAGCAACGGGAGGAGCTGACCAGGCGGAGGGAGCGTGTGTCCAGAAAGAGAGAAAAGATGGCGGTGGAGGGTGCAGACGCCGACCGCTCCCTGGCCTCCCTGAACGAAGAGCTGGAGTCTCTGAGCGCCAACATCGACTATATCAACGACAGCATCGCCGACTGCCAGGCCAACATCATGCAGATGGAGGAGGCCAAGGTGAGGTGGTGGAGAATCCCAGGAATCTAATTCCTTGGTAGTCATGATGCTTGTGGTTGTAATGCTTAGTAAATGAAGGTAAAGTTGGGTAAAGGAAGCATAATTGATCATTGTGCACAGTGATGTGTAGCACTATCTCATTAGCTTTACTTTGCTTGTACTGGACTGTAAAACTCAGTCAAACAAGTGGGAAATAATTGCACAGTTCAGCACCACTGACCACCCCTACTAAATAAGCATCAGACATCAAACAGCTTACTTGTTGGAGTAACAATGGCTCAATAAAACAACCACAGCCCATTACTACAGCCAAAAGCGTAGGTCCAGCAGCCTAATGATGCACACTGAACAACAGTTAAATTGATAAAATGTAATAACAAATGTGTTATTTGAAGAGCATTTTGTTCTGCATGGCTGCACACATGGCACAGCCACTCTGTCAGACTCCCATGATGCTCCAGACATACTGTAGTTTTTGATAAATTGTTATGACTTTGACTTTGTTACAATGAATGTGCTTTTGTTCTGCTACAGGAGGAAGGAGACACAGTGGATGTTACTGCGGTGATCAGCTCCTGTAATTTATCAGAAGCCCGCTTCCTTCTGGATCATTTTATGACTATGGCCATCAGTAAGGTACCGCGCTTACTTACTTAATGTTATTTCAGTCTTAATGTCATCAGTGTGTCTGTGTTTGTGTGTCTTTGACAACAAGTAAAGTTGGGTTTTTGTATTTTTATGGAAGCAACTTATTTTACCTTTTATTAAGATTATCTAGCTAGCATTAAGATTGATCATGAAACCCCACCCCAGCAAGTTAATCAAGCACAGATCAATTAAGATAACATGAAGCACTCCTTATTTTTTGGTACTAATGCGACACCCATGTATACAAATATATAATATAATATATGGACTGTATGAATTTGATTGCATTGTGATTGCTTGTTTATACCGTTGGTTGTTGTGGCAACTTGCATATAATTTGTCTGTTCATCTTGATCTTGCTTTCGTAGTCATGGTTCCATTATGAGATTAGATTGAATGAGACTTTAAATGGAACAACTTGATTAAATTAGGCTTAAATTAAATTAGATTCGATTCGATTTGATGAAACCTAATTGGTCCAGTAAAGAAATGCAATCAACGCAGAGGCAAAGAACAAGACAAATAGAACACATTAAGGAGTGGAAGTAATTACATAGGGAAAGATACATAGCCTACATTAGGTTGGCCTGTTGAGAGATAAAAACAGTAAAAAAAGAATGTGCTGCTGTGTCTCCAGTGATAACCCGTCTCTCATGCCGTCACGTGTCAGGGCCTGCAGGCGGCTCAGAAGGATTCCCAGCTGAAGGTGATGGAGGGCCGGTTGAAGCAGACGGAGATCAACAGCGCCACCCAGAACCAGCTGCTGTTCCACATGCTGAAGGAGAAAGCAGAAATCAACCCGGAGCTGGACGCTCTGCTGGGCAGCGCTCTGCAAGGTGGGAAACAACAACGAATCCATACCGGTCTGAGCATGTCAATCACGATCACTTTTTTTCTTGCTGCATTTTATTTTGTAGGCCTCACTTGTGCAAAGACAATTGATGCTTGAAATGCAAAAATCAAGGCCTGTAAAATAAAGAGCGGCCCTTTCCTCATCTTTGGGTTTGATTTTGATTTGATTTGTTTTCTCTGTTGTGTTGGTGTGAACTCAGAGTTAGGTTACCTGTCACCAGGTGAGTACAGGTTGAATAGCAATGTGTTTGAGAGAGCATGGCACATGCGCACTACAAGATTTCCACAACATTTCACCTGTAATTAAAGTCATATATGCAAGCAAACTAAAAGATAAAATTAAATTTATGTTTAGAGCCTTTTTTTGTCATCAAATTTTTAATTTTTTTATATTCAGAAAACATTCACAAAGAGTTATAAACAACACACTGGGACGTAGGAACGCATCCCAGTGCTTTAGAGCCTTTATTTTTATTTTTTTTTAAACTTTGGTCCCACAAGTGCATCTAATCTTTGGTGAGTGATTTTTTTTTTTTATTCTTTTTTTTTTTTTTAAAAAAGGCTAGGGATGTAACAATACATTCAAATCACAAATTGATACGATTCATGATTTTAAGTTCCCAATACTAGCTACGATTTTAGTAACAGAATGAGCTGCAGACAAATGACAGAACTATATTACTTTATTTATGTAAACTGTACAACATATGCGTCCTGTAAAGTGTAACTGGAATTGGATTTTATCTTTAAATAACAAAAATGTAATAAACATTGGAATAATTACATTTTTAAAACAAATCCTACATCAAAATTACTAAATAAATAAGCGTCTGGAGTCAAGTGAAATCGAAAGTTATATCTCAACGGGTTGTAATCTTTAACTACTTTAACTTAAACTATTTTTAACCGATTCACAATCGTTACATTCCTACTAAAGACCCAAGCTGACTGTCTGACCTTTATTTTTTATACTTGATGCATTAATGTGCTTATGATAACTATATTTCTACCCTAGATTCAGAAATCTTGTAGCGTGCATCAACCCGCCCCCATTTAAAAACTAACCCAGTTGAAATAACTCTGCCATGTGCATGGTGTGTTGTGTTAAGTGTCCTCTGTTACATCACCTGCTAGCATGTCCCTCTCACTCAGGTCACTAAATCTAAGCAGCAGTAAAACATCCACTCTGCCGCAGGACTCAGAGCTTAAGTGTACACAGCAGTCTGTGTTTGTGTGTGTCTTTGTGTTTGTGTCTTCCTGGCTCTCTTATGCTTTCTCCATTCGTCCTTTACACGGGATGAATACTCCCAACACCTTAGCTTCCAGTAACATTAATGTCCCCCGATTGTCCCCCTTTTATCTAAAACTAAACCCAGTGGCCCCTGAGCTGCTGCAGCCGTGAAATCATTGGCGTGCTGTAATATTTAGCTTACTGAATGGACGCTGTGTTTTGCAAGATTTCTTGAAAATACAGTTTGAAAACCCAAGTGAGAAATCCTATTTTTCACAGAGAATGGAGAAGACAGCAGTAGTGACGAGTCCACCCCCAGTCCAGCTGCTGAGGGCAGGTAAATACAGACACTCTTATTCCTTTATTTTATATTAACAATCCAACAGCACTTTTTTTTACCTTGATACTGTTATTTATACGTGCAGAAAATTTTTTATTTATGTTTTCATGTGTCATGTTTTACTGTTACACTAAATAGGTATTTCTCATAGTAGGAAAAGCACAGGTGTAATTGATGACTTTGATTATGGCCAATGTTGGGGAGTAACTAGTAACGGTGTTACGTAATAATTATTGACATATTTATATAGTTACACTAGTATTGCACTTTAGATAGGGTAACTTGTAATCGGTAACCTATTACATTTCCTAAGTTAACCTTCAAGCACTGATTATGGCTGCACTCCCTTTAGCCATGACACTTCCAGGCCTGGCTTACTGGAACACTCAAATTAAACAAGCCATCGTTAATGTTATTAATTACACCTGTGCTTTCCCTGCTATGACTAGTCAGCATGTCTGCTGCACAAAAAGTGCTTTAAAGTCCAAGCAGTGTTTTGATTCCACAGCACACAGGTGTTCTGAATTCTGGCTAATTAGACCGCTGCTAAGTCCTGTGGAGAGGCCCAATTAGGCCGCATAATTGTGTGCGTGTGCGTGTGCGTGTGCGTGTGCGTGTGCGTGTGCGTGTGCGTGTGTGTGTGTGTGTGTGTGTGTCTAAAAGCACAGGTGGAATTTACACCCCCCATAATGCCCAGTAAAATCTAGAACCTAAAAGATATTTGCGACGTAACTTGATGCAGAAAGGGCCCAAATTGCAGAAAAAATCACCAGAATGCAGGAAATAAAGTGTTTGACATTCCAAAAAACTCTAAATTTCAAGTGGAGATCTCAACCCACCTAATGTTGAATCTAAAGTTACGCCCTTGGTTAAAAGCAATGGATACACAATATAATACACAGATACAGTATGTGTTTTAAAGTATCTTGTTTTGACATAGAAACCGTTTTTAGTGTCTTTATTTACAATACAATACTTAATTTACTTAAAACTAATATATGTACGGGTGAGAAAAGAACCCAAGGGGATTATACTATGTATATACTGTATATATTTACATTTCACACCTCTTAGTTTTTGAGCCATGTAAATGCAACGTCTGTCAGAACAGCTGTAGGATTGTAATCAGTTTGGTGGGCCTTTCATGTACACCACAATCAGGTCAACATTTCAAGTTGTCCAGTTTTTAGAATTATTACCAAACAGTTGCAGCAACCTCAGCTGTTCTTTCTCAACATGGTAAACATTATACCTGCTTAACATGAGAATGTTAGTGATTGAAAATCCCTTCCTTTGTTTCAGCACACTGGCATCAGATCTAATGAAGTTATGTGGGGAATCCAGACCGAGAAGCAAGGTATACTGTACTGTGAATGGTACGGAGCCCCCCCCTGTGGTCAGCTAGGAAAGAAAACTAAACCGTGCGCTCAGAATACAAATCTGTTCCCTCGGTTTCAGAAACCGACAGCACAGATTCATAATCCGTGCTCTCGGTTTTATAAACGTGAGCAAAGTTAGAAAGATATTCACAGATTCAAACTTCTGGGATCAGTTACTCTATCGTGAAATGATATTAAATCACAAATGGCACATCTTTCCTAACGTAGGAAGGTTAACAAAGAGCTACAAACTCATTTTCATCAAAACGAGCCGTCCTCCAACCTAGTCGCAGCCAGCGGTGCTTAGGGACCGTCTATAAACTACAGCGACACAAAAATATGAATTAATTTAATGATTAAATAAGGTTAAGGTTAGTCTCTAAACTTATTTTTTAAAAGTAAGTGCTGTAGTACAACTAGCAGGAGACAAGTTATAATTGAGGTACGTTTAGAGACACTACCTTATTTAATCATTAAATGAATTCATATTTTTGTGTTGGTGTTGTAGTTTATAGACGGTCCCTAAGAACCGCCGGCTGCTACTAAAGACCAATGTTATTTCTCCAGGTTGGAGGACGGCTCGTGTTGATGAAAACGTGTTTGTAGCTCGTTGTTAACCTTACTACGTCATTTGTGATTTAATATCATTTTGCTATAGAGTAATTGATCCTAGAAGTTCAAATCTGTGAATATCTTTCTAACTTTGCTGACGTTTATAAAACTGAGAGCACGAATGAATTAATGAATGCATGCGTACAGTTTATTAAACCGAGGGAATGGATTTGTATTATGTGCGCACGGTTTAGGTTTTTTTCCCAGCTGACCCCAGGGGGGCTCCGTAGAATGGCAATGTGATGCAAGTGGCAAGTTTCCATGTCCAATATGCTGTAGTCAGTCAATTGTCCTATTTTCCTTCATATAACTTCAACTTTTTCCGTCCCACAGTAGTTATTTTTAGGACTGGGAACAATTACTAACTGGTCCGTTGACTTGTAAGTCAACAGAATATTGAGCCAAACAATTTTGGTCCCTCAGGCTCGGAGACGAACCACCACCCAGATGGAGCTGCTGTATGCTGGCAGTGGGGATCCGTCTTGTGAATCTCCCACCGGAGACTTTTCTGTCCCTCTGCTGCCGCTCTCAGAGCGCCTCGAAGGCTCGGCAGACATGCAGGGCCACGCGCTTGGTCAAACCCCTGACCGCGAGCAAACTGTTTCCCCATCTGCTCTGTCTGCCAGGCCAGTTGGCATGTAAGTGTTGAGGACAACATTTCTCAGCGGTAGACTGACTCAAGTTATGTAGCTCTGTCTGAAATGTTGAATATTTATTTTAGGTGGGTGGATCATTATCATAAGTTATCATTCAGTCCTGTGTAAAGTATTGAAGACTGTTCCACCCTCCTGGAGTGTTATTCAGTACTGTACTGAAGTACAAAATGACTCCTGTCACTTTTACTGTCTGCAGTTCTGGATCAAGGTCTCCTACAGGGACTGAGAGAAGGCTGCTGGAGCGTTCGCCGCTCAGCCGAAGGAAGGTGCAAGAGAAAGGAGCCACGGCGACACACATCCCAGCACCCACACATACACTTCCGCTTAGCACAGCAGAGGCTAAAGCTAAAAGCAGTGACCACAAATCAATGTAAGTGCAAAGTGGCATCAGTAGCAATGTTTCTCTTTATACTGAAAATGTCCTTTCAGCTGTGTTAGTGTTAAAATTCAAGGCTCCCATGAAAGACAGTCAAAGATTTTGGAATGTGCAGGTTACTTCTTATTTCATGTTACTTTGTTTTCTCGTTCAGGTTGGAGGACGCACCTGTATTTGAAGGCCATAGGTAATGTTCATGTCCTAAAGGTCCCATATTGTAAAAAAAATGTTTTTATTATTATAAAGCACGCTGTGCTATTTAAATACTGTGAAAGTATTAAAATGCTCAATCCACAGAGAAATGCACACAGCGGGAATTTGGAAACTGTGCCTTTAAATGAGCCGTCAGGACTTCCGTACGGTTGTAATGTCACAACTATACTATATATAGGTAGAAAGAGCCACTAGTGTTGTTACAGTCATTCCCCGGCTACAATGGCAGTGAAGAGAATTCGAGAGCGCAGACGCAAAAGGCCCAGAAACGCTGACCAATCAGAGCCAATTGTGCTTTTTCAGAAGGGGTTCTTAAAGAGAAAGGCGCTAAAACGGAGCGTTTCAGAGAGAGGGTATGAAAAAAATGGAACATTAAAGCATGTAGACATGTTCTAGTAGAAACCCAAAATTAAAGTATGATCCTAAAAATGAGCATGATATGGGACCTTTAATGTGCCTCTAAAGTCTTTTCAAATGAAAATCCATTGAGCCTCTTCTTCTTTTTAAATATAAAAAGTAAAGGTATTTACTTATACTTAGGTTATTTATATGTATCACATCTACTGTAGTAGCACTAGTCACTAGGTATAGCTTTCATCATGTCATGTGTATTGTAGAGGTGTGATCAACCCTGTAATGGCTCCAAAGAACAACCGTGGGGCCAAACTTCAGTGTGTCTACGTAGCCGAGGGGCACACCAAACCTGTTCTCTGCGTAGATGCCACAGATGATCTGCTCTTCACAGGATCCAAAGGTTGAAAACACAATTGTTTGCAACTCAGGAAACATATTGCTTTCTTCTTTCTTTTGGGTCTGTTCACTGACATGTGTTCCGTGTTTTTAGACCGTACATGTAAAGTCTGGAACCTGGTGACAGGTCAGGAGATCATGTCTCTTGCAGATCATCCCAGCAGTGTCGTCTCAGTCAGGTACTAGTATGCAGCAATAGTACAAGCTAAATAGCAGTAATGGTAGTATTAAGTAAGTACACGAGGTGCTCTTGATGAATTATTTTGTCTGTTTTCCTCGTAGGTATACTTCTAGTCTCGTCTTTACTGTTTCCACCGCTTACATCAAAGTGTGGGACATACGAGACTCTGCCAAGTGTATCCGCACACTCACGTAAGTTTACTTAATCCTCCGACATCACATTGTCTCTGTTTAATGCCCCAAATAAAGATGGATTTTGCTTTATTTTCGTGGATATCAGGTCATCAGGCCAGGTGGGTTCAGGGGACATCTGTTCTTCTGTCAGGAGTTTATCCATCCCACCGGGAGAGAGTCAGATCAACCAGATCGCTCTCAACCCTTCCGGCACCTTCCTTTATGCTGCCGCTGGCAATGCTGTGCGCATGTGGGACCTCCGCAAGTATGTCAAAACACATATAAGGGTTCAAGTTGTACAAAGCATTTAACAGACAGAAACACAGAAGAGACTGAATCTTCTTTTCTTTCCTTTCTTTAGGTTTGTGTCTACGGGGAAGCTGACTGGCCATTTGGGACCTGTCATGTGTCTAACTGTTGACAAATTAGGTAATGGACAAGACGTAGTCCTCACTGGCTCCAAAGACCATCATATTAAAGTAAGAGACACTTGCCTGTTATTACATTTCCATTTTTCTCTGTGTATGCAGTAAACCAAACAAAGATTTGATGCATGGTGGGTAAATCTGGGTTTGTTTTTCCAGATGTTTGAGGTGGCAGAAGGCGCTCAGGGTAGCATCAGCTCCAGCCAAACGTTTGATCCTGCTCATCAGGACGGTGTGGAGTCTCTGACCGTGCACGGAGATGTTTTCTACAGCGGCTCCAGAGACTACTACATCAAGAAGTGGGACTTAGGCAGTAAACAGCTGCTACAGGTACGCTGATACCAGAGCAGCAGAGTGGAGCCAGAAGCTTTTTTTTCCCTCCATATTTCAACTTACATGAGCTGAAAAGAAACTGAGACTGAATAATCTGAGATACAAAACAAACTCTGCACAAACTAACTGGCGGTCGTTTCCTCTGTTAGCAGTCTGTCAGTGCCCAGGCAGACTGGGTTAGCGCTCTGGGCATTGTGCCAGGCTCCCCGGTGCTCCTTAGTGGATGCAGAGGAGGGCTGCTGCGCCTTTGGCACGCCGACTCGCTAGCACCCCTTGGTGAGGTCCGGGGACACGATAGTCCCATCAACGGCCTTGCCACCAACAGCAGCCAACTGTTCACTGCCTCAGAGTGAGTGACAAAACGTGCTCAATTGTTGTGCTTTTTGTCATTACTGACATGTGTGCAGTGATTTGACTCTTGACATACTGAATTGTAAAAACAGAAATGAAGCCAGTATTGATTATCATGACCTGTTTTTAATGAACCTTTTTGTGTGTGTGTGTGTGCGCGTGTGTGTGCGCGCGTGTGTGTGTGTGTGTGTGTGTGTGTGTGTTTGGCAGTGACCGCACAGTGAAGATTTGGGAAGCCAAAGGATCTCTGGAGGAAGGAGTCCACTGACATCTGCTTCCTCAGCAACACAGAACGGAACTGAAATCAAGGATCGTCTACTGGCCTTTACCCAATCAAAAACTACATCAACCATGACTTAATGATTTGTTGAATGGGAGCCCAAAGTAGTCCTGGGTACCTGAAAGTGTGGGTCCCAGTTTTCAAAAGAATCTACTGATCAGTTGACCGATGCTGCACAGGGATCAGTTTCAGGGAAGTCTAATTAGATGCGACAGTCTTTCAAGCTCAGTGTATTTACTGATATTTTAGGTCAAAACAAATCACAATGGAGCCTCTTAAGCCTCCCGTAGAGCTCCAGGGACTACAGAAGAGCTGCGGTGAACAGCATTTCAATCAGGCCGAGAGTCTCTCTCCTGTGCTTTCAACATTCCTCTCCCCAGTTCAGCACTAGACAACATAAAAACCTTCCATAGTGAATTTTACCGGAGCTCCTGACAAAAAAAACACGGGTTTTGGTAAAATGCTTTGCTTCATCGCACTAATTGTTGATTGCTGAAAGAGACTGTGTCCCAAGACAAGACATGGAGATCTCCTCCTGATCACCAGCAGTCTATCCTGTGTGTGTGTGTGTGTGTGTGTGTGTGTGTGTGTGTGTGTGTGTGTGTGTGTGCGTGCGTGCGCGCGTGCGTGTTCTCTGTAAGAAAGGACCAAATACATACTGAAACTGCACATGGTCTTATTATTCATCTGTTACTGCCAAACCCTGTAGTGCAGTGGATATCAACCTTTTCGAGTCACGGCCCCTCAGAATAATCAGATTGGTGTTCCGGGATGTCCTGATGTACAAATTAAACACTAAATATAACACATGAAAGGTACCAAACTCACACAGTAATGTAGAAACCATTCCCGGTCTGTTAAAATTCTGCATTTCTTTCTCTACAACCATTAGGCAGCCCCAGGAAATGATCTTGTGTCCCCCAGGTTGAGAATCACTATTCTAGTGGAACATTAGAGGCCTCTAAATAAAACCTACTGCGCTCCTTTGACAGGGTCCTTACACATTTTCCAATTTTAATTTCTGTATTTATTCTGGCGTTTTAGTTAGTGTTAAGTCAGTGGTTAATAAATCCACTGCTGACCAATATTATGTCTCTATAGCACTGTGTGTATCACGGCTGAACGACAGTATTCCTACACACTCCCTTACCAAAGCAGAGAGCATTAACTACAGAAAGTTGGATAAAATTAGCTTGATGTTTCTTGTCCATTAACACTGATGAGCTAGTCCAATTAATTAATCTATAATTCAATACATTTAAATAAGTAATTAAATGTTAGCTTTACCACATAAAATCATATCAATTGCTCTAGTTTTGGAGGCTGAGACAATAGTTATTGCTACCTTACTAGCTAAGAGGCTAGTTATTGTTTAGCCAGATAAGTTTAACTGGTGTTTCTTGCTTTCTGTAGTATGATCAGATGGAGCTGCTGCCTTAGTAATATGGTACAATAAACTCAATTGCTAAGATTTTAAAGATTTTCAAAAGATTTTAAATGCTGGGAAAGACATGGGAAAACATGGGTGAATTTGCATACATCAGCTGGCTAGATTCAGGTTGTTTTTTCTAGGGTTCTAAGTTCTATGGCATAATGATTTTGTAGCTGGTTAAACAGATTTCAAGAAGTCAAATTGTGGTGTTAACTCAGTTTTTACCCATGTAGCGTCTGCATTTTTGGCTTTGTAGGGCAGCGTAGTCTGAGCTTTCCAAGAAAACCCTACAGTTACCCTACAGTACCCTTGTATCTGTAAATCAACCCAGGCAGAGTAGCTGTTACATCCACCTTCAAATAATACAATGTTGATCCAAAATCACAACAGCTTCAGTATTTCAATCAGTGATTTGTTCAGAAGTAGCAGCTGGGTTTCTGGTTTCAGTATTCTCTGCTTGATTTCTTTAGGCATTTGTAGCCTTAAATGGTGTTTTAGTTTCCTCTGTTGAATGGTTTTACTTTCCTGACAGCACGCTCCCCTCTGGCAAGGAAACAATTTCTCACTTTTCTTTTTGTGATTTGATTTTGATTCTTCAAATGAAAAGGTTACTCACTGAGTGTTCACTTTCTCAAACCTTTAGTTGCCGTGCAACACTTTTAAAGCTGCAGTACAACTCATCTGATTGAATTAAGCACCTTGTAATTTCATAATTCATATGATATGACATGTACTTTGTGAAAGCATCTACTGCTGAAAGACGTGTGTGTATGTGTGTGTTTTTTAAAATCCAAATGATGCGAAGTTCTCATTCCGTTCTCCATGCACAGTACTGTTCACCTCTGCTGTCTTAGTGTCTGTAAACTGCACACATGCTGCAGTTAACCATAAACAACATGTGAGGTCTACAACACTACGATTTATTTATTGTTTCATTAAGTTTTAATTTTTGCTGTTGTGTCTTCCTTATCAATCAGAGATTTTGAACTCATTTTCGTCTAATGCTTGACGATGGATTGCACAAAATATATGGGATTGATTTCTGAATAATCAGAGGTGTATTATTAGTGCCTGTAATAAATCCTAAACTTTGGGTAGCGACTGTAGAATCACTAAATGATAAAGGCAGACTGTCGTCTTATTACAAATATCAGGAGTATCTTTTCAATTTCTTGAGAAACACTTGCTGCTCTAGTTTGGATATTGGGGGTACGTTAGCAATGCTAAAGTCAATGGGACTAAAATGATTGCACTGAAAAAAAATCTAATTTATTCCAACTTCAAATCAGTTTTTCCCCATTGTCTCATAACAGTTTAAGAGTTAAAGAGATTTGTTACAGAAACCGGTTCTTGGAAAAAAAACAATATCAGCTGTAAATACTCCTAATTCCTAATGAATCAAATCAAAAATCCTAATTAACCTAATTGTGGTATCTTATTTTGAAATTTGACTGTGAATCTGCCCATGTGTAAATATGTTATTTTTTTTTCTTCCTGCTGATTCACTTGTGCACAATTTCAAGTGATTGAAATATCAGGTGCAGTGTGAAAATAAATTTTAAAATAAAGAAAATGTTTTACAAGTGTTATGTCTCTATATTTTGCATTTTCTTTAACCATGTATTAATACTTTACAACCACATGGGGGTAGTACTGTATAATAACCTGATGTACTGGATAATTCTGGCAACATTTGTATTATTATGTAGTATTCATGAGCTTTTTGTTTTCCTGTTTCTCCATTTAAATGACACAGTCCGATCATATGACATGGCCAATAAAACGGCTGCAGCTGGTCTGTTTTTACATTTTCTTCTTATTATTTGTTTTTCTGGCTCAGTGGTTACCTCCAAGCATCCCCCGAATGTTGTTTGATTAAGAGGGAGTATGTGTCTCAAGAAAATCATAACACAAGCCTCACTATGGATACATAATACAGTATATAATAACTCACAAGAATTTACATAATCTCTGGATCTTTTCTGCCCTGAGTAGATCATATATCTGCAGCTTGTTTCATTCCTCCTTTTAATTATAACTTCAGGCAGTAACATTGTATTCTGTGATTTACTCCAGCGCAGTAGTCACTGACAGACATAGGTGAAAAATGGGTAAGAAAGTCCCCCGGAAGACACAAATGAATGTGAACAGTGATGGAAGGATCAATATTTAATGTTCAGATGTACTGAGAGCAGCAGACTGTTAATTGGCCTCTCAGGAGCGGAGCTTTGACTCGTGGCAGACTCACTTGTGTGCAATGTTAAAATTCTACTTTATTCTAATGTACTTTACACCATTCTAACAAGTTCTTTTGGATGGCATAATACCCTCACGATGCATCTCTCTACTGGATTAAGTCAATTTATTTCTTTTCTTTGCTGTTTTTTGTAGGAAACTGACTATTTCTTATTTTGATAAGGGTTATTGGCTTGCATGAATGTCATCATGTCAACATTGTCAGCTTGGAAATTAGCTAGCTGTGTTGTGTTTATACACCCATATGATTCAGTCACAGCCAGTGCATATAATATAATATAATAGAGCTCACCAGTGTAGTTCAGGAAGTGAAAATCCCAAGCATTTTCTGAATCCAGATTTAGATTTTCAGACATAATGTTTTAGGTAGATTTACCATAAACTATTAGATTAGATTTTTCTGTTTTAACTTTTTACTTTGCGTTTTATGTTCACAATTCATCTCGTAGTTGGTTGGCTTGATTCAAACGCTTTTCTGAAACGTCAATGGAGAAATTAAATGGGGAAAATCACTTCCAGAACAAGAGCAAATGTGGGCGATCACTGTTGAGCTATATATATATACAGGTAAAAGCCAGTAAATTAGAATATTTTGAAAAACTTGATTTATTTCAGTAATTGCATTCAAAAGGTGTAACTTGTACATTATATTTATTCATTGCACACAGACTGATGCATTCAAATGTTTATTTCATTTAATTTTGATGATTTGAAGTGGCAACAAATGAAAATCCAAAATTCCGTGTGTCACAAAATTAGAATATTGTGTAAGGGTTAAATTTTGAAGACACCTGGTGCCACAAAGTAATCAGCTGATTAACTCAAAACACCTGCAAAGGGCTTTAAATGGTCTCTCAGTCCAGTTCTGAAGCCTACACAAACATGGGGAAGACTTCAGATTTGACAGCTGTCCAAAAGGCGACCATCGACACATTGCACAAGGAGGGAAAGACACAAAAGGTTATTGCTGAAGAGGCTGGCTGTTCTCAGAGCTCTGTGTCCAAACACATTAATAGAGAGGCAAAGGGAAGGAAAAACTGTGGTCAAGCGATAGGGATCACCGCGCCCTAGTCAAGATTGTGAAAAAAAAGATTCACAAGGAGTGGACAGCTGCTGGAGTCAGTGCTTCAAGATCCACCACCAAGAGACGCTTGAAAGACATGGGTTTCAACTGCCGCATACCTCGTGTCAAGCCACTGTTGACCAAGAAACAGCGCGAAAAGCGTCTCACCTGGGCTAAGGAAAAAAAGAGCTGGACTGCTGCTGAGTGGTCCAAAGTCATGTTTTCTGACGAAAGCAAATTTTGCATTTCCTTTGGAAATCGAGGTCCCAGAGTCTGGAGGAAGACAGGAGAGGCACAGGATCCACGTTGCCTGAAGTCTAGTGTAAAGTTTCCACCATCAGTGATGGTTTGGGGTGCCATGTCATCTGCTGGTGTCGGTCCACTCTGTTTCCTGAGATCCAGGGTCAACGCAGCCGTCTACCAGCAAGTTTTAGAGCACTTCATGCTTCCTGCTGCTGACCTGCTCTATGGAGATGGAGATTTCAGGTTCCAACAGGACTTGGCGCCTGCACACAGCGCAAAATCTACCCGTGCCTGGTTTACGGACCATGGTATTTCTGTTCTAAATTGGCCAGCCAACTCCCTGACCTTAGCCCCATAGAAAATCTGTGGGGTATTGTGAAAAGGAAGATGCAGAATGCCAGACCCAAAAACGCAGAAGAGTTGAAGGCCACTATCAGAGCAACCTGGGCTCTCATAACACCTGAGCAGTGCCAGAAACTCATCGACTCCATGCCACGCCGCATTAATGCAGTAATTGAGGCAAAGGAGCTCCAACCAAGTATTGAGTATTGTACATGCTCATATTTTTCATTTTCATACTTTTCAGTTGGCCAACATTTCTAAAAACTCCCTTTTTTGTATTAGCCTTAAGTAATATTCTAATTTTGTGACACACGGAATTTTGGATTTTCATTTGTTGCCACTTCAAATCATCAAAATTAAATGAAATAAACATTTGAATGCATCAGTCTGTGTGCAATGAATAAATATAATGTACAAGTTACACCTTTTGAATGCAATTACTGAAATAAATCAAGTTTTTCAAAATATTCTAATTTACTGGCTTTTACCTGTGTGTGTGTGTGTATATATATAGAGAGAGAGAGAGAGAGAGGGGATCACATCAGCAGCACAATGTACTAGGTAGCTAACTAACTTACTAACTTGGTACTTACTTGTTGGTTTATATGTTTTATATATACATATGTGTATATGTGTATTTATATATTTATTTATTTTAAACAATCTTTTAAACTAATCTTACTTGTAACCTAATCTCATTTACTTTTACTTAACGTTTTAGTTATTTCTTATTGTAGTTTGTTATTTTATTTACTTTATACACTTGTTGACTTGCTCTTCCTTACTCTTATTTTACCTTGAATCTGACTGTGAGAAACTGCTACTACATAATTTCCTTCAGGGGATCAATAAAGTATTCTGATTCGGATTATACAAACCAACAACTATCATTATTGGTTTGATAACATGTAAGAGTATTGATTACGTTACTTCACTATCATGGGACCGATTGATGTTCAGCAATGTCTCACTTTACTATTTGTGTAGCTCCAAAGTTTAAAAGTCTACATGTGACCTGAATTTAATTTCTTGTTGAGAGTTAGAAAAGAAAATCTATACCACCCTGATGACGCTACGCTAATTATAAAGCTACAGCTAACAGTTGGTTAGCCTAGCATAGCACAAAGACTAGAAGGAGGGGGAAACAGCTAGCCCGGGCTCCGTCCAAAGGTTAAAATCCAGCACTTATGGTTGGGTACTGAAACCATTTTGTTCCTATAGGCATATTTCCCTCTGTTACTTGTTAATAGTGTAACTGTTATTTATTGTACTTATGTGTTAGGTGACTTAGGTTTACACACACACAATCTTGTTAAATATAAATAATTTTCTGTTTAAAAAGAAAAACTCTATAAAAGAGCCTTTCTTTAATGTCATTTTTCAAGAATCGGTTTAAGAATCGGAATAGTTTTAAAAGTTCTGGTTTGGCATCAGAATCGTAAAAATCCAAACGATAGCCGACACTGTGGCGGTGGGGGTGAGGTGGGGACCCAAATGCAGAGAGGAGGAGGAGGAGGTAGGCAGGCAGGAGCAGGTGTACAGCGGTTTATTATTTACAGTCCAAAGAAAACACAGGGAGCAACAAAACAAGGCAAAATCCAGGAGACATAAAAATCCAAAGGTCCAAAAACCAAAAACAGGCAGGCACAGGGGTAGAAGGAAACTCCAAAACAGGAGGACTACACTGGGGAAAACTCACAGGGAAGAGCAGGAATGCAGGCAGGCTGACAAACAACACTCCATGCAGCAACAAGGCAGAACGATCAGACACTAGACAAAGGGAACACAGAGGTTAAGTACAAGAGGTAACGGGGAACAGGTGATCCGTCAGGTGAAACACATTAGGGCGGGGCAAGACAATCAGGGCGACAAAAGTAAAGCTGGGCCAGACGAGACAGAACAGGAAACCAGACTATCAACAGGAAGCAGAACAAACAACACTGGCCGGGGAACACAAGAGAGGACCAACAACACAAAACCGGGGAGAAAACAAACAAACACAAGGAAGGCCAAGAAACACCCAAAACCAAAAACCCCAAACCGCAACACAACCCTACTTGCACTAAATTTAAAGATTTAACTACGAACCAGATGATCAAGTTCCACCAGAAATCAATAAGGACTTCTCAGACAGAAAGTGTGGGCCGAGAGTTCCACTTTCACTTTAATTGTAGCATAATCTATGATCAGTTCAGATAATATATCCTCTTCTAATCTGTTCAGTGAACACATTGATTGGTAATGTGTGTCTGCTTACACCGGATGCTCTTGTTTCACAGATTAATCCGTCTGAGTAATGGGATTTGTACAGCTGCATGTGCTTTTTATTTACTGAGGGATTCAAATCAATACAGGTTCATTTCTATGTGAATTGGCCTTGGATGAGATGTTGTGTGTGTGTGTGTGTGTGTGTGTGTGTGTGTGTGTGTGTGTGTGTGTGTGTGTGTGTGTGTGTGTGTGTGCCAGGCTCCCTTCAATAGCGAAATGCATTCCTCAAATATATCATGATGTACTCTATGCTTTTAGAAACTTTTACTGAACACTGTATTGTTTTTACCTTTGGATGAAATCATGAAATACATATGGGCATCATTAGGAGCAAGCATTTTTTGTTTTCTGACATTCAGAATCTATTTGCTTCAACCTGCAGTGCAAAAAACACACTTAATTTGCATTTCTTTGACAGCCATATGAAAACACACTCAAAGACAGAATTTGTGGGAGATGACATGGCTGAGGTAGAAACAGAAACATGGAAAAAAGGGAAATAGATAAGGTTTGGGGGAAGACAGGCAGAGACAACCAAGTGGCAGTTAAAGACTTTTTTCTGAGTGGGAAATGAGGCTCAGGAGGACAGGGTCAATATTCACCAACCCGGCTCCTATCTCTGAGCGTCCAAAGAGTGAATCCTCCGGCTAAAAATACCAGCGCTGCTGCTTTATGACCGGGACTGATGAGCCGTGATACTGCTGCTTGGTCTCTTAATGCGGCTACAGAAATCAACCTTGTCCCTTCTCAGCGGTTCTCAGTTATCAAGCAAAACAGATGGGGAAGAACAACATTTTTAATATATTGGTAAAAGCATTTTAGCATGAAATTAGAGGGCAGTGCCTTTGAAGGAATTTAATTTACTGAATCAGTTTGAGCTTTTCTGTCCCAACAAAGAGAGAAGAGATGGAGGTGGAGATCAACACCAAGCAGTGAACGGGTGGGAAATGAGAGTAAGAGACATTAGCTGATAGTGACAGCCACAGTGAGAGGGTCGAGTGTGGGCTCTTGGATTTGACAGAAGGAAGCTCTCCACATTGAATAATATCTATGAAAATCAATGGGTGTCAAGTGGCTATGTGACTATTGAAGCAGGCGAGCTCTCCAGTTGAACTCTGTGTAGTACAGAGTAAATGAAAACATGAGAAATACTAACTACCTGGGATTTCAACACAATAGTGACTTTAGTCATGGCTAAGCAGAGAGAGAAAGATAGGACATTGTGCATTTGTTCCTTTACCTTGCTGTCACATGTGCTGTCATATCTGGCTCAATGTTTTCTAAACTAGATAGACAAATCTAGTAGCTAGGCTATATGACCGAGATCTTTAGCCACACTAGCGGCGCAGATCTAGGGATGGCAATGCTAGATCCACCACTTTGTTTCAGATTGAAATGTCTTGACTGCTGAATAAACTGCCGTGACATTTTGTAAATGTCCAATCAGTCATGATCATAATATCTGTGCCAAACATATTCCCATCTGCCTCAACTGTAGGCTATACTTTCTGTGTGGTTCAAATTAGCTTGCTGATATATAAGCATTTAGCTCGACATATTTCACACCATTTTTGTCAAGCCATGTGTCCAAAAGAAGCGTGCGCCCATACATACCATTTCGTTGCTGCATTTTCACAGTTTGCAATGGTTGAGTCAAATAAACCGGCTATTTCCCTACCTTCTACAACAGCATTATCAAATGAGAGCCAATATAGCTTTAAATCCCAACAGGTTGGCTAAACTGGGGAAAAAAGGAAGCTAAATTCAGTTTTTTTCCTACCAGATCACTTTATCAGTTATTACAAAACGTCTAAAGTAAAACGACATAGTGGTAACTTTATTTTCTCAACTAAAACATACATTTTTAAATATAGAATGTAATAATGATTTCTTTCGGTTTTTGTTTAATAAAGAGTTAGATGTAGAAGTAAATACAGTTTAGGTCAAATTTATACATAAAAATGTACAGGAAATATCACTTTTTCCCTTTTTGAAATCCCAATTTATCAAATCAAAATAACTTCCACAGTATGTGAAAGGGCAAAAAAATACACATACTGTGAAAGTTATTTTGATTTGATAAATTGGGATTTCAAAAAGGGAAAAAGTGATATTTCCTGTATGTAATCCTCCCATCCACCAGCCAGAACTCAGTCGCCAGCCAGACTTCAGTCCTCTGCTTCCCTGACACCCCTGCTACCTGTGGAACCACTGTACTTTTTTCCAGATGAGAAGGTGGTGTTTGAAGAGGTTGTGTTGGAGGAAGTACCGGAGGAAGATAATGATATCTTCAACCAGTTCACACCACAGGAAGAAACACACTCCCCGGATGAGGGACCTTCCACCTCCACAGTAAGTGATATTTTATACTACTTTCAAACTTGACATGTTACATGACATGTTACACATGCATGCTCACGCAAACATACACATGCACATTCATGCATTCACGCACACACACACATACACACAATTTAGTCCCTAATCATATAAAATGTACACAAAATAATTATCCTATGTCTTGCAATAACATAGGCTCTTTTTGTCATTTTCTTTTTGTTCAGTCTGTGACATTCACTGACTTGATCACAGTGCCACAAAGGAGAGAGCCATCAGAAAACGTATGAAGCCACCCTCATATAATCTTTCAAGTGAGGAACACATTGACTATATCACAAAAAAACATCCAGCAAGAAACCAGCTAAGCAAGCCAGCAAGTGCCCGCTCAGCAAGCAACCAAAAGGGAAAAGAAAGGAAAAGAAAAGCAAGTCACCTTGCAAAGTTTGCAACACCCACTATGGTGACCCAGAGGATCCTAAGGCTACTGAGGAATGGGTAAAATGTGACCCTTGTTCTGCCTGGTTTCACGAAACCTGTGGCGAAGAGAATGGGATCTGTGCTGACGATGGGTTCATTTGCAAAGACTGTCTTTGAAACACCTTTTCATCACATACACACACTAATGATATCAATGTTTTAATGTTTAATATATCAGTTACCAGTTTTGTATGAATTTTTGTAGTTTGCGCATTTCGTTCAAAATGTGTTCTTCACACACACACACACACACACACACACACACACACACACACACACACACACACACACACACACACACACTGATCTGTCACTGATCTATTCACTGATCTGTGCTGTTCCAAAAAAATTTAATTGCACATTTGAATATGTGAGTTTGTACCCACAATGTGTTTTTAATGGCACATATGAATATTTGTTTTGAAATTAAAATTGATGATAAATTACCATTCCCTTTGCATTTTGACTGGCCGAATGCTTACCTGAAACAGCTGGCCCATTTTACCTTAGATGCTGGCCCATTTTACCTGAAACTGCTTATGCAAAAAAAGTTGGCACAGTTGATGTTTCAAGAACTGTAGGGCCTAAATAATTATATTTTATGACATAATTTCAACACAAAATGATCAAAAACAGTCATTAGTAATCATAAAAACACTTGGAAAAGGCATATATAGTATTATATTATTTTCCCAACTGATTTACCAAAAAGTGGCCCAATTTAGCTGATATCACCCTAGTTCATAAAACATTATGAACATACAAACATTAGTTGTGGATGTACTGGTTTTAGGTGGGTCTATGATGTATATGATGTGATAGTATGCATGAGAATAACCATGATAGCAATTGTGGTTGTGTGTAATAATTATGCAGCAATTTATTGGTAACAAATGGCTTCATGTTTTTTTGCCGTGTTTAGGGATTCAGTAGCTGAATTATGATTAGTTGGGAATTAACATTCTTACGGCATTGACTTACAAATGTGTGTGTGTGTGTGTGTGTGTGTGTGTGTGCATGCATGTGTGCATGTGTGTGTTGTGTTGCATATATGCATCTTTAACCCCTTTCTGACTATTTCCAAATTTACACACCTCTCTTTAATGGTTAATAACTTCTCATGTGAACGTCAGAACTGTCATGATGAAGACACTAAATGTATAAGCATCAATTACTTAATTTATTGTTCTTCATGAAAATATAGGACGGTGAATACAACTCTGACTTGTTTTACAGTGAACAGTGCGTTTTAAAGAATGAATTAGAAAACTTTTTACACTTCACATTTTTTGGTTCCAACACTTATTATCCATGTGTGCAAAATTTCCGGTTGATATGTCAAAGCACTATGGTTTTACAGGGCAATAGTAAGGAGTGTACCTCTGCTTAGTTTGTGTGCCAAACCTATCCAAGCAGCTAAAACGTGCTTTCCAATATTTCAAGAAACTTGTTTTTAAAAAAACATCTCTTAATATTAATTTATAAACTTCTACAATCAGAATATCCACATTTGGAGCTTTTAAATTGCTAATCATTTTAAGACCCACATTTGTATGATAGAGGCTTTAGTTTTGGTGAGTGAGAAACTTATTTAACATGTAAACAAATTGTAGACGTCGTCCACACACCAGGAGGCACTGCAGAAAGAGGTTAAGCCAGTCAGGGGGCGATGATGTGATGTTTGTTCACACAAATGGCTTCTATCTGTACACTGTATATGCGTGCGTGTGGGTGTGTGTGTCCATTCATTTTTTCCCCCCATCCACCAAAATCCAACCCAGGGCAGTCGGTGCATGTGTGTGTGTGCGTGTAAGACAGCTATATTTAGAGACGTGGTAAACACACTGACTAATACTGAGATGCGTCATTTTAAGATCCTATGACTCCATGATCCAAACAAAATGCACACACACACACTCACACACACTTTTACAGTATGTAGACAATAGCAAATGTTGAAGTAGTGTGGGATACTGGCAATGTGATAATGTGGCAACATGTAATGTAAGAAGAGGCAGTTAGCTTTGATACAAAACCTTTAAGAAAGCTGACATTCCAACAATAAAATCCTTCTGTTTAATTTTAAGGAAAAAAAAGTCATTAGTGTTACGGTTAGCTCTAGTGTGGACCCCAGAAGCAGATTCAGAACACAGACTCAATGTTAAAAGTGGTTTATTAACTCTTGGTTGTAGTAAGTCCGAGGGTGAACGGAAGGTGGTGAGGGGACAGTCCTAATGGAAGTGGAGGTTTACAGGTGGCGAGGGAGCATGGCAGGCAACGGCCATGGATGAGTTTAGGCAGGTGCTGCAGATGAGAGAGACAAGGTTAGATTCAGCAGTACAACAAGTTCCAAAATTAAGTTTCTCACTAGAGACTGAGAATGAAGGCCTGAGGAGTTCTAGTATGTATACTAGTGAGTGGAAACAATCTGGGTTTCTTGTACTGTTGTTGATTGTGATAGAAGCCAGGTGTGCCTGGAGATGAGGTCACACTCACACACTTATCACAGAGCTACCACACACCACACAGGGGAGGAGACACAGGGAAAGACTGACAGGGAAAAACAAACAGAAAACACAGGGAATCTGGAGGTCACAGACCGGGTTGGGACACTTAGGTCAGAACACATACAGTAAAATAAGGAGGACTGTGTTCTGTTTCAGACAAACTATCCACAAACCTAGAACAAAACAACATACTGTGGGTCTCTTTTGGAAACACACACACACACACACACACACCCACACACATCCACCCACACACACCCACACACACCCACCCACCCACACACACACCCACACCCACACCCACACACACACACACACACACCCACACACAATGTCCTCATAGTGTGACTCCTTATCCCTTCACATTCATAATGCTGTCATTTTATTCTCTGCCAGCGGAGGGGCTCCCTTCCTGTTAATTAAATCAGATGCTTATCCTCGAAGCAAGGAGAGAGAAAAAAGAGATGCAAATACTTATAATAACAATGTTAAACACACATAAAAATATCACACTTTCTCTGTAGCCTACCGTTGCTAGACCATAAATGTACGCTACTTTTAAAATGCCACATTTTCCCTGTGGGCTCTGGCTAGCATACCAACTTAACATTTATTTTGTTTGTTGTTAGTAGTGTAACTGTTGGCAATTTATTGTTAATTTCTGTAGTTGTGTGTTAAGTGACTTAGGTTTACTTATATATTAAAGGTCCCATGACATGGTGCTCTTTGGATGTTTTTATATAGACCTTAGTGGTCCCCTAATACCAAATCTGAAGTCTCTTTCCCAAAATTCAGCCTTGGTGCAGAATTAGTGCCACTAGAGCCAATCCCACAATGAGCTTTCCTTAGGATGTGCCATTTCTGAGTCTGTAGCTTTTGAGGAGGAGGGGGGGTAAGGTGGAGGCTGGGGGTGTAGCCTTGACCAACTGCCACTTTGCTCATTTGAAAGCCATGATGTCTCTCTCTCATGGGTGGGCCAAATTCTCTAGACGGGCGAAGCAGAGAAAGGGGAGGTAACCTTGCCCCGTTATGATAAGGGACAAATAACCTGGCTCATCCTAACGAAGTGAGTCTGTCTGCGGCCTGTAACAACCTTCAAGTTACAACCTTTTCAAAGTGTGATTGGCTTTTACTCGTTGCCTCGACGGATCCTTGTGCTTGGATGCTCTGTGGAGTTATGAGTGCAGCAATTAGCTAAATTAGATAACTAGCTTAGCTTGCTAATTTCATGATGCTTTCCTGCTACAGCGGTTACAAATAACGAGCCAAGCAAAGTTGTCACTCATCTGTCGATATGAATGTGCTTTTTTGTACACTGTGACAAGTTTGTATATGAAGCATTGAGTTGTTCAATTTGGCTCATTTAGCGACTGGCTAGTTAGCGATCTTGATAATTCCACCTTGCTTTAATGCTACACTGGGTAACAGTGAAATAACAGTAAATGAGCCAAACAGCAGCAACACTGGGTCGACGTCCCCCTCTCTTTGTACTCTTTTTGTGTGTTCTTGTGTTAAGTGTGTTTTTCATGGTGTTTTTGTAAAATTGTTTAGCTGTCAACAAATTGTGGCAACACCGGGAGGATATCTCCCTGTGCTGTCCTGAAAAGTACCTTATTCTGACAGGCTTGTTCGTAGAAAGCAATGCTAGAAGCAGGGGAAGCATATCAACAGTATAGTGGAGATGTTTCTGTTTGGAGGTTTGCAAACAGACATTTACCAGTTTTGCCAGTCCAGCTATGCCAGCAACACCTTGTTTTGACATATGGTGTGATTCTGATTTGGACAACTACAAGTTATGTCCCATCTTTAGCAGTCCGTAAACACTTTTCCCCCTAACAGCTAGGCTAATCCGGCCATGAAAGGAGTGAGCAGTGAGGTCTGTTTCATGCAAACAACCCACTCTGAATTAAACTGATATAGGTAAATGAGAGCATTGAGAGGGCGCGCGCGCGCGCACACACACACACACACACACACACACACACACACACACACACACACACACACAGGGGAAATACTTTTTATGACAAACTGTGTTCTATTTTATTGATGGTTGTCTCATCATTACTTCCATTCCAGTAAATGTGAAGCGCAGAATTTTCAATGAGCTGCAGCAGGAGTCAACAGAAGTGAAAGACAGGCAGAAAGATGGGAAGGAAATAGCAGAGAGAAAAAGACAGGAACACGCACGCGCGTGTGCGCGCGCGCACACACACACACACACACACACACACACACACACACACACACACACACACACACACAGAGAGTAGGAAAAAGACAGGAGAGAAGTGACATCACATCTCCCTGCCTCTCTCTCCCTCTTACTGGCACCTTTGCTCCACTTCTCGCCGAGGAGGCGCACATTCGGTTTCTCGCTATCCTCCTTCGCAGCTCACAAAAAGGGGCTGGACCACACGGAGAAGGGGAAGAGGAAAGGCAAAACATTTTTTGACAGGATGAACAACACTTTCCTAAACATGGCGTCGATAGGCGACTTCGACCCGCTCAACGCGTCTATTCCTGCCACCAAAGTTGAAATCACAGTGTCCTGCAGGTAGGGGAATGTGTCTGTGTTACCTGGTTTGAGCCTTTTGCTTACGGAAAAACACCGAGCTGCGGACGCAGCTAGAAGTCACCTGTACTTTAACTTCAACTTATCTTTAGTTCCAGTCAGGCGTCTTTTATAAACGACTACAGCATCAAGAATGGCGTGGACAAATGTCATTTTTTTCCCGCTATTTAAATAGCGAATAAACGTGAAGATGTCTTAGCTAGCTTAATTAGAGAAGTGTGGTGCCAGCTGGTCACTTTAACGCCACTTTAACGCTGTTAAAACCAACTAGGACCTACTTCATAATCATAAGGGGACTATTGTTGCAAAAGTGTAGGTAATACGTGAATACTATGGTAAAATTGTAACGTTAAACCCAGTAAGGTTAGCTCAAACTCACTTTAAAGTACCAGAGACGCATTCACGCTACTGTATAGCGTTAACGTTACCCGGGCATGTTTACAGTGATAATATGAGAACACTGGTGTTTTATGGCTAAATAGACACACTGTCGGACACACAGTCACACTTACATACAATATTAAGTATAATATCATGGTACAATGGGAAATGGGGAACAGTAGGATACGGTATGAACTGATTTGATGTCACTGTAAATGTTCGACTTGGATACCCTCCACTGTCTGTAAACATTGGATGCTATGACTTAATTTTTTAGGAATTGATACTCTGTGATCTGTTGTTGTAGTAGGACTATTTGACAGCTGACAGTCTTGCTGTTGGTTGGTCACCTGTCAAGAGAGAGGCATCATTATGGCTTCTGGAAAGCAAGAGGTGTTAAATCATTTCTGTAGGCTATGCAGTTATGGTGTGTGGACATGCGATTGACAGAGATAGCAGGGGACAAAGCTGCTGTGTCTTAGACCCTCTTTGAAAGAGGTATTGCTCTGTCATTTATGGAGGATTTTCCTGTCTGCGTACAAGCAGAGTGAGAAATGCAGGGAATGTGGTTTATTTCTGCCTGACTGGTTATATCCACAGTAGGCTACAGGCTGTGCTTAGCAGTTCAGCCACATTTTCTGAGGAGCTCACTGTAAAGGAATGCAAATGGGTCGCTTTACATCGGCTGTCATGTTATTTATTTTACCATTAAGAGGTTATTCCATACACATTTGAATGGTAATTATGGAGAGGAAAAAAACAAAAGAAAACACAAAGAAAAAGCTGTCATTGTAAAATAGGTTGCAATGTATTGGAGTACCTATGTGTTGATTGAACTTTCATTAGAGACTGTGCTATCTATCTATCTATCTATCTATCTATCTATCTATCTATCTATCTATCTATCTATCTATCTATCTATCTATCTATCTATCTATCTATCTATCTATCTATCTATCTATCTATCTATCTATCTATCAATCATGATATTAGAGCCCGACTGATATATATCGGCGGTCCGATATTATTACCTGATAGGCATTTTCCAAACTATCGGTTCAGCCTTTATAATGGCTGATAAATTAATTTAATTTTTTTTAAATAAATATTCATTTATCAGAATTATTTATGATTAAAATAAATAAATGAGTCTCATAAGTGAATATTTGAAAAATAAAATAAAAACGGACAAAACACCCTTTAACCATGTTATGAGTGTTGGCGCTGCATAGTTTGTCCACCAGAGGGCGCTCTACAACCTCCCTGTTGTCAACACTTTGATTTTTTTGTTTTGTTCAAATGATTAAGTTTCACATTTTATTTATCAGAACTTTATATTTTCATATTCCTCTGTTCTTTTGTGACAAAATAAATGTTTTAAACTGCGTTATTTCAGTGAGTACTCACAAATTACTAATGTTAGGGAAATCTGTTATGCTTTGTTACATGTTTCTTGATTTATTTTTTTTGGACGTGTTTCTGAATTTTGTGTTAACGTGGTTGCAGTGTTCATTTTGGCAGTGTTGGTGTTCCCCTTACGTCTTTACATCGTTGTGGTTTTGATCAGGGTTTTTTTAATTTATTTTTTCAACCAAGCACAGTGATGCTCTTGTAATTGTAATTTTGTTTCACTTATTTAACAAATTACATTGATTGCCCAAATGCTGGCACTATTCAAAGATCAGACTTGTTATGATCATACTACTACCCTACTAGTGCAAGAGGAGTGGCCAGAAGCAGTTTCTTGCCCTGCCTGAGTCCCTTCAGATACTGTATTTTCAGAAGGTTGTAGTACCATCTCCTTAGAGACAATGTCATCTTTCAGCAGCATATATGAACATGTTGGGCAGAGTTAGTGAGTCACCCAGCTCCCCACAGCCCCCGGGGGGGGAGTGTGTTTTGGTGGCTTTCCTCCCACCTCCAACCTGAGGTGGAATGTCATGGTTACGGCCAAGTGTGTGGGCACGCATACATAGTTGTGAGTTTATAGCACATACGTTATGTGTTTGTGCATGTGACAAGTGGACACAAAGGGCAGTGTACAGTATCACCATGGCTACTACTTTTAAAAAGTAAAAGTTTCTGTGTGTGTGTAGGTGGGTGTTAAAGTGAGAAATTTCACCAGGGAGACAATGGCTTAAGTGAAAGTAACATGAATGAAAGGTTTTTGTAACATTTCGGAATTTAATGTTTGTAATGTGGCTGTAACGGTAGCCACTGTCGTTCATAAGGTAGGAGGGATACAGAACAAAAGTTTCCATCTTAACAGGTCATTTAGTTCAGTATGTAGCGTTTGAGTGCATGTTATGTGAACAAATGCAACAATCCGCAATCTGGATGAGCTACTTTGGCTACTTTCCAATGCAAATAGGCATTCTTGAAACACTCTGAGTGTACGTTCAGGTTTTTAGATGTTGACACCTGTTTCAGGAAAAACTGAAACAGGCAATTTGCCAACAAGTGACACAATCATCTTTGCTTTCATGTTTGCATATAATTAAATACTCCATATTTTTCAAATCTTTGACACTGAATGGCTTGTTAAAATGGAAAAACTAAACCAAGAAAAGGAGAAGGGAAAAAAAAAAAGGTTGAGAGACTTGGAGCAGTCTCTCATTAGAAGTAGCTCTCCTCTTGTAATTATTGTTTAGTCAGTGGTGACATAACCATTGCAGAAATATTGACAGATGCTCTTAGCCTGCATCATTTCATTTCGCTGGTGCTACTGGGGATATGAAGTAAGAGCTTGGTTTTGACTCGGCATGATCGATGGGAGAGCCTGAGGTTTCAGCTGGGATCGATGTGCCACCAACTCTGCCCACTGCGCTGTACAAAAGCCAACATGCATAAATGTATGTACTGTATAGCTCTACATATATGATTGGCTGTACACACATACCATTCCTCACCCAAACTCGTACAACAGTCCCAGAAGAATAAATCCCTGATGCACTTACCAGGGGACTCCGCTGTGAATGGCCTCAAGTCATAAATATTCTATTACTTCATCGATCGGGCAGCACAAGCTGTTACCGGTTTTTCCCCACACACACACACACACACGCACACATAGGGCTGGGAGATGGGGAGAAAATCAGATATCTCGGTATGCTTGACCAAATACCTCGATATCGATATTGCGGCGATATTCTGGGGTTGACAAGTAGACCAGGCTAATATAGAGCCTACTGATTTGATTATTGATCAAATTAACCGTTGTTACTGTATTGACGGCAAAATAGGCTACAGTATTGACTGGTGCAACATTTGAAAATCGATAATTTTATTTTACATTTATATCTGCATTTATGTCAAAACCTAGAGATCTTTTCCTATTCTATTTTGCCTGGTGTGTCACGTGAAAAATAGACGTCAGTCCTACGTGTTTTTCGGGGCAGTTCTAACCTGTTAACATGGGAAACGCCACGCAGCTGACACGCTCACGCCACGCTTCCAGTTTCTGGCTGACCTTAGTCTGAAATGAATACTGCAAAAAAAATGTAAGGCTGTAACTAACGATTATTTTCATAGTCCATTAATCTGTTGATTATTTTCTCAATAAATTCATTGTTTGGTCTTTAAAATGTCAGAAAATGGTAAAAGAATGTGGATCAGTGTTTCCCAAATGCCCAAAATGCCGTCCTCAAATGTCTGTCAAAGAATTTTTTCTTTAGTCTTAAACTCAAACCAACTAATCGATTATCAAAATAGTTTGTGATTAATATAAAAGTTGACAACTAATCGATTTAATTGTTGCAGCTCTAAAAAAATGCAAAGGCTATCTATGTGAATTGATTGAGTTTGCTTACACTGGGGCGGGGATCTGTTGGCATCTCACCATCCGATTCCCATTCAGAGGCCAACGATTCGATTCTAAACTGATTCTTGATGCAACAATTTTTTATGTACGTTTCCATGCGTGATTTTTTTTTTATATACAGTACATATAAATCTGAGTTTGCTACTCAGTCTTTGCTAATCACTTCCTACCTTTGTGATAATCATTAAAGAAAACCAACAGATTGCTTACCTTCTCTAATATGTTATTAGACAAAAAGCTTTTCTCGTCACCAATATGACTTTCTATGAACAATGCAATAATCTATGCAAGTTGCATTTCAACACAAAATGGAAGGAAGTAAAAAATAATGTAAACATTTTATTTTCTTTCTAATCTTTCTTTTCTACGTAAAGCTGCTCTTGGTCAATTATATAAGACTTCAAACACAAAATCCTCCTGTTATTGGTAGTAAGCAGCATATCCCTGAGACAGGAAAAAAAAAAATGTTATGTTATGCTGCTTGCATTTCAACACATTGTGCCAAAAGTATGTCTTGGAATTCAGCTGTCATACAAAAACACTGTGCCATATGAGGTAGAAAAGTAAACAGGAATATGTGTACCATGGAAGTGCAACATAGTAAACCAACAGTAAAGGTGCTTTATTTCCAGTTAATAACTGGTGGATGCTCATGGAATATGCAAATTCTTGTGTAAGAACAGGAGCTGGTCGACATGCCCTGGTGTGAGTGTACTCCGCAACGGAGTACGCTCACTTGTACCTTGGCTACAAACTATGCACCATCTCCCGAAAACCCTCATTCTGAAATCCATTGCAATACATTTTGCAATGGATGTAGTAATCCGTTTTGGCCCTATCCCAGTTCGGTGGCAGCTGTGCCATTGCTGCTCAGTTGTCCTCTGGCTGCCTTCAAGATTGGGTTGCTTTCCTTCCAACTCTGAGTGGTGTTGAGAAATGTGGTTTTGAAGATTTGTTGTATTTCCCAAGTATTAGATTTGAGTGCCGCACACCTTACACACGATGTAGGTCTTCCTCAACCTCATAGAACCCAAAATGCAGCCATACGGCAGCTTTTAAAGTAGCCGGTGCAGGTAGTTTAGGTTTGTTGCTCGCCATTGCTGCCATTTTGTCACCTTAAAAAAATTGCACGTGTTTGGTGTGCATGCGTGTATAGCAGAGAACCGGCAGGCAGAAAGGAGAGTTTTCTGTAGCGATTTGCAGCAGGCGAACAGAATGTTCTAATTTTTATTTTTAAAATTCGGATGATTAACTTATCTGCATTGAGCATTGAATCGTTCTAGGGAGAATTGCGATGCATCTAAGAATCGATTATTTTTTCCCACCCCCAGTTGCTACCTTTCTGTTATTGTTCCTTGGCTAACTTACTACAGGTGCTGTGATTTTAGGTGAAGGTTTCATGTGTGTGTTTTCTTATTATGTCTATAAGAGTAGGGCTTGGAATCAAACCGCATTACTGTTTTGGTACTGGCCAAAATGTGACCGTAGTTTGCATTAGCATGAAATGCCTGGTGGGGTTTGTGGACTCACTTATTAGTCCAATTTTGGATTGTATTTTGTTCAGGCAAAGTTTTTGTACAGCTGCATATGTTTTATTTTTTTTTTCATGATTTGGCAAGCTACGCGACACTCTGGATCAAGCCATCTAGGTTTGGAAGTGCCGGCGTTCAGGCACTGTGGCGGTGCGTTGGTGGTGCAGAGTGTGTTTGATTAAAGGGAGGTAACCACTACATGATGTACATGATTGGAGTACGGTACTCCGGGTAAATGCCGATTCCTGATCAGTGAAAAAAAAAATGCCAAAATTGGTTCCGATCCGATACTGTGATGGGGATTGGGACATCCCTAAAACCCAGTGATTAAAAATACACAATTTTGTTTTGTTACCAACACTTCTCTGTGCTGTGTTGTTCTCAGTCTGAAGTCCGAGGGAAGGAGTATGTCAGCTCAGCTGACGTGTTTGTATCCGGAGGAAAATTTGATACTGTATACTGTATTGTGAGTTGCTGCTGTTACCACTCAAACACACAACCGAACATGCTGATGTGTAATCAAAAAGGTGTCTTTGTGTTATGTTAGTTGTGCTTTGCACACAAACAGACAAATGACCTGAGAGCGATTTTAGAAAAGGAGCCGGTTTTTGAATAGGATCAAAATTCTTTGCCCTAATGTCTTTCAGACCTCTCTCTCTCTCTCTCTCTCTCTCTCTCTGTATGTATTGCCATGCATCCCAGCACTGTCAGCAAACATCCTAACTGTTGACAGTAATGACTCTCACATCCTCTCTCCTCCTCTTCTGACGACCTTCTCTCCACTGTGGAGCGATGCTGAGGAATTAAAAAACAACCTTTCTTTCCACTGTATTCACTGTTGCCACAACATATTGGTAGTGGTGTAAATGAAAACATTGGGAGAGAGGTAGTCAGGGCTGGTCGTCCTACATATGATCTTACAACCTGCTAAATTGGAACACATAGTCTTGAGTATGACCGTCCGACTGAATGTCAAGTCATTATTTCCCCATATGAGGCACCTTTTTAGAATTTTAGCATTGGTCTTAATAGGTCTAGAATACTGTAAGTCCATGTATAATCAAATGGTTTCTGACTGATTTCAGTAAAGCCTGGTTTGGAAATATGAAAAGAGGCCAAATTTGAAAACGAGGTCATATTTGTGCAGGCCTGAAGGCTGGGACACGCGACTGCTGTGGAGTCACTCAAAAAATGTGTCATCGTCAAACCTTTAAACCACAACTAGTCCTGCAGCTTTAGGTATTTCTTGTTATGCCAAATATGAGTTCAAATACCCGATACATGAGAGTTTATGCTAATCTCTTAGGGCAGCTTGATGTTTTTCTTAATCGATTGTGGACAATTATTTGATGAGGATTTGATGTGTGTACATTAAAAGTCACTTATCTGGTTTACTAAAGCAGTGGTTCTCAACCCCCAGAATAATGCGTTTGGTGTTCGTGACCCCCATTATAAACAAATAATGCTTTGCTTTACAGATTAGTTTTAGTTTTAGCAGCTAGCCCCTAGCATTGTCCAATGTGCTCCAGGCTCTGTGGACTTTTCATCACTTTTTTTCTCCCTCCCTGACCCTCCTTCGGAACCCTTTCTATGTTCATGTAATGTACCAAACTCAAACAGTAGTGTCGGAACCATTCCTCAGTCTAGAATATGTAGTTTCATTTTTTTTCTCCCTAACCATCTGGCAACCCCCAGAAATGATCTTCCAACCCCGTTGGGAGTCCCAACCTTTAGGTTGAGAACCACTCTTCTAAAGGACAAAAGTCTACAGTAGACCAATTTTGAATCATGAGTCTATCACTTAAGCACTGCCACCGGAAAACACAGGTGAGAGCTCTTGCTCGTTGCAGGTGGTGGTCCATAATGGATGGTTAAGGCCGATACAATGCCAACAGTTTTGGACTGAAGGATTTTGAATGTCCTTCCGATATTAAATAGAGGTGTGAATCTTCACTGGTCTCACGATTCAATTCGATTACGGTTATCCTGTCAACGATACAAAACAATATCATGATGCGTCACCTCTTCAAAATTACTATATATTGCTACACGTGGTTTTCATCGACAATTTCAAGCAGTCAAACGTATGAAATCCGCTTTTTATTGTATTTGCTCTTAAAAAACACACTTCCTGAATGTAGTGGAGTCTGAACACAGACAAAAGGAAAAAACAAAAAAAAAGCACTGTCACTGCATCAATGCAGAATCATCCAGCTCCGCATTCATGCAATGATTCATTTCAACTCCCCTAATATTATATACTATATTTGACAAAAGAAAATGGGACGTGTGTGAATCGAGAGAATGACGTGTAAGCTGAAGGGCAAATGATCCGAAGTCATTGTCATCAATGTGATATTGTAATATTGACATTGGAAGTAATATTACACCACCAGAAGCACAGAGATGTTGCTGCGCGATACAAATGGAGATATAACCTACAACCCCCGACCTGTAAAGGGATGGGCTGTGTAGTTAGGACAAGTGTCCCTTCTTTCAATTTCAGATGCACCAGGAGAAAGCTTAATTACACATAAATCTGGGAAAATCTTTGATAAATTGAATACAATGTGGAATCGATTTGAAGTTTTGTTCGGTGATGCCACGGCTTCGTAAAATGTCTTTACAAACACCATTTGAATCTTGAACTAGTGAAGATGTAGAACAGATGTGTGTGGACCATTGAAATGTTTCCAAAGAAAAAAGTTAATTCATTTATCACCTTTCCATTGATTTATTTTAAGATAATTTTTTGGGGAGCATTTAAGATCTTTTATTTTCAAAGGACAGATGAAGACATGAGAGGGGGAATGACATGCAGCAAAACCCGCTCCACCAACCGAGCCAACCCCGCCACTCCATTGATTTGTTG
>JABXJD010001490.1:0-85766 GCA_013375575.1 Percina caprodes | reverse complement strand
TATGTTACTATATTTTTGTTTTCAGAAATTTTATTTAAACGTTTTTATATTCGTTAAGCTAACAATGAATCTGACGGATTAGCATTTGTCTTTTTACTGTTTTACCATTTATTTAAAATGTTCTTTGAGGTTATGGTATTTTTAATCTATGCACTTAAACAGGTTGATGGCAGCAGTCTGTACATTACAGATGATGCAAACACCCAACATTTCCAGAAACATCTGGACGTTTTTGCACCCACAATCTTATACATCGCGGTCATTACGAGGTCCACGGGAACAAGATCAAAGTCCGCTTCCTGCGAGCAGAGCCACTCGCTCTGTTTCCACTGAAACACCACGACCTTCCCTGGAACTCCACGAGCTACTGGCCTGTTCCTGGAAGATCCTTCCAAAGGTTTGTTAAATGTGCAACTGAAGTCTGCTGTTAAAATGTCATCCTATAGCTAAAATGTTAATATAATTTTAGGCCCACAGGTGGGATTTTAAATAATCTGATTTATCCACAGGTCAATCCATGTTGCTGAAATAGTGAATGACAAGCTCAGTACTTCCAGGACAGTTGTCATTCGCTTTTTGGAAGCTGATGCAAATGTTGAACGAATAACAGCAAAGGTGAAGGATGCATTAGACTCTGATGAGCCAATTACCCCGACAGACAGCCAAGGGAATGAAATAGTGGACTCAGAGGGCACAAGAAGTACGTTTTATGATCAAAATGTTGCTTCTAATTTTTTTTTTCTAATTAATGTTGACTTAAATGCAAAAGTGAAGTAAATATTTTCTGACTCCTAAGGTTCCCAATACTGGAAACAGAACTCCAGAAAAATCTATGCCATCTCTGAATATGACTTTGTGGAGTTCCAGAATGGAAGAAGAGCTAAAGCAAGGTAATACAACATTTCATGTGAAGACAAATCATATATGAATGTAAAAAATTTAATATAGATTTGAGGTATGAGTTACATTGTGCGCCAGTGCCTTTTTTTCATTACATAAATAATTATTTGAAAATAATTTGCAAAAATCTGTTTTGAGTCTTGGTCATGAATTAATTCATTATGATTTAATTAGACTATTTACTCAACAGAAATGTAAATTTCAACAACTAAGAGAATGTATTTTAGGTTGACACTGTTACAGAGTAAAATATCAAAAAGATGTTTAATCATTTGTTCATAAAATATACACTGTTTGAATACATGTTGAGTCATTTCTTTTCTGATCCTACATTTAAGTCGAAGGGCTGAAGACAGTTTGAGTGCACAAGAGGTCCTTGGTAAAATTGACCAACTAAAGCAAGCGGCAGAGAGCCTCCAAGACATCACTACAACCATAAACCAGCTGTCTGAGCTTGCAAAGTCCAAAACCACAACAGTAATGCCAGATGCTTGTCTGCACACTTTAAAGGACGCCTTCACCTGTCTAATTTGTAAAGGTATGTGTAAGTTATGTAACAGTAGGTACATATACAGTTCCTTTTATTTTGAAATAAACTATTAAATAGCATTCTGCATATTTTTTTCTTTGATTACAACCTTGCAGCTCTAATGGAAGAGCCCATGTTTTCCACATGCTGCGAGTCTCTGGTTGGGTGCCGAACATGTGTGGAGCAGTGGCTGTTAACCACAGATCATTGTCTGAAATGCAGAGCTCAAGAGTTTGACTCCGAGGTGCACCATGTTAAGGGTCTCTCTGCTTTCCTGTCTTCTTTCAAGGAGATACAAACAGAGTAACTCATGTAACATTGTTTCAGCAAGATGGCATCCATGTTACTAGAAAGCGACAGAGGCTGGAAAGTTTGCATTTCAGCAAACACATTGATTTCATTAATTTGTTTTCTCAGAGGAAGATTAACTTGTTAATAAAATCATCTGTTGTGGTATTATGTTGGAATGAGAACCTGCAGCTTTCCAGGAACATTTCTAACCATCTCTGGTTTGCATTTTTTGTTGTCACATCTGCTCAATACATGTTGTCTTGTTTGTTTTATCACACAATTTGGAATGGAGCAGTTATTCATAATGGCAATTGACCTCTTAAAAGAACAGTTTATCAAAGTGATTAACTGATGTTATGTTCTTTCTTGTGATCTGATGAGCTTGATTTTTGGACAAAAGCTCAACTTTGTTACACAACAATTACATTTAAAACAGACTTTACAGAGATTTACAAAGATTGTAAGTGCTGTGTATTTATTGTAAACAATCAGCGTTACTGCATTGTTAGTGCAATTTATCTTGTTATGGGCTGAAACCACTTTTACAGTTTCCTCTGTAATAAATGTTATTTTTGGAAGTATACTGCTTCTTTATTGACCACTGCAGGTTACACACACCTTCTGGTGAAATCAATAAGAGACCTAACTGCATCTTTAAAAGGGCCGTAGTTATGGTGAACCACATTTTCATACAGTGATGACATGTCAAATTGAGAACCAAACTCAGTTTCAGTCCATTGTTGGGCCTCTTCAGAGGGAAAGGATCACATCAAAAATGGATTCCCTTTTCAACGTGGATCCCATTTCCTGCTGATACAGGTCAGCTGCAACAGAACCAACAGGCAGAAGGTCCACAGGAATTTTTGCAGGACACCCTTCTTTAGCCAGTTCATTTGGTATTCCCTTTCCTGCAAAACACAACATGTTTTACATGTTGAATCCGCCCATATAATGTAGTTTCAATATATATTTGCAGTTTAATTTGAGCTACAAACAAATTAATCCAATACAAATTGAAATCTAATAGAACTGCAAAAATGATTTAAACTGCTTAATTACGGAGTCATGACAGTAATGTAGCCAGTAATATTAAATTAATTATACCGGGACCCTGTGTGCATTCCATGCCTCTGTGACTTTTGTGATGCCAATCCTAGCCAGCTGGCATGTCAGGTTTGACACACAATACTTTGATGTGTAGTCCTCCATATCGACTTCCTCCTGGTCCACCAGCTCTACCAAAGCTGTCTTCAAAGGGTAGTTGACTCTGGCATTCACCTCTGACCACATTCTCTCGATCACATGGTTCTGTGCAGGTTTTTAAGGATAGTGTAAGTCTGCCAGCACTCATTAGAAATACAATTGCAAGAAACCTGGATTAATTTTTAACAAAACATTTATTTCACCCTTGTAGAAGGAGTCTGAAGGTAAGGCTGCCTTTGTGTATTGTGTCTGTATTCTGCCAGCTTTTCCTGTATGAATAATGCCAGATAAAACTCTTTCCCACAGTCAACTCTGACCTGATCCCATAGTCCATAGGAAAGTACAGCAGGTCTGAGGACAAATCACAGACAAACCTAAAATATAACCTTTACACAAACAGCATTAGTCTAAGCCATAAATCCCTAACATTAACACACACACACACACACACACACACAAACACACAAACACACACACACACACACACACACACACACACACACACCCCATCAGATTCTGTGGCCCAAATGGGAAGTGAAGCGCTCAGGATGGTTCACATGAATTGGTTGCAGTTTGGTTAGGTTTAGGCACCAAAACTACTTGGTTAGGAAAAAATTTTGGTTTGGGTTTTGACACAGAATCTGATGGCTTACAGAATTTGGTGTTACAGCGGAAAGCTACCACACAACCACTGAGCAACTTGGGCAGTGTCTTGCCCACTGACACTTTGACATGCAGACTAGTACCACTAAAAGTTATTTTACCTGTACACTTCCTCATAAATGAGGATGTTGTTCTTTATCGGCATAGTGAAGTGACTGACAACCTTCTTGCTGAAACCATCGATAGCCATTACATGGGTCACTCCAAACATAACAAGCTTTTCATTCTGATCTACATGCAGCTTGTGCCCCATGTATTGTGCATTGTAGGTTATAGGGTTCAGATTTCGGGCACCCTAAAATATAAAAACGACATTATTATAAAATCTCAATAATCCTAATAAGATTCTCCTACACCTAAGTTATAGTGGGGTCGAAACATATGAGACCCTGTTTTAGCAAGCAGGCTTAACAGACACTGAGCTTATCCCTGAGCTCTGAGTTGACTAAATCTGAAATCAACTCGTTAAACCGGATGGAAGCGTGTTATATACAACAATTCACCATGGCAACGGGTAAATAATAACGTGTTGGAATTCTCCTATATTACATTTGATTTTTTTAAAAATATATTTATACAGCTATAACCTCACGGGACAAAATGTTGGTGGCTGAAGAAAATATGAAAATACTCATGGCTTATGGTTGTAAAGTCACATTCCGACCCAGCTGGATAATTATTTTTTCAGTGAAAAATGTGACTTCCATCGGCTTCAACATATACCGTAGGCTACTTAGAGTTCATTGAAGATCAGCTGAAACCAAAACGGAGTTTTACCTCTCAAAACTCAGAGCTCAGGGTAAAGCTCAGAGTTTGTTAAGCTTGCTTCCTGAAACAGGGTCCAGATTGAAACGCAGTAATGCTATGACCTTACCTGCTGTCTTGCAATGTGGTAGGGTTGATGAATACGTCTCAACACTTTGCCCACTCTGCCCTCAGATGCTTTAACCCCTTTTGCAGATAGATAGCCTGTCATCATTTTTCTGCCAAAAGACGATCCAGTCTGGGAGCAGGAATGAAACTTAGTTTAAATGTTAATTGTTATCCTAAACATTCTACTTAGTAATAAAGTGATTAAGGCATTTTTTTAAAATACTGATGTACCATCTATTGATATATCGAATAACATGTTTGGTCTAATCTAATCTAATCTAAAAAAAATGCATAGGCCTAGCTGTGGTCAGGTTTTTATTTACTTTAAGAGTAGCATTAATGTGTATAACAAAAGCGGTTAACGGAAATTGAGATTAAAAAATAATAATAATAATAATACAAAATAAAATAAAAATAAAAACTTACCTCAGCAATACTTTCAGCAATTTCAACTTCGAGTTGGCCGTCAGGACAGAAGTCCCTGACAAGTCCCTGCTCAGCACACCACAGCCGCACACTCCTCTCAGAAAACCCCCGCATAGGTCCAAACTGGAACCAACGCAGCTGCTATCTCCCCACAAGACATCCCATTCTTTCGGGTTTCGACTATAAAACTAGCATATTCGTCTAAAAACATGTTTACGGTTGTCTCACTGATGTTCAAATGACTTCCGGGTATGCAGCATATAACCGCTTAACACTTATATAGACTAGGCCTACTTACGATCGCTTCGGGTCACGAAAAAAAACCATTGTAAAATTGAGAAATGAGACGTATACACCCGTATTTTATTTTTCGGTTTCCATCTATAAACGCATCAAAGAAAATCGGATAACGAGATTGTTTTTCGTTTTCCGTTTTTTAATATCAAAACAAAAAACGAAAAACGGGTTGTTCTCCGTTTTCTGTTTCCCTATTTACAAATGGTAATTGAGAAACTGGCTGTTTTTCGTTTTGGTTTTTTTCATTTCAAAACGAAAATCCGTTGGCCGTCAAGTACACGGACCGACTAGACTGCATTACCAGGGAAACTGGTGTAGACCTGGGGCCTGTTGCACGAAACCAGGATAAGGGATTCAAGTTATCCTGGATGAATTTAGCTTTGACTCGGTTGCACGAAACCAGGTTGAATTAAACCCAGCCAAGTAACCATGGAGATTTATTCTTTGCGGCTAGCCTGGTCCAGAGCAGGCTAACAGCCGGGCTAAGATTAATCCTGGAGTCTCATGTGTTAAATCAGCTGCCACTCTGAACCGAAATAAACGTGTACAGTTATTCCGTTGTCTTCTGAAGGTGTTCTGCTTTATTTTTATTAACATGCATTAGCCTATTTGTCACTATTGTTGTCATGAGTTTGATTTAAACCCTACTATAGCAGTTGTTTAGATGGTTAGAAATGGTTGCACTGGCACCCAGATGTGGGGTGGCAATCGGGGGAGTCTGGACTTTTCTCTGTGGGACGGTAGTGTGTCGAGGCTGCCTGGCGTGCGGCCGCTGCCCGGTGGCCGCTGCCTGCCGGCAGACCTGTGCATCACATCAGTGTCCACCCTCTCTGTAAAAGTAGAGATGAGCAGCGCAGCGTCCGTGGTCTGTGCAGCTTCAGGTTTATACAGGACGCGCTCCGGAGATTAAGTGGGACAATGGGGCTATATTCCCAGATATGATATTAATGGCAGACCGGTCAGAAACCAATACATTCATGATTTCATTTTCTTGTTACTTGTCCTTCTCTAAAGGACAGTTTGTGTTACTCCGTAATATGTAGGCTGATGTTTTTTATTATAACTTACTTTGGTTTCATAACCTTCTCAATAAGTCTCACATCCCTGGACCAATAACGTGGCCTATATACGTCTATAGTGTAGTTTACATTCAGCACACAGGGAACACCACAATGCTTCTTAATATATTTAATTTGATGCTGTTACTTGTTATGTGTCAAAAAACACGAATATTGTTTTACATAAATGCTCACAGCGTGTATTGAAGTCACTTACTTCTTTTTCTAGTTTTTATCCCTTTCTGATTGTTCTGTATGACCATTAATTGTACAAAGATATTTAGAATTAGACATAGCTTATAGAGATTTATGCATATGTTCTCACATTGTGACTAAGGGTTTGAAATTAAGCCTAGAGTCCTTAGGGTACATCTCCCGAGGAACATTACATGGTAGGCTACTCAAACACACTTTACGGTAAAACCAGCACATTTATCACATAAAAACAAAACATGAAACTAGCATAATTAAAGCAATTAAAACACTGTGTAGCCTACAACTTTGTAAAACAAAAAAAGTGGAGTGGCTAAGTAGATATTTTTACATCGTTACGCATTCAGTCAATCCAATATAGTCTGTTGGGCTTTTTCTCTTCGTTTGATAAGAGCCGTATTTCCCTTTCTGCATATTATATGCTTCACCTCCTCATTACTTTCCATTAGAAGCTGCTGCTCATTGGGGGAAACATATGCCGCATGCGTCGTTCCATTTCTGCATCAGTAAATCTGTCATCGATACCGTGGTCTATTTAAGAAAGCCGTGAACGTGCACTTATCCCAGGTATCTACACCTGGCTGGACATAGCTTCACCTGTTCATCCTGGCTCGGCAAACGTGCAACCGATTAAGCCGCGATGAGCAGATCTCACTAAGTCAAGCGGCGCTTTTTCACTTATCCTGGATATCTTTATTCTACTTTTGTGCAACAGGCCCCTGTTCTGTTTTCTGCGTAGGACTGGTATGACTCTTTGTCGCCATACAGGTTTGAGCCGAGCACAAAGTTTTTATCTTGGCTGTGAAAGCTTTTACCATTTTGCAGACATGACCAACCATAGCATTAAGCCTGCGAGGGGAGTGATGTGCTGAATTATCACAGGCTCTGTAGTGCACATAGTAGTGGAGAGAGCAGATTTGACACTTTCTGCCACCTCTTTACCGACCAAACCTGTCAAGCGCCGTGAGCTGACACACTCTACTTGGTCCTCAGTATTCAGAGCCCCGGCAAAACTCTGAAAGAGTGTGTCGCCCAGACTGGACACAACACGCTCCTCAGAAACCAGCCCCTCCTCAGACGCAGCAGCATTTCTGCTCCTAAGATTCACCAACCAGACCTTTGACAACAATGTTATTATGTCCAAAAGCAGGTCAGCTACCATCATTTTAGTGGCATCATCGGGGGTGCAGGATTTCAACGAACCCCACTGTTCCGGTGTTATCCTTTTAAAAAAGGATTCAATCAGTGGGCGAACAGTACCTCCTGTAACCTCAGGCATGTCCTCTGTCTGTGATATTTCTGGTCCAGACATGATAAGTGTTCAAATCAACTGTATTGGTTGACTTTTTCTGTACCAGCACTGTGTGAGATTAAAAAAAAAAGGACTCTTGCTCTTCTTGCAATGGTATCGAAAGAGGTATTTAGTAGCCTACAGATTTTTCAGATTTGTGTTGTATCAAATTATGATCTGGTCTCAAAATAACCTTGCTTCAACTCTACAGACAGAAATAGGAGTGACTTTAACTTATAGGGGTCTATATGCTAAAGAAAGTTGTCACGCATCACATCAAAAAGGATCAAAGCCATTTTAGAATCTGATGTCATAGGTCAAAACCCAGCACAGCCAACCAATGGGTGGAGCTTAGCACCGTTGCTAGGCAACTGCAGCACCCTTTGGCTATTCTCAGTTCTTTTAAATCAATGCTGAAGACCTTTCTTTTTGATGTTGCCTTTCTTTAAATGATGTTAATTTCTTTAATGTTTAATTTCTTATGCTGCACTGTAACTTTTATTCCTGTGTTTTTTCTGTTTTTATTTTTTTTCTAACTGTTTTTATTCATTTATTTAACTGTTTTTGTGTAAAGCACTTTGAATTGCCCTGTTGCTAAAATGTGCTGTACAAATAAAGCTGCCTTGCCTTGCCTTGCCTTTGGCTGGCTTCTCAACTGACACATAGCTAAACCAGAATTCCATTCGTTTTCTCCACAAGGATTTTGATTATCTAGCCTAGGCCTACTGTAAGCATTAACCTCTTTAGAAACACTTGAAAATACATGCTTTTCTACCCTAAATTTTTGCCCCAAAAATTGCTACAGTTCCCGCATACTTTGGCCCTCTGGGATGATCCTGAGGTCATTGGGAAGCTAACACTCTCAATTTTTGTTTCTAGTGTCAGTGTGACACTAGGTCTTACTGACACAGAGCTAAAGAGGTTAGAATAGAGAATTTCTATTTCCGTCCAAGTAAATCATATGTAAAATTATTAAAAACACTACTGTAAGCATATTACATGATCTACATACAAAAATAGTACCCTAGCAACATGCCTGAACTTAATACAGAAAAAATCCAAAAGAAAATTTATTTCTACAGATATGTCGTTTTTCTTATTTCCTCTCAGAAAAAAAGCCCAAAAAGTGCAAAATAAAACACTTCTCAAACTAAAAAACACATCCACATCACTCACACACATACCTAAAATAACTACATGCATAAATGTATATAAATAAGTCATTATAATTTGATGAAATAGTGAAATGCAATAACTAAGGCCTTATTTTTGCTTTGACACAGCTGGAGCCATCCCAGGGTTAAAATGTTCTGGTCATGTTTGGTATCAATCAACTCGTCTTCTTATTGGCTACACAGCGAGGCCGGTTTCATAACTATTGCTTTTGACTGGTTGAAGTAGCTGCCAGTCTTTCCCACTTTTGCCCTCTGTAAATCGTGCGACTTGATTGGCTTCCATGAGGGATAACTCAGGTTATAGTAGACAGATTGGCTGAAACGACCTGTCAATCGAAAGCTGTAGAGTCAACCAAACTTGCTGAATAGTTTGATACACTGTAGCATTATTAGAGCCGACAGTAGGAGCGATTGAAGTCCATAAATGATGGACTTTTCAGCTTTGTTTGCGAGGAAACATGGCCAGAATCTACAAGATTGTGAGGGGACCAGCTCGTTTAGGATTAAAAGGATTGGATGTACTTATTCTTTGAACTGTTGGCAAAGCAGGAAAAAAAAGTTTATGGAGATCTTTCACCGCTGTGAATAGAGAGACGAGGAGAAAGGTAGGGATGCATGGTCAACTTTAGACACTATCGGCGCAGAATCCTTCTGTGTTTCTTTACTTTAAAACATGATTATAACCGCTATAAGGAATCATGAGACTTTAAGCTTTCTAATGATGTGCTGCATGAGCGTGTTCATGAAGATTTAATGCTTGCAATTTATGAATGAATAAAAGTTTTCTCCTAAAATGGAGAAAACGGTCCCGTTAATATCCTGAAGGCACATTTGAAGTTTAGCTAACTGATTAGTTTCATTTGGCTTGATTGATAGATATAATTGAGTATCATATGCATAACAATGAAAATTTATGGAGTGCTTCCTGATAATATTGCCTAAAGGAAGCATATATAAAGTGAACAGGATTGGACCGAGCACAGATCCTTGTGGGACTCCATGACTAAGTTTGGCGTGCACAGAAGATTCATCGTTAACATGAACAAACTGAGATCGATCTGATAAATAAGACTTAAACCAGCTTAGAGCAGTCCCTTTAATGCCAATAAAATGTTCCAATCTCTGTAATAAGACATGGTGGTCAATGGTATCAAATGCAGCACTAAGATCTAATAACACCAGTACAGAGATAAGTCCTTTGTCTGATGCAATTATGAGGTCATTAGTAATTTTCACAAGTGCTGTCTCTGTACTATGATTCACTCTAAATCCTGACTGATAATCCTCAAATAAGCTGTTGCTATGCAGAAAGTCACACAGCTGTTTGGCGACTACTTTCTCAAGAATCTTAGAGAGAAATGGAAGGTTGAATATAGGTCTATAGTTGGCTAAAACATCTGGATCAAGGTTGGGCTTTTAAGAAGAGGTTTAATTACAGCTACTTTAAAGTGCTGTGGTACATAGCCTGTTAATAAAGACAGATTGGTTATATCTAGTAGAGAAGTGTTGACTAATGGTAAAACTTCTTTAAGTAGCCTAGTCGGGATGGGGTCTAAGAGGCAGGTTGATGGTTTAGATGAAGAAATAATTGAATTAAATTGATAAAGATCAAGTGAAGCAAAGCAATCTAAACATATATCTGGTTTTACAGCTGTTTCTGAGGTTCCTGAGTTTAGAGATAAGTCAGTGCCAGTTAAAGGCAGGTCTTGGTGAATTTTACTTCTAATAGTTATAATTTTATCATTGAAGAATCTCATAAAGTCATTACTACTAAGAGCTATGGGAATACTTGGCTCAGTAGAGCTGTGACCTTCCGTTAGCCTGGCTACAGTGCTGAAAAGAAACCTGGGGTTGTTCCTATTTTCCTCTATTAATGACGAGTAGTACGCTGCTCTGGCATTACGGAGGCCCTTCCTATATGTTTTAAGACTATCTTGCCAGATAAAACGAGAACTTTCTAATTTGGTGGAATAAAGTATAGAATAAAATATTTTAAGTAAAATATTTGCTTTAATTTGCGAGTTTCAGTGTTATACCATGGAGCTAACCGTCTTTGTTTTATTATCTTCTTTGTTAGAGGGCAACAGAGTCGAGAGTCATTCGCAACGAGCCTGCTGCACTATCAACAAAATGATCAATTTGGGAGGGACTAACAGCATAGGAGTCCTCCGTTACTTTGTGACTTGGTAATGAATTAAATGCTAATGGAATCAAATCCTTAAATTTAGCTACAGCACTATCAGATAGACATCTTGTATAGATATTTTTGCCTAATGGCGTGTGGTTCAGCAAGATAAACTCAAAAGTTATCAAACAGTGGTCAGACAGAAAGGGATTCTGTGGGAACACCATTAAATGTTCAATTTCAACACCATAGACCAGAACAAGGATGTGGTTAAAACGGTGAGTCGGTTTATGAACACTTTGACAGAAACCAATAGAATCTAAAAGAGAGATAAACGCAGTACTAAGGCTATCATTCTCATCGTCCACATGAATATTAGAATCCCCTACAATAACAACTTTGTCCGTTTTTAGCACTAAATTTGACAAAAACTCTGCAAATTCAGATAAGAATTCAGAGTATAGACCAGGTTCTCGGTACACTATAACAAATAGAACTGGCTGCAGTGATTTCCAACTTGTGTGTGAAAGACTAAGGACAAGACTTTCAAATGAGTTATTGAATTATAAATTGACAAATTGAATTATAATTTTCCCGGTTTCCCTAATTGTTGACTGACAAAAGAAAATGTCATGGATGGTTTATCTAGCACTGCTGATTCTGTCCTTCAGGGACAAACTTGTTTTTAAGGAAAGATGATTAGCAAGCAAAAACAGAAAAACAACAGCAAAAGCTTGATGACTGCTGTAGTTGTCTGACACTGAGAGGCTTAGATGAATTTACACACATGTTGAAACAATATTTCCTCATCATTTGGCTCTTTATACATGTAACTTTACTTTGATAGCCAGTTTGTAAAGGGGTAAAGTTGGAAATGACGAACAATGGATTTAGTAGCTAAATAGCAGCCCGAGCTAGCCAGGAGTCGAACCTAGAATCTTCTGATCCGTAGTCAGACGCGTTATCCATTGCGCCACTAGCCCCACATTCAGCATTTGGAATAGCTACGTTCTCTCAGCATTGTATGCAAACAGTGGTGCTCTTTGTTGGCAAGTGTATAGAAGGCAACCTTAGCGTTGGTAGCAAACCGATGACACATAACGTTATACAAAATCACAGATGTGCCTTCATGAACAATATTGTATTATCTCATAGGTACTGGAAGCCACCCGTCTCCACCAGTGTATCTCTGAGCATTTATTTTCAGTCTCAATGCCCAGATGTGTTACAAGATGTGCAGTGAGCGTTGTATTGTCCAGCAGAAAGGCAACAGATGTGTTACTTTTCCACTGTGATTTTTACCATAGCAGTGCCAGCATTTTGCCCAGGTTTGATTTTCAGCCACTGCCAGGTTTTGAAGCCATATGCAACATTAACATTACATATTTCACCCAGGGTTCTTCTCTTATTCAGTGATCTCAGAAAAACGTAAAACAAAACAGTGAAACCTCAGTGGTAGAGCGCATGCTTTGCATGTATGAGGCCCCGGTTCAATCCCGGCATCTCCATCTGGGTTTATGTCTTAAGTCTGTCAAATAGCTGCAAAAGACTCTGACCAAGGTAATTAAATGATGAAACAAGTATTATAAAGGCAATAAAGTCTGTTTAACAACTGTGTGCACTTTACCCATGTCCTACTCAACAATTGAGAAGGATTTGTAGTGGATGTTGATTTGTCAAAATGGACACATCACAATTTTCCTCCAACATTACCTTTCATGGCACTGTCAACAACTGCTGAACTGCTTTGAACTTTAAATCATTAAGAATCTTCAGGCAGTACAAACAGACAACTAATGTTTTCTCACAGCTTTGCTCATGTTGCTTGGAAGGAGAAATGTTCAGCATCACTCTCTCCAGCTCTTCATCTTCATCCATCACTGTGATGCAAACAGACAAACATTAGTACTGGCCACCATGACAGCATGTGCATCTTTCTGACCAAACAAAAGAAAAACAAGACCCACCCATGGCTTCAGCAGGAGCATTTGACGTATGTGACATTAGAGAGGAGCCAGAAGGTGAGGGCAGCTTCTTCTGCAGGTATTGCTGTAGCTTGTGCATCTTTGTCCCTGAAGCACACCTTTATTCAGAATAAAGTCTGCATAGCCATCATCCCTGCTGTCCCAAATCTCTCGCCAGGTGTTGTTGGCACGAGCCAAACCCGACCAGCTGGTCATCCTCTGATGCTGCTACTGTCACAACCTGTGACCTTGCCTTGTCATAGTCAAGAAGAGACTGGATTTCATGAAAGCTGAGGGCATAGTTCACAAATGACAGTAGGCTGTCCTTGCTGTGCCCCTCTGCTTTAAACACTCCTGCAGCCTCCTCCTTTAGCTTGTTCCTGATTAGGTAGATGGTATACCCTATATCATTTTCAAGAAGCCAGCAGAAGGACTTCCCTTGTACTTCCCAAACTGCAGGATGTATTCTCCAGCCACCTCACATTTATCTGAGGCATCCCCTCCTCTCTGACGGACGACACTGAGAGCATTTTGCCTGACCAGCTCCTCCCTTACAGGTGCAGACTTGTCCTGGAGAGAAGGGTTGTCTTTAATGACTTTTGCAGCATCAGTAGGATCCTGGTGAAGATACCCCAGAGGTCCCTTGCAAAATGTAACTCCAATTCTCCCAGGAAAAAATGTTTGTCTGCGCATTTTAGCTGTCATGAAGAAAAGTCACGTAATTAGTATATTATTACATCATGGCCTTTTTCATAAGAAATGTTAATATCAATGAAGTGAAAAACTGCAGGTTTAAATATCGTCCTTTGTGAAAACATATGAACACGTTAAACATATACGGGCATTCAACATATATCTACAGTCTCAGTCTTTGAAGGGTATAGGTAGCGTATCGCCACTCGTCACAGTTACCGACAATTTTGGCAGTGAATGAGTATTTCATATTGAACACTTCCGATTGGGTGGTCATTTAAGCCTTGCCAGTACAGATATAAACAACAGAGTCAGCAAGGAGACTACCAAGTTGCCTCTTATGACTTTAGTCACTTCACCAAGCTATGTCATAATTCAAGACACAAATTGCCTTCCAGCTATGTAACATTTGCAAATGGCAGTGGTGGGATTTGAACCCACGCCTCCAGAGAGACCTGAGCCTAAATCCAGCACCTTAGACACACTACCTGAATGTAACTGCTGTCCACATTGTGAGACGTAACTAACGCCGTAACTAACGGAATGCTTGTTAATGTCATATGAACAAAACTTTTGCAAGTCAAAAGCCAAAACTTTATTGAAAAATGCCAGTACTTTATTAAAAATTGTTTTAGAATATTGTAACCAGCATTTAGTGAGTATATAGGTTTAGGTGTGTGTGAATATGGGCTGAGCATTTACCTGGGCTGAACTTGGGAACATCTTCTTTTGCATATTCACTGTAAAGAGCCATTACTGCGCCAACTATTGTTCCAGAGACAATAGGGTATACACTGGGGCTTTAAATGACCCAAGTTCAGGAGAGTTAAGGAGAAATACATTTACAGTTCTGGAGACGTAATGAAACAGTAACCTTGACCTTTGACCTCCAAAATCAAAATCAGTTCATCCGCAACTCCAAGTGGTTATGTATGCCAAATTTAAAGTGATTTGAGTGACAGCGAATATCTAGTAAACTTAAATATATCTAGATGTATTTACGGAAAGAAACGGAGACGCTTTGCTGAGTTTTGTGTCTTTGTGTCGACTTCAAAGAAACTTGTAAGAAAGTGTGTTTTCACCGCCGAGTGAACACGTACATGTCAATCAGCAGACTAACTGTCTAAGTTACCGTACAGTTCCTCTACGAAGAGGAGAAAACTCTTCCTCCTCCATGTTAACTTACAAATACTTTACTACACCTATGTATTTGATTTATTTCTAACTTTAGCATGGCCTATTCTGATTGGCTGTTGCTTTATTTAAATGTAATGTTGCAAGGTGTTTCTGGGCTTATCTTTTTGTTCTTTTTTTTTTATGACCATTGCCTTGCAAGTCAATGACAGATCGGAGCTGCATTTCCTTGATGAAAAATTGCCAAAGTGCTGTTTTACGTGGCTCGTTGGTCTAGGGGTATGATTCTCGCTTAGGGTGCGAGAGGTCCCGGGTTCAAATCCCGGACGAGCCCAAAGGCTACAACATGATTAGTTTAACCCTCTTAACCTGAGAGAGGTGCCAACGCGCAGAAGCAGCACCTCTGATTCATAATTTAATCACCATAACAGCTGGCGGAGCTTTCTAGCGATGTTTCCACGCTGGCCGAGCCCTACTGCAGCGGTCCTTCCGCGGCTGCAGGACCTGGAGCTCACCGCCAGTGTTTCAGTTTGACTGTTAAAAGTGTTGAGATAATTAAAAGGTATTTACATTATTTAGATACGGGCTGGTTGCTAGTTAGCTAACGCTAGCTTTCATGCTACATAAATAAGCCGGACAGAGTTGTCCCTCATCTGGCGATAGAAACCCTGCTGTCCCCGGCCGTCCTGTTGGCTCAGAGCTCCACTGACATGTAGATTTGACCGATGCAGTAAAATGCTAACCAACCAATGGGCAGAAGTTGAGCCCTTAAGACCCGCCCCTCCTCATTTGCATAATGAGGCAGGAATGCATGAAGAAATGTAAAACTGACAGGCAGAAATAAATACCAGGGGTGAAAATAAATAGGGTAGAAAATGCAGCGGAAGAATAAAACAGACAAAAAATTTAAACACAGAAATAAATACATTTAAAAATAAGTAATTAATAAATAAAGTTGACGATTATAACGGACAATAAATAAATAAGGTAATTATTACAAAGGTGAATAAATAAAAAGCTAATTAAAAGAGATATATACATTTATGTCTCACTGTATAATTTAATTTCTACCTACATTTATTTGTTTATTGTATTTTTTGGGGCAATTAATTGTATGCTTATTTATTTATTGAGCATTTATTTATTTCTGTATTTATTTTTAAATATGGTAGACCTGGTCCTCCATACACTAACGGGCTCTTGTCCCCTGTATATTTTAAGCACTGCCCGAGGGATCTTTACAACCAATGATTTTTCTTTAGTACTCACGGTCACGAACCGTTCCTCCCAGGGTCACCGGAGGTCCCCTCCTTCTCAAGGACGCCCGCTAGCCTTCGTTGGTTGCCGGTCTGAAAGAGGCTAAGCGCTCGGTGGCTCTGACCGGCAGAGCGGATGGGGAAATGCACTCCCACTAGGAGATAACAGGAGGTCTGACTGTCAATGTCGATCCCCGCCGGGCTGCAACTTGCCCAGGTGGTTAAAGAGGAGTCTTAACTGCCCTCACGGGAGGGAAACTTCTGCCCTCAGAAAGCCGAGGTGTGGGAGAGAGAAATTAAATGACTAAAATCAAGGAATACAAGTCTTTTGGTCTCCTAGCTCACAACAAGCTCAGGTAGTTTTATTATTTAGTGACTAATCAAAAAACAGGTACAAAATACAGAAATAATCCCTTCCCTTTCTGCCCTAAAAGCAAAGAGTATCAAAACCAGAGACTAGAAAAAACCCAATAAGTGGGTATGCTTGCGCTGAAGAGAGAGGCCACATCAACTCATATTTATACTCAAAGTCAAGGCTAAAAACCCTCCCTTCTGGACAACAGGGTATTACCACCACTACGTAATCATGCAGGTGGCCGCCGCAGTGGACAGGTTCAGACCAGTTCCACTGTACAGTAAGTGTGACCCTTAGCACACTTAAAAATGTGCCAAAGGTCACACCCAACGAATATTATAAAGTTTCAACTGTTTCTAATATTTAGTTCATACTTTCATCAAGACAATATATATCATGGGTTACATAGCACACTTTAAGCAGTATATATATATATATATATATATATATATATATATATATATATATATATATATATATATATATATATATATATATTTTTAGCTGTGAGTTAAATTTCAAACAAACACATATATTTTAGCTGTGAGTTATACTTCAAGCAAATACATATATCTTTAGCTTTAGCTTTGTGTTTCTTGGGTTTTCAACTGAACCTCCGTTCAACAGTTGTATCAAATTATGATCTGGTCTCAAAATAACCTTGCTTCAACTCTACAGACAGAAATAGGAGTGACTTTAACTTATAGGGGTCTATATGCTAAAGAAAGTTGTCACGCATCACATCAAAAAGGATCAAAGCCTTTTTAGAATCTGATGTCATAGGTCAAAACCCAGCACAGCCAACCAATGGCTGCAGCTTAGCACCGTTGCTAGGCAACTGCAGCACCCTGTGGCTGACACATAGCTAAACCAGAATTCTATTCGTTTTCTCCACAAGGATTTTGATTATCTAGCCTAGGCCTACTGTAAGCATTAACCTCTTTAGAAACACTTGAAAATACATGCTTTTCGCCTACATTTTTACCCCAAAAGAATTGCTACAGTTCCCACATACTTTGGCCCTCTGGGATGATCCTGAGGTCATTGGGAAGCTAACACTCTCAATTTTTTGTTTCTAGTGTCAGTGTGACACTAGGTCTTACTGACACAGAGCTAAAGAGGTTAGAATAGAGAATTTCTATTTCTGTCCAAGTAAATCATCTGTAAAATTATTAAAAAACACTACTGTAAGCATATTACATGGGCTACATACAAAAATAGTACCCTAGCCACATGTCTCAACTTAATACAGAAAGAATCCAGAAGAAAATTACTATGAAAATGGTTTTTATATGAATTTATTTCTACAGATATGTTTCTTATTTCTAGAAAAGCCAAAAAAGTGCAAAATACAAAACTTCTCAAATATTAAAACACATCCACATAACTCACAAACATACCTGAAATAACTACATAAATAAATTTATAGAAATAAGTAATTATAATTTGATGAAATGGTGAAATGCCATAAGAAGGCAATATTTTACTTTGACACAGCTGGAGCCATCACAGGGTTAAACTTTTCTGGTCAAGTTTGGTATCAATCAGTTCGTCGTGGCTGCCCTCCGAATCCTGCGACATGATTGGGTTCCATAAGGGACAGCTCGGGTTACAGGAGACGGATTGGCCGGCAACAAAGTTCACTCGAAAGCTCGTGCTTCATAGTTTCTGACGGGGGGGCAGAGCTACTTTGTACCGCGCCGAGGGAGACGATACAAGCGATCAAAACGCAGAAATATCTAAATTTCTCTACGTCGAAACTCAACCAGAAACTACAAGATTGTGAGGGGACCAGCTAATTTTGGATTACATGGCTTGGACATTCTAATACCTTGGACTGTTGGCGATGTAGGAAAAAAGTTTTTGGCGATCTTTCACCGCTGTGAATAAAGTCACAAGGAAACAGGTAGGAAAACACACTCGACTTAGACTCAAATCTTTCTGTGTTTCTTTACTTCATAACATGATTATATCCGCTGTAAGTCACCTTATGTTTTGTGTGTGGGCTTAATGGAATCATGAGACTTTAAGCTTTCAAATGATGTGCTGCATGAGCGTGTTTATGAAGATTTAATGCTTGCAATTTATGAGTGAAGAAAACATTTTGTCAAATGGTCCCGGCAACGGACCTATAGTCGGAAAATGTTAAAACACCAAATATTTCAAGTACTTTATTCATTAGCTTGATAGCTTTTACTTTGAAAATTAGGCTAAGACAGATATTTTTAAAGTATTTTATCTTGAAAAGTAGAAGCTCTGGGATGGCAGAAGGATTTTTATTTTGCCTAAAATCTGCATGTATTTTATTTTTCATGATATTCTATCAATTGTGAAAAGTATTAGAAGGTAGAAATGAAACCATAAAAACATTTTATTATTCCCTGCTCACATTATATTAGACATGTACATTGCTCCACAGGTGCTTTGTGGCAACACTAGTACTAGTAGTACCTGTATCTTACACTTTGCCGCTGTATGTCATTTTCCAACGGAATATAAATGCCAAACAAAGCCCTCTGGATCCAGATAAAATGAAGAATGAGGCAAAACATTTTAAAAACAGAGAGACAGATTCTACCTCCAGACCCTCCAGCTGGGGAAGCGAGAAGACTGTCTCCTCAACTTTATCGATCAGCTCAGTAATCTCTGAAATAGCCAGCATAGTCGTCTTAGATACACTGGATCGGACCTCTAGCAATATCGGCGAGCTGATCCAGTCTATCTCCTGGTGGAAGGCTGAGGAACGCTCCAAGTCAGACACTGATGATAAGAATAAATCCTCAGCGGATTGCCGCACCAACCAAAAGGTGAAGCGGCAGATAAAAAGGGGGCAGAGGAAAAAGGGGAAGTACACATGGTTGAGTCCATCTTTAAGATGGAGCCAAATGTGGAGGTGATGCTGGCCTTGATATGGTCCAGGCGGGAGAGGATGTCCCTGCCATAGACGGTCAGCAGCCAGCGACTGGTGGGCACATCAATGGGCTCTGGGGGCTCCTGGCACACTCGGCTTGGCCGATCAACAAAGTCTGCACACTCCCAAGACAGTGTGCCAACCTGTTCATTCATTCCTCTCCATGGTTTTCCCTGAGCTGTTTTACCAGACGTGCTGGACTGTTGCCCAGAGTCCGGTCACGCAGCAGGCGAATGACACGGATGTCACAGGCATACCTGAAATGCACATGTAGCTCTGATTAGTTACATATTAATAGAAGTCATGTAAAAGCTTTCACACTCGGCCGGCGTTGTGGCAGGACCTTCTGAGCCCTCTTGTGGACACCGTAGCCCGTCAGCTGCTTCCCACACTCAGGGCAGTTTACCCTCACCTTCCACAGGTGGTAGGGCATCCACACCATCAGCCGATGGGTGAAAAAGCAATCTGGTGTCGGTGTGTGGTGGTATATGAGTGCTGGGACAGGGGGTTCGTACCACAGCTTCAAATCTTGCAGCAGTTTATCAGAGTGGAAAATGGTGTTAGAAATCCACTTCTGGTCTTGGATGGGGATGTTTTTCCGCATCTCTCCTGGCAACAAGAAAGAAGCTGCAGTTCCAGCAGTAGCGGGTAAACTCCTCCAGGTTCACCCTGTTAAGACAAATTATTAATGTATGGCATGAATAAAGGCTACACTAAGCACAATTTACACAACAGCCTGGCCAATGAACAGACACCGCTGTACTTACAGAGACTTCTGCCATGCTGGTGTTCACAGCATGAAATATGAAATATTCACCATTGACAAACTTGGAGGGGCACAGGAAAGATGGTGGCACAGCAGCCGTTGCACCAGGGGTCAAGACCAGAGCAGCAGACTGCGAGGCTGTGGCAGGAGGCTGAGTGGTGAGCTGCTAAAGCAACAGCATTGTTAAGCGTGATATAACAGCTACAGCATTGCAGCAGACATGAGATGTGAGATTAATCATAATGATACATCATTTTAAAACAGATCACCTTAGTGCCGTCAAATCCACAATTACAGACCACTGACCCTCCAAACAGAGTGGTCTGTCCACGGGCCTGCATGGGACATTTCTCAATCTGAAACAATCGCAACCCTGTTTACAGTACAGTATACAGTAATTTATTTCATTCATAGTATCTGCACTATTGTATGGTATATTTTTTGAAGTTTTTATAAATTGCAATAGAGGTCATGCCACTTCCGCTGCTTAGGGGCTGGTCTGTTGCCTCCAGAAGGCCAAACCCCTGAGCCGGCATACACCCTCAACCTTGCCATCTACTCTCTAATAATAATAGTGATAACTATAGATAGATAGTGAGAAGTAATAATTAAATCTATAAAAAAGAAAATATATCTCCATTCCCGTTCTCCTGTTGCTCCTCCAATATATGATAATACCAAGCTTTGGCCAAGCGCATTGTGAAAAAGGACTTGATCTTGCTCGCTATTGTTTTTACAAACAGCTTGAGCTTCTGTTGGTACTGTGGACTTGCAGCTTCTGCCCCGTCCAAACTCTTAATTTGAGTTATTGACCGAGCAATTACTTCTGCAACATCTTCAATCTCCCGAGAGCATTCAGATTGTATCAGCTGATACTTCGAGTCCGGCACTTGATCCAAAAGAGGATCAATTATCATTATCATCTCCGTCCTGATTATATCTTCGACAGACGTCAATATCGGAATCTCAATCACACTGTCGTCTGATGAGATGATCTCCGAGAATTCTGGTTGCACAGCTGTAACTGGTGATTGTATGCAGTCGTCAGTGTCTTTCGGGTCCATGCCTTCGGTCTCATGTTCTGTCTGGTCACCGATAGGAAAAATGTGTTTCTCATCTGTTCTCGTCTCTTGAGATCAATTTGAGCTTCTCATATTCATATCATTCTGTGATCAATTGTTTCTGAGTTACTTCTCCTAAGGGACACTTAGGAGCAAGACATAAGCTAAAAAGAGACAAGACACCAGTAAGACAAATTAGGTTGAATTGAGAAAACCATTTGAGCAACACTTGAGAAGTGGGATAAACAGAGGAGATCTCATAATTGTATATCCCTGATCTTAATTATGTCTTGAACTAAGACATAATTGTTGTATCGAAAGAGATATTTAGTAGCCTACAGATTTTTCAGATTTGTGTTGTATCAAATTATGATCTGGTCTCAAAATAACCTTGCTTCAACTCTACGGAAATAGGAGTGACTTGAACTTATAGGGGTCTATATGCTAAAGAAAGTTGTCACGCATCACATCAAAAAGGATCAAAGCCATTTTAGAATCTGATGTCATAGGTCAAAACCCAGCACAGCCAACCAATGGCTGCAGCTTAGCACCGTTGCTAGGCAACTGCAGCACCCTGTGGCTGGCTTCTCAACTGACAACATAGCTAAACCAGAATTCCATTCGTTTTCTCCACAAGGATTTTGATTATCTAGCCTAGGCCTACTGTAAGCATTAAAGGAACACACCGACTTATTGGGACTTCATCTTATTCACCGTAACCACCAGAGTTAGACAAGTCGATACATACCCTTCTCATCTCTGTGCGTGCTGTAACTCTGTCTGACGCCCCCAGCATTAGCTTAGCCTAGCAAAGATCCTGCAGGTAACTGGTTCCAGCTAGCTACTGCTTCAAATAAGTGACAAAACAACACCAACATGTTCCTATTTACAGTACATGTTGGGATTTGTATAGTCACAGGGTGTACAAATAACAAGGTCACATGAGACACAGCCATCTTCTAACTGCATACTAACTGGGAACTATATTCTCAGAAAGGCGAAGCAGTGCTACTTGGGCGGAGTGATTACATAGACAGTTAAAGAAAGAATGATTAGTGCAACACCAAAAGCACAGTTACTTCTGTCAACAAAACCAATGTGAATAGCTATCTAGTAGCGAACAACACTGGTGATCATGGCTGACTTTGAGGAATTGTCAGAGGATTTTTACTTGGTATCAAACCAAGATCTTGAAAGTATATTTTTGAGCCAGAATACACAGACGAGGAGTTTGAAATTTTGGAAGATGTTACAGTAGTTAGTCCTCTGAAAACATAACGGAACACTTACCGTAGCTGCAGGGGATCCACTTTGTCCGGTCTGTACTATCAATGGGAGAGCTAAAGTCCCAATAGTCGGTGTGTTCCTTTAAAGTGCCCATATTATGAAGAAAAAAAAATAAAAATCACTTTTTCTGGGATTTGTTATTTTGTGTCTCTTCCACGTGCATACAAACTTGGAACTTTTTGAATGTGTCTTGGCTTCAGTTTGTCCATGACTATAACTGCAGTTAAAGCCGGCTATGCAAAGTCGCCAAAATGCTCTACAACACTTTTGCTTCCTACTAATCTTGTTAGGCCAGAGTCAAGGATCAATCACAAATTGACAGTTGAGATCAAAGTCTTCAGTTTTTGGATTAAATTAGAAAATGTGTTATTTGGCATTATTGCCTATTATTCTACATGACACACACCTACTTTCCATCATCAGGGTGGACCTGATACTAAATTAGATGTCCAATGCTCAACTTTAACCCTCTGAACCCTAAGGACATTTTTACAGTTCATTGTCCGTCTGGATTTATTTTATAACAAAGCTTGTAAAACATCAACCCTGTTGTCTACAGTCAAGATATGAACATCATTTTTTTCAGGACAAACTGGGTTATTAGAATATTTGGGTTGCAGTAAGGTCACTTGAATGTTAAAAATGGTTGTAGGACCTTAAAGACAAATAAATAAATAAAACGGAACATGAATCTTCCAAATATGTATTGATATCACACACAGAGCAGTAAAACCTAAGCCATTTTCTTCTCTAAAACACTTCTCATATGTCTTGGGAGTCACACTGTGAAGAAATAATCATTATAACTTATTCAGTTAACAAAATACATAAATTTTTTAAAAGAAAGTCAAGACTTTTGCCATCATGACATTTACTTATGCCAATAATGAACATAATAATAATAATTATTGATATTACACCCACAGCAATGCTACACAAGCAATTGTGTGTCTAAAACAGTTCTCCTATTGGCCTTCCATACAGCCTTTTGGCCTTCCATACACTTTGGGTGACGTTGTCTCCCATATATGGGCATGCATCCCATATATGGAATCCTTGACTTCCGCACACAAAGGGGAGACGACGCTAGCGGCATGAATGAGCGAAAACGCGATGAATTATGGACATAAAGTGGATAAATCTTGGATGTAACGGTATGATTTAATGCTCAACGACCCTGAAAAATGGCACAAGTTCCAGGATGGATAGAAAATCACCTGTAGAGACTAGAAGGACCCGGAAAAAACCTCCGTAACCGGGAACTTGTTAGCTTTTAGCTGCAACCATTGGTAAGTCGCTAGCTGTTATGGTGATTAAATTATTAAACTATGAATCAGAGGGGCTGTTTTTGCGCGTGGGCACGTCTCTCGGGTTAAACTAACCATGTTGTAGCCTTTGGGTTCGTCCGGGATTTGAACCCGAGACCTATCACCCTAAGCGAGAATTATACCCCTAGACCAACGAGCCACGTAAAACAGTACTTTGGCAATTTTTCATCAAGGAAATGCAGCTCCGATCTGTCATTGACTTGCAAGGCAATGGTCATAAAAAAAAAAAAAAGAACAAAAAAAGATAAGCCCAGAAACACCTTGCAATATTACATTTAAAAAAAACAACAGCCAATCAGAATAGGCCATGCTAAAGTTAGAAATAAAGTCTAAATTATTTATAAATCAAATCAAATACATAAGTGTAGTAAAGTATTTGTAAGTTAACATGGAGGAGGAAGAGTTTTCTCCTCTTCGTAGAGGAACTGTACGGTAACTTAGACAGTTAGTCTGCTGATTGACATGTACGTGTTCACTCGGCGGTGAAAACACACTTTCTTACAAGTTTCTTTGAAGTCGACACAAAGACACAAAACTCAGCAAAGCGTCTCCGTTTCTTTCCGTAAATACATCTAGATATATTTAAGTTTACTAGATATTCGCTGTCACTCAAATCACTTTAAATTTGGCATACATAACCACTTGGAGTCGCGGATGAACTGATTTTGATTTTGGAGGTTAAAGGTCAAGGTTACTGTTTCATTATGTCTCCAGAACTGTAAATGTATTTCTCCTTAACTCTCCTGAACTTGGGTCATTTAAAGCCCCAGTGGCATAATAGATAAGGCGCTGGTCTCCTAAGCCGGGGATGGTGGGTTCTAGTCCCATCTGGGGTGATTTTCAGCAGAGTGGTGCTGTGGAGCATGCTGGGCCCACAGTGACCTTGCAATTATAACTGTATACCCTATTGTCTCTGGAACAATAGTTGGCATTTGGTGGAGTAATGGCTCTTTACAGTGAATATGCAAAAGAAGATGTTCACAAGTTCAGCCCAGGTAAATGCTCAGCCCATATTCACACACACCTAAACCTATATACTCACTTAATGCTGGTTACAATATTCTAAAATCAATTTAAAAACAATTTTTAATAAAGTACTGGCATTTTTCAATAAAGTTTTGGCTCTTGACTTGCAAAAGTTTTGTTCATATGACATTAACAAGCATTCCGTTAGTTACAGCGTTAGTTACGTCTCACAATGTGGACAGCAGTTACATTCAGGTAGTGTGTCTAAGGTGCTGGATTTAGGCTCAGGTCTCTCTGGAGTCGTAGGTTCAAATCCCACCACTGCCATTTGCAAATGTTACATAGCTGTAATTAGCTAATTTGTGTGTTGAATTATGACATAGCTTGGTGAAGTGACTAAAGTCATAAGAGGCAACTTGGTAGTCTCCTTGCTGACTCTGTTGTTTATATCTGTACTGGCAAGGCTTAAATGACCACCCAATCGGAAGTGTTCAATATGAAATACTCATTCACTGCCAAAATTGTCGGTAACTGTGACGAGTGGCGATACGCTACCTATAACCTTCAAAGACTGAGACTGTAGGTATATGTTGAATGCCCGTATATGTTTAACGTGTTCATATGTTTTCACAAAGGACGATATTTAAACCTGCAGTTTTTTCACTTCATTGATATTAACATTTCTTATGAAAAAGGCCAATGTCTATGATGTAATAATATACTAATTACGTGACTTTTCTTCATGACAGGTAAAATGCGCAGACACATTTTTCCTGGGAGAATTGGAGTTACATTTTGCAAGGGACCTCTGGGGTATCTTCACCAGGATCCTACTGATGCTGCAAAAGTCATTAAAGACAACCCTTCTCTCCAGGACAAGTCTGCACCTGTAAGGGAGGAGATGGTCAGGCAAAATGCTCTCAGTGTCGTCCGTCAGAGAGGAGGGGATGCCTCAGATAAATGTGAGGTGGCTGGAGAATACATCCTGCAGTTTGGGAAGTACAAGGGAAGTCCTTCCGCTGGCTTCTTGAAAATGATATAGGGTATACCATCTACCTAATCAGGAACAAGCTAAAGGAGGAGGCTGCAGGAGTGTTTATAGCAGAGGGGCACAGCAAGGACAGCCTACTGTCATTTGGGAACTATGCCCTCAGCTTTCATGAAATCCAGTCTCTTCTTGACTATGACAAGGCAAGGTCCCAGGTTGTGACAGTAGCAGCATCAGAGGATGACCAGCTGGTCGGGTTTGGCTCTCGTGCCAACAACACCTGGCGAGAGATTTGGGACAACAGGGATGATGGCTATGCAGACTTTATTCTGAATAAAAGGTGTGCTTCAGGGACAAAGATGCACAAGCTACAGCAATACCTGCAGAAGAAGCTGCCCTCACCTTCTGGCTCCTCTCTAATGTCACATACGTCAAATGCTCCTGCTGAAGCCATGGGTGGGTCTTGTTTTTCTTTTGTTTGGTCAGAAATATTCACATGCTGTCATGGTGGCCAGTACTAATGTTTGTCTGTTTGCATCACAGTGATGGATGAAGATGAAGAGCTGGAGAGAGTGATGCTGAACATTTCTCCTTCAAAGCAACATGAGCAAAGCTGTGAGAAAACATTAGTTGTCTGTTTGTACTGCCTGAAGATTCTTAATGATTTAAAGTTCAAAGCAGTTCAGCAGTTGTTGACAGTGCCATGAAAGGTAATGTTGGAGGAAAATTGTGATGTGTCCATTTTGACAAATCAACATTCACTACAAATCCTTCTCAACTGTTGAGTAGAGTAGGACATGGGTAAAGTGCACAGAGTTGTTAAACAGACTTTATTGCCTTTATAATACTTGTTTCATCATTTAATTACCTCGGTCAGAGTCTTTTGCAGCTCTTGACAGACTTGAGACATAAACCCAGATGGAGATGCCGGAATTGAACCCAGGGCCTCATACATGCAAAGCATGCGCTCTACCACTGAGCTACATCCCCTGAAGTTTCACTGTTTTTTTTAACGTTTTTCTGAGATCACTGAATAAGAGAAGAACCCTGGGTGAAATATGTAATGTTAATGTTGCATATGGCTTCAAAACCTGGCGGTGGCTGAAAATCAAACCTGGGCAAAATGCTGGCACTGCTATGGTAAAAATCACAGTGGAAAAGTAACACATCTGTTGCCTTTCTGCTGGACAATACAACGCTCACTGCACATCTTGTAACACATCTGGGCATTGAGACTGAAAATAAATGCTCAGAGATACACTGGTGGAGACGGGTGGCTTCCAGTACCTATGAGATAATACAATATTGTTCATGAAGGCACATCTGTGATTTTGTATAACGTTATGTGTCATCGGTTTGCTACCAACGCTAAGGTTGCCTTGTATACGCTTGCCAACAAAGAGCACCACTGTTTGCATACAATGGTGTGAGAACGTAGCTATTCCAAATGCTGAATGTAGGGCTAGTGGCCCAATGGATAAAGCGTCTGACTACGGATCAGAAGATTCTAGGTTCGACTCCTGGCTAGCTCTGGCTGCTATTTAGCTACTAAATCCACTGTTCTTCATTTCCAACTTTACCCCTTTACAAACTGGCTATCAAAGTAAAGTTACATGTATAAAGAGCCAAATGATGAGGAAATATTGTTTCAACATGTGTGTAAGTTCATCTAAGCCTCTCAGTGTCAGACAACTACAGCAGTCATCAAGCTTTTGCTGTTGTTTTTCTGTTTTTGCTTGCTAATCATCTTTCCTTAAAAACACAAGTTTGTCCCTGAAGGACAGAATCAGCAGTGCTAGATAAACCATCCATGACATTTTCTTTTGTCAGTCAACAATTAGGGAAACCGGGAAAATATCAGTAAAGGCCCTACTATTACCAAGTGGCCGTGATCGTATAGTGGTTAGTACTCTGCGTTGTGGCCGCAGCAACCCCGGTTCAAATCCGGGTCACGGCAGCTTCACTGTCATAGCTCTAGATTTTTCCATCCTCTGCTTCATTTTACATAGATTAAACTGGACAGCTTAGGATAAAAGTCCTGCAGGAGGCCCCACATTTTAGACTACAACAATGATTTGACTGGCTTTCTGTACACTTTCCAACAAAGATCAACACTGTTTGCATAGAATGGTGTGAGAACCCAGCTACTCCCAATGCTCTCTGAACGTAGGGCTAGTGGGGCAATGGGTAATACGTCTGACTACGGATAACAAGATTTTAGGGTTGACTCCGGGATAGTTTGTTCTGTTCTTTATCTATTAAATTACTTGATCCTCATGTCCAAGTTTACTCCTGTACAAACTGTCTATCACAGTAAATTTACACATATGGAGAGCCAAATGATGCGTAAATAGCTTTTCAACATGTGCTAAAACAGCTGCAAACCTGCATGACAGATGACGATAGTGAGCAGCTGTTGCCTTAACAGCGACTTGAGCTGTGGTATTCTTTTCGCTCAAAACGTTGAAAACCTAATGCAATTTTACAGCTCCAGACAAATAAACTCTACTGCTCGTGGGTAAAATAAAACAACTCTCCCTCTGGATCTGCTTCTATACTCTTGGTGTCCTCATGCAGAAGCACTATACGTAGTTTGAGCAAAAGCCCTTGTGACAGGAAAAATCCACTAGATGACTTGCCATCCAAGCAGGGAGATCAGAACAGAGATTTGGGTGCTAGCAAAATGGATGTAGGTTGGCCATTGTTCATTTAGACATACCAACCACATTGTTATGGAACAAACCTTCTTGAAACAGGGCAACATTTCATTTTAAGACTTGTACATGTAACACAATTGAGACAACAGTGTCTTAAAGCAATCAGGCTTGCTAAAGTGCACAACTCATCATGGCCATTACTAGAAAGTGCAACTCAACGCCTGAACAGGGACTTGAACCCTGGACCCTCAGATTAAAAACCTGATGCTTTACCAACTGAGATTCCCAGGCTCCTGAAAAAAAGAGCTTTGGACAAAACAATCACCTGAACTACACATGGAAGTGCAAGTAAGTGAAGAACATTAAACTTTTGCCAGGATCACGATCTTCTGGACAGCAGGAGGGTAGACAACAATTTGCACATTGCCTGAGAACACCAATTGTTAAGGAATAAACTGGTAAAAAGCTCAATGTCACAACTCATCATGGCCACTAGCAGACTGTGAAATCCCGCTGATCCAGAATGCTGCAGCACGTGTTCTGACAGGAACCAGGAAAAGAGATCACATCTCTCCTGTTTTAGCTTCTCTGCATCAGCTTCCTGTAAAATCCAGAATAGAATTTAAAATCCTTCTTCTCACCTACAAAGCTCTTCATGGTCAGGCACCATCTTATCTTAAAGAGCTCATAGTACCATAGTATGGGAGCCAGAGTGTTCAGCTATCAAGCTCCTCTCCTGTGGAACCACCCTGAGCCATGGTTCTGCTCGAGGTTTCTGCCACTTAAAAGGAAGTTTTTCCTTGCCTCTGTCGCCTTGTTCTTGCTCTTGGTGGGAATTGTTGGGTTTCTGTAAATAACATCACAGTGTAAAGTCTAGACCTGCTCTATTATGAAAAGGACAGTGAAATAACTGTTGTTGTGATGTGGCGCTATATAAATAAAATTGAATTGAATTGAATTACCTGAACCTCAACTTCCTAGCCTCATAGTTGTTGTTTTACATTCCTGGATCCGTCTTCCATTCCTGCTGTCTTCCTACATTCCTGGATCCTGAGGTAGGTGATCATATTGTCACTGAAAACATATCTTTGATAGCATGATCATTCTCAATCCTGTTGTAAAAGCTTTGTCTTTCTTGGAGTACACTGAAAAAGGAGACTGGCAAACTCTTGGATTTATGTAAATGTCTTGGATGCATTTAACACAATTGACTCATGTTTTAAAGTTAAACGTAACTATATAGAGTAGAAACTACATAATATGCAGAGAGGGTACGTGAATTTGTTCAGATCATGTTGGGATGAAGTGAGTCAATAAAGAAGCGATGTAATTCTCGTGATACCGCACGCGATCTCGTCTGGCGCGCTTTACAATGTTGCTAGAAGAAGCAGGCAACTGTCACATCAGAGGGCTCGTCGTACTGTAGTCCACGCCACTATTCGGTCGGTAAGTATATGGATTTTCTAATTAAATACTGTTGTTAAAGCTTAGCCAAATGTAGTTTTAATGTATTGAGAGTCACTACGTAACGTTAACGTTAAATAAGGACCGTGAGTTTATTTGCTCGCGCTATTTTCTTACCATGTTTCACTTGAATTAGCTAGCTAGTTTTTGAGCGGAGCCATTCATGTTCATTTTAACTTAACTTTGCGGTGGTCATTAGTGTGTTTCTGTTGGAACTGGTTTGCCAACTGACTGTAAAGTTACACTGTGTGTTAACTGCACCGTGACCGTAGCGTTAGTAATATTTGGCCATCGAGCAGCCTTAGCTAATGTTATCAGTGATGTTAAGTTAGCGACGCCCACACCGTGTAATTAGACCATGAGCAGACGGAGAGGAAATTCAAAAAAGGACACGTTAACGGTCTGCTCTGTCTCAAGCAGTGGTAGTAGCCTAATAATCAGGTAGCGATGGCTTGCCACTACTTAAGGTAGCCTACATAATGGAAACTTTCTCTTTTTGGGACACAAGCTTTCCACAGTCAGCCCAGTGTTTGAACATGGAACATGGTTAGTCTCTGTTCTCATTAGAGAAGGCAATATTCACATTAATTATTTGATATTTTACAATGATTTATGCAGTGTACCTAAATAAAGTTGCCAGTGAGTAATGTATGTTTATTGAAATATAGTTTTGTAATGACTAGATTTTTTTCCAGTTTTGCTGCAGAGTGACAGACAAACTCAAGTCCGCCTATCACATTTCATTCATTTGAATAGATGTCATGTTATTAAAACTAGTCGTCATCAGTCAGGGAAATGTACATTTAGTTGCCATTTGTGTCCTTGTAAGGATCTTGTGTCTGAGAGGGATGACTGGACTCACGTTAATGCACATTTGAAGAAAAATGAGGTTGTAACGTGTATGTTCTTTGATTGCAAATTTAATACAAACGTCTTAGGATCTTTTAAATCCCACAAGAGCAGAAAAACACAGGTCTTTTTTACCAAAAGATTTTAAACCAGGAATTGTAGTATCAGCCACCCTTGCTTCCCCAGAATTTGCTTTAAACACATCTGATGATGACACTGGTGAGGATGCTCAACCCGGTAGCAGTACTGGTGCTCTAAATGACCTCCCACATGTATTTGAGCACAGTTTGGCAGCAGCTTTGTTAAAATTAGAACATTTTTCCCATGTACCAAGCAGAACAATCAATGATTTTTTGGTAGAACTTCAACACTTAACTGGCTGTCTCTCAAAATCTCATGCTGAATGTGTTCTAGTAGACATTTTTCAGAAGCACAAGCTCCAAGTTGACAGAGCTGTTATAGATGAAATAATCTCCTCTCTGTGCACAGCAAATCCTTTAAATAAGGCCATAGAGAAGGATGGACCTTTGAGTTCTGCTTAACAACGTAAACAATATTACAAAGCAAAATTTAAAGTTGTTGAACCACTTGAATATATTTTGGATGCAAAGAGAACAAAACATTCCAGTATGTCCCCATCCTACAATCCCTGCAAGTGCTGCTGAGTAGGAAAGATATTGTGGACAAGATAGTTAGTAATCACAAAACACAAAGGGAGACAGAGACTGGAAAAGAAAATGTGTACAGGTCTTATAAAGATGGTGTGCATTTTAAGGAAAATATTTTGTTGTCAGGGGAAGACCTAAGTTTATCCATAACTTTGTATGCTGATGACTTTGAGGTCTGTAACCCTTTGGGCACCTCCCGCAAAACCCACAAACTTTGTGCTGTGTATTGGGTACTGAGTAACCTTCCACCAGGGTCTCATTCTAGTTTGTCCTCAATTTTCCTGGCCATATTGTGTAAAACAGAGAATGTAAAGTCATTTTGTCATGACAAGGTTTTAGATCCCCTAATACGCGACCTGAGGACTTTAGAAATTGATGGCATTTTTGTCCCACAACTGAACAAATCACTGAAGGGTACAGTGCAGACTATTGCTGCTGACAATTTAGGAGCACATGGAATAGCAGGTTTTGTGGAGAACTTTGCAGGCCCCTACTTTTGTCGTTTTTGTACAGCACCAGCTTCGGATATTCAATTGCATGGGGTTAGGTCAGGAACTTTCAGCCTCAGAACAAAAGAAAACCATGAAACCCATGTCAGAGCAGCACTGGATAGTGGCAGTAGCTGTTTTGGAGTTAAAAGAGCCTGTCCTTTTACTGGAGACACTGTCTCATTTTCATGTTGTCAGTGGCTACCCTCCTGACATTGCGCATGATCTTTATGAAGGCATTGTGCCTGTTGAAATAGCACAGTGCCTCATATTACTAATATCAAAGAAGTATATCACCCTGGATGATATAAACAGTTCCATTCTGCATTTCCCATACAAGTGGACAGACACAACCAATAATAACTTTGCCACAAAATCTTTCCAGCAGGAAAACCATAGGGGGCAATGCCCATGAAAATTGGAACTTGTTAAGATTGCTCCCATTTCTTATTGGCCCAAAGATTCCTGAACATGAGCCAGTATGGCAGGTCATGTTGGATTTAAAAAAGATTGTTGAGCTAGTGGTTGCCTCAGTTCACAGTGAAGAGTCTATTGCTTACCTTGAGAGCAAAATTTCAGATCATCGACAAAGGTATCAAGAGGTGTTTCCTAACACAAAATTGCTGCCCAAACACCATTACATAGAACATTACCCACAACTGATACAGCTTTTGGGGCCTCTCGTGGGACTTTGGACCGTCAGGTTTGAGGCAAAGCACAGTTTCTTTAAAAAAGTTATGAAACACACCAGTTGCTTTAAAAATGTGCCTCTGTCTCTGGCTGTGAAACATCAGATTATGATTGGTTATCACTTGTCATCTCCAAACATTGATAAACCAGTGCTGGATGTATCAGATGTATCCACTGTCCCATTAGATGTTTTGAAGGAAGCGCTAGCTCAAGCTTTTAAACAGAGAGATCCTGATGTATCTGAAATAAACCTAGCAAAAACGTTTGGAGCAAGGGAATAAATTACAGACCAGGTATGATAGCTGCATATGGTTCTGAGGGTGGCTTGCCTGAATTTGGTGAAATCCATCAAATATGCATGTTGCAGCAGAGACTATTTTTTGTGTTGAAACTACTGTGTGGATGGTATTGTGAGCATTATGGAGCCTTTCAGCTGACTCCATCTCCAGCACGAGAACTTGCTCTTGTCGAAATCTCCGAACTGGTTGATGAGTATCCACTGGCTGCCTATGTAGTTGGGGGTGTGCGGATGGTGACCTTGAAGAGATCAAGCTGTGTGTTCTGGTAAGGTAACGTAAAATCCTTGTGCCTACAGTTACATACAGGCTTCAAAAGGAGGCCCAGGGTTCTCATGGAAACATTCTCATCTCTTTCCTCTTCCTCTCCTACTGCTCCAATAAAACTCAATCACTAAAAAGATCTGTTTTTTTTATTTTTATTAAAAAGACTTTTTGCATTTTAAAGTAAATCAAGGAAATTAAACAAATTTATAATGGGAATGTTTTGGAAAAATGAATGTATGGAAACCCTGGAGAAAACTCTCTGGTATCCTGTGCTTTCCTCAGCCTCTGAATGATATCACGTGGATATCGGGGTTTGTTTTACTCATATGTTTGCATGATTGGCAACATCATGCACTCATGACTGTGATGAAAGGAATAGTAGGACTGTGTTGGGGAACACTAGAAGACAGTGTAAAAAACAACAACGTTGTCTTCTCTGCTGTCACGTACTAATGCGCATGGGTACCCTGGACACACTAACTGGTGTTGTGGGCATGTATTTGATATTAACCCAATTTCATTTACACTTTTGACAAATGGATGTTGGCATGTCTGTGTTTCTTTCAGAGTTAAATTGACAGATTATTAAAATTATTAGTGTTTTAACAGTAAAATATGAGATTTGGTGATTAACAATACCTTATATAACTATAAAAACTATAACTAATAAAACCGATTCTAATTACATTTTCTTTTTCTTTCCTAACAGACAGTCAAGTGAGACCATGACAACTCGAGCTATTCTCAGAGTTCTCCTTGGACCAGACAGTAGTCAGAGGCTCATGTTTTCTGCTGGTCTGCCTTCAACTGTGGCTGAACTAGAGACTAACGTAAAGATTCAGTGTAAAATAATGGAACCCTTCCGACTGCAGTTCATGGACACGCTTTTGGTAACGAGTTTGTGAACTTAACTTCAGTAGAAGAAATACAAGACAAAGCGACACTCAAAGTTGTGTACACATCCTGCCAACCTCAAGACCAAGGTCAACCCAGTTTCTCCTTTTCATCAACCAGTGCTCCTGATGACACCTCATCCTGTTCTGGTGACAGCACCGTGATTTTTTTCATCTCCAGAGTCGACGTCATCACGGGCTTCATGGCCAGATTTGTTCTGTGTTCCCCGTTTCACATACGATGCGGAAATTAAGCTTCAGAAGGCCCACGCAGCTTTCAAAGAAAACGGGATGCTGCTGATCCCTGATCCAAAGCTGAAGTCCGACATATTAGAGGGGTTGATTCAGGAGATAGTTAAGTACACAGTCTATCTCACAACCAGTAAATTTGACGAAGTTGCAGAAGCACTCATCCTGAAGCATCCATGTTTAAAAGAAAAGGCTCACCCACTGGCTACGAAGGATGGAAGATGAGCCTCAAATACAAGTTGTCAAACTACCGTACACATCTCCGGAAAGTAGGATGTCCTGAAGTATGAGTCAATTCTTTGATATATAAACCAGCTGAGAAACGTTCCCCTGCTTTTGATGTTAAGAAACCAAAGAGGGGTGAGGTGGAATACTGCCCCTCTTTTCCACTAGGAGAATGTGCCCAGTCCCTGGAGAAGATGAGGGTCAAACTCCTTTCAGATGTCAAGAAGCGCAACAACAGAGAGTCAATAAGGGCTAAAATGGACAGAACATTTGCATTAAGAAGACAAGAAGTCATTTGTGAAGCTCCCATGATCAGCAATGTACAAGAGAGATGGCCAGCTCTTTTTGATGCAATTGAGGTAATTTAAAAAATGATGCCCTGACTAGTTGTGTCATAGACAATGTGTTCATGTGTAAAATTAATGCTCGACATCATTAGGATGTTTCAAATATTCCATAGCAGAGCCCAGATGATTAACCATGCACAGTGCACGCCATAATATGGCAGGCAGGTGTAGATTTGATGTTATATTTATGTTGTTATGTTATATAATTTGTTTCAGATAAACGCAGAGTTTAAGCGCATCACAACCATGCCTCTACAATCAAGGTTTCTGTCGCAGCTTGACCTTCTCTCGGAAAGATTCCTCAGAGTGTTTGCAAAGCGAGCGGGGGAGCAGGGCAAAAAACTGAAAGACATAGCTGCCATGATGACAGTAAGAACCTTCAACTCTAAATTGTTTAACTATAAAATAGATATGCATGGTATTAGGTCGGTAAAAGATGTATTTGCAGCCATTGCAGAGCTCAACTCCTTTTACCTGTGGTTTACTGATTCCACTGAAAGAACCTAGTCATTATTATCATGCATTCACTGTCCCACTGTGAGAAATATCTCTCTCTCTCTCTCTCTCTCTCTCTCTCTCTCTCTCTGTGTCAAATCAATCTTTGTCTTTGATCATTTTCTTCTGTGCTACTGAAAATTTGAGTTCAATAATCTCTTCTCTTTATTTGTCATTTCTTAAGGATGACATTGATGCCAGAAGAGATTCCCTTATTAAAGGACTCTGCATCTATCTGAATGAGAATCCTGACGTCTTGGTGCAGGAGTACATGGTGAGTATTTTGTGAGTAGATTGTGGCTTTGCTATTTCATTACTGATTTTTTTTTCTCCATTAATTGACCGTGAATGGCAGCATGGCAGGACATTGTTTGGCTGTAGTAATCTGCTATGCTGCTTACATGGGTTTAAATAAACTATAGCATTAGAATTGCTGCATTCAAAAGCAAGCTTTTATTTATTTATTTATTTATTTTTTTAAACTTCAAGAAATGTTTTATCGGTCACCAGGACATGACTGAGGCCACTGCACTGAGTGCCATTGAGAAAACGACAGTGGGAATCTATGTCACCAGAGAGACGCCAGGCAATGACTTTTCTGATGTTGGCATCATCATCGAGGGTGTGGTGGTTCTTCAAGATCTGGATAATGTGGCTCTTGCAACAGCCTTGCTGTTTGGACTTTGTTACTCTTTGAACATGAAGTATCCATCACCGCTCCGCTACACTTTCGAAGTGATTCAAAAGGTGGTAATGGATGTGACTCATCTCTCAAGGAAAGCCCAAAGCTTAAAGACAAAACTGCTCCAGTAAGGAGCGCTCACTGTTGTGCATGTGAGGCTGAGTGTTCATTCCTTAACTGCCATGTTGACGGGGCCAGTTCTTTTCCCCTCTATAAGTTCTCTGATTGACAGCATTCTTCAATCTTAGTTCTGTCTTACAGGTGAAGAGATGGAGAACTGTTCAGTCTAAATAGTGCCATCACGACCGTGTGAAACCGGATGTTTAGTTTAATTCAGTTGTAAAGAAGTGAAGAGAGTAAACAATTTGAATATTTCTAAGAATACAACTCAGACATGGCTCCTGTAGGGATCATTTTTCTTTGTGTGTATGTATGTTAGCTGTGGGACCAGAGATGTGTTTAGGTTAGGCCAGATTCTTTGAGTTTTGGAATTTTTGGCTTTTGAATAAAGGTTTTGAAATGCAACTGGTAAAAATTGGTAATGTTAATGATTTAAGAGAGTTAATAGTAAGGTATTAGACATTAAAATGAATGATTGCTGGAATGGCAATGGTAACTAACGTTTTTGCATTTCATATCAGTTCTATAGTTATATCAAATTGTTTAGTTACAATTATTTAATTTAATCTTGACAATAGACCTTGAGCATAATGTTTGTATTGTTCTCTTTGAAGGTGGTTGCCTGTAACCTTTTTCAAAAGAAAAGGTCTAATTTCCATTCTGATAGAGAATTCATTTTTATTAAGTCTTTTATTCATCTTATTTCCTTTTAGTAATGTTATTTCCTTTTATTAATGTCTTACAATAGTTTAACCTTTTTGCTTGTAGTAATGTCTTACAATAGTTTAACCTTTATGCTTTTTATATGCACATTTAACAAACAGCTTTTCTATGCTTATCATACGCACGTTAAAGAGTTATGTTTCTCTAAGTGCAGAAACAGTAAATGTCTGCTGCAAATCACGGGTTGCAGATATCTTTAGGACCGAGGTCATACGCCTGCACTTTGTCCTGTTTTCTTCATGGATAGCCATCACAAAGCATTCCTTCTGTATCAACAACTGTGAATCTGTGTGTGTGTTTTGAATAAATAACGACTCTCTGCAGAAATACAGTTGAAGTTCCCTGAGAGCAATGCTGGAGAAAGGTTGCTCACGTGCGTTCTTCCCTCTTGCAATTGTCTATTAATTGCTAACTACCGTCTGAGTCTCGTTTTCTTGCTTGACCGTCTTTGATTTAATAAATTAAAGTGTCCTGAACCTGACAAGGTGATCTGTTTTAAAATGATGTATCATTATGATTAATCTCACATCTCATGTCTGCTGCAATGCTGTAGCTGTTATATCACGCTTAACAATGCTGTTGCTTTAGCAGCTCACCACTCAGCCTCCTGCCACAGCCTCGCAGTCTGCTGCTCTGGTCTCGACCCCTGGTGCAACGGCTGCTGTGCCACCATCTTTCCTGTGCCCCCCTCCAAGTTTGTCAATGGTGAATATTTTTTTTAATAATTCATATTTCATATATATAGTGGTTTTGTATTTGTTACATCATCAATTGTTTGCGAAAATTATTGTTTGTCGTTTTAGTAAACTAAATCACGCTTTGGTGGGTCACAGTCTGCCACACAAAGCCTAATTTAGTGGCTAGGAGGAGCCCTGGTCCCTCTTCGTCCCCTGTGAGGACTCCCAAGCTCTTTTCCTCCCCTTTGAGGAGGACGCGCAGTCCCTCTCATCCTCTGTCTGACCCCAAGCAATGTGTCTTCTGTGAGGACTCCCAGTCCCTCTCCATCCTCTGTGAGGACCTCGAGCCCTGCTGTGAACACCAGCATGGCAGAAGTCTCTGTAAGTACAGCAGTGTCTGTTCATTGGCCAGGCTGTTGTGGAAATTGTGCTTAGTGTAGCCTTTATTCATGCCATACATTAATAATTTGTCTTAACAGGGTGAACCTGGAGGAGTTCACCTGCTACTGCTGGGCCTGCAGCTTCTTTCTGGTTGCCAGGAAAGATGCGGAAAAAAATCCCCATCCAAGACCAGAAGTGGATTTCTAACACCATTTACCACTCTGACAAGGAAAGTAAAATATTGCCTTGTTATGGCATTTCACCATTTCATCAAATTATAATTACTTATTTCTATAAATTTATGTATGTAGTTATTTCAGATATGTGTGTGAGTGATGTGGATGTGTTTTTTTATTTGAGAAGTTTTGCATTTTGCACTTTTTAGGCTTTTTTTCATATCTGTAGAAATAAATTAATATAAAATCCATTTTCTGAGTCATTTTCTTCTGGATATTTCTGTATTAAGTTGAGAAATGTGGCTAGGGTACTATTTTTGTATCTAGCTCATGTAATATGCTTACAGTAGTGTTTTTTAAATAATTTTACAGATGATTTACTTGGACGGAAATAGAAATTCTCTATTCTAACCTCTTTAGCTCTGTGTCAGTAAGACCTAGTGTCACACTGACACTAGAAACAAAAAATTGAGTGTTAGCTTCCCAATGACCTCAGGATCATCCCAGAGGGCGAAAGTATGTGGGAACTGTAGCAATTGTTTTGGGGTAAAATTTAAGCGAGAAAAGCATGTATTTTCAAGTGTTTCAAAAGAGGTTAATGCTTACAGTAGGCCTAGGCTAGATAATCAAAATCCTTGTGGAGAAAACGAATGGAATTCTGGTTTAGCTATGTTGTCAGTTGAGAAGCCAGCCAGAGGGTGCTGCAGTTGCCTAGCAACGGTGCTAAGCTGCAGCCATTGGTTGGCTGTGCTGGGTTTTGACCTATGACATCAGATTCTAAAATGGCTTTGATCCTTTTTGATGTGATGCGTGACAACTTTCTTTAGCATATAGACCCCTATAAGTTAAAGTCACTCCTATTTCTGTGGCTGTTATTGCCACTCTTCATTCTAACCCCAACCGGTCGTCAGACACCGCCCACCAAGAGCCTGGGTCTGTCCGAGGTTTCTTCCTAAAAGGAAGTTTTTCCTCGCCACTGTCGCACTGTTGCTTGCTCTGGAGGGAACTACTAGAACTGTTGGGTCCTTGTAAATTCTGGAGTGTAGTCTAGACCTACTCTATCTGGTCTAGACCTACTCTATCTGTAAAGTGTCTTGAGATAACTCTTGTTATGAATTGATACTATAAATAAAATTGAATTGAATTGAATTGAATAACACACATGATGACAGGACAGACACACAAAATATCAGGTGAAAAACGGTCTGATATTTTGAGTACCTCCTATGTAACTCATATGGTAGACAGGTGAAAAAAGTGTTTAATTGAAAAGCCATATTAAACTAAATTAAATTAAAACAGAAATCACGTTAGAGGACAGGGAGGATATGCCTATCAGTCCATAATATTAAACGACGCTATAAACAATTCACACGTCGCCTTAATGTAACAGACAAATACAAGTATTAATGTAGATAACTGAGACCCATGTTACTATGGAAAACCCTGCCGAGTCTTCCACGTCGCTATTTGTTCCATTTAAGAGGTAAATTAAAAGTGCAGCAGTTAAACAATTCAAAAGGCAGCAGAAACTCCGCTCTGTGTGCATGCGCGCTCCCGCGGCCAGGGGATACACATCCTGGCGGGGATAAGTACATTGGCACGACACCGGCAGACAAGCAGCAAGACATCATCCTCAGCCTTATCTGAGAGAGATGTTTGAGACAGTAGGCATCAAGAAGGACTCCTGGCCAACGTGCTGGGGAACTTCTTCATTAATGTCTGTTTAGTCATTCATATATTATCCTTTATTTTCTTCTAGAAGCCATATTTGAGCACACACACATACATGTAGATTCCTTTAAATGTGAAGGGGAAGATTAAAAATAGAAACTGGATCTGTGAATTCTCACAGAATCACAACTGAATTCATGTCTTGCTAATGAGTCAGAATCTTATTAACCTGGAGTCCCAGTCTCTGTCATAATAATCATATATGTTATGTTTTAGGCCTATTGGCAGACATACATTTAAAATGTAACCATTGCCATATAAAGACTGTGTTCTCCCTGAAGTTCCTCAGCGTCTCTCTAGTAACATTTATGTGCTCCGGGTAGCTTTGCATAAAATATGGTTGTCATTCTCAAGGCTACTTTTACTTTTATACTTTAAGTAAATTTTCAAGCCTGTACTTTGTTACTTTTACTTGAGTAAAGAAGTTTAATCAGTACTTCCACTTTTACCAGAGTATTTTTTAACACAAGTATCTGTACTTCTAAGTACGGAAAGTGAGTACTTTTGCCATCTCTGCATTGCTCCACAGGTGCTTTGTGGCAACACTAGTACTAGTAGTACCTGTATCTTACACTTTGTCGCTGTATGTCTTTTTCCAACAGAATATGAATGCCAAACAAAGCCCTCTGGATCCAGATAAAATTGAGAATGAGGCAAAACATTTCAAAAACAGAGAGACAGATTCTACCTCCAGACCCTCCAGCTGGGGAAGATAAAGATAAAGTTGAAGAAGACAAATGGAATAAGGTTGGTAAAAACAACTTACTGTAACAGTAAAAAAAGTAAAACTATTTAGATTCTACTAACCAACCTGGTGACCTGAAGTCAGAGCTAGGGTTACTAGTAGATTAAAGTCTAGTGAAATAGATTTACATATTTACAACGGTCCATTGCAGAAACTGGCAATGCTCCATATTTACAGATGGCTGTGTGCTATATGAAGTGGTATAAGTGCATTCACACTCACATTCCTCATGTCCTCTGACCCTTTTTTACGCTCCTTGTAGGCCATGACCACACCAACACACAGCGTCTCAAACACAGGGACGGTGTGGTTTGACTGTGCTGCCAATCAAATGTCATCAATCAATCAATAAACAACATGAGAAAACATGAGTGCAGGTGAGTGTGACGTTCTAACAAGAAGTATTTAAGTTTAATCAACTTCAGGCCTTATCAATGTTCTTTTTGATTTTGTGAACCGCAGCTAATCTTTTCATCTGTGATGTTATCATATCAAATACCTGATCTGTGAGTAATGAAAATGACACTTGGACTTCAGTGAGCACATTACTGCACCTTGTTGAATCAATGCCACGTAGAATTAAGGCAGTTCTGAAGGCGAAAGGGGGTCAAACACAGTATTAGTATGGTGTTCCTAATAATCCTATAGGTGAGTGTACATATATGCATGCATGCATGCATACATACATACATACATACATACATACATACATACATATATACATATATACATACATACATACATACATACATACATACATACATACATACATACATACATACATACATACATACATATATACATACATACATACATACATACATACATAGTACATACATACATACATACATACATACATACAGTGACAAAGTACAGTCTTGGAAATTTACTTAAAGTAGCCTTGTGAATGACAACCATTTTTCATGCAAAGCTACCTGGACCACACAAATGTTACTAGAGTACACGTTGAGAAACTTCAGTGGACATGGAAAAAAGGCTTTTTATGTGCCATTGGCTACATTTTAAATGGATGTCTGCCAATAGGCCTAAAACATCACATATATGATTATTATAGAGAGAAAGACTATTAGAGACTGAGACTCCAGGTTAATAAGATTCTGACTGAGTAGCACGATATCAATTCAATTGTGATTCTGTGAGAATTCTGTGTATATTCCCATCCAATTAGATTGAATTCGGTACTTATGACGCAAACAATAGTAATGGTAACTCCAGTGAAATGATTTGAAACTTGTTTTCTTGTGGTGAGAAGCTATCCCGCTATTCTCTGACATGTACTCACAATCACACCTGATAGACGACCTTTAGTACAAAACTAAAGCAACAAGACAATTTTGTAAAATGTAGGGAGTAAAAAGTACCGATATTTGTTTTAAAATGTAAGGAGTAAAAAGTCACCAGAAAAATAAATAGTAAAGTAAAAATATCTGAAAAAACTACTTAAGTACAGTAACGAAGTATTTGTACTTTGTTACTTCCCATCTCTGATGATACGTTAGCTGAAGCAATGTATAATTCAGAAAAGGATAGTTTTAGCCTGCTACCTGAATTTGATTTAAACACTTGTTAGGATGTTACACCCCTTTTTCTTACTGTAACCAGGTGTGCAAACAACAAAAATAAAGTTGGTGTTGATGATCTCTTCTATAAATCTCCAATATTTGATCTTGTCAATGTCTTACTAAATTCTCTTTTCTGATATGATGTGTGTGATGTATTAAGTCCACCAGCAGCAACATTTCTTTCCTACACCAGTAGGGAAAAAAAGAAAAAGAAAAAAAGAATAAACAATGGAGCAGACATAAGTTAAACAGTTACTGTTTTTGTGATTGGCTATTGGTAGCAAACATTTCAGAGACAGATACAGTTCCTGTCAAGTTTGGACACGCTGTCCCATTCAAGTGAATGAGTAAGCGTGTCCAAACCTTTGACTGGTACTGTATCTTAAATCCTGAGCTCATTACCCAAAACTATCTACATGATTAGATACTACTAGAGGTACGGGGTATGTTTTTGTCATTTTTAATTGTATTTAACCAGTGATTCCTATAAAAACATAAGTTCCAATGATCTCAAGCAGACATGAATAATTCCTAATGCCGTGTATGTCGTGGATATTGGATGTCTCACCGTGTTGTCCTCTTTCATCACCGTATCAGGGAGAGGGGGGGGTTGTCATGAATTTCCACAGAGCCCTTGTCATCCAACCTGTCATCATTGAGTATTAAATGGAAGGCAAAAGACAAATTTGTGGCTAAGATTTCTTATAGTCTCACTGTATCAGTGCCTGTCTTAAGATGAGCACATTCTAGGTTTTTAAGTATTATTATTATCATTTAATTCTCTGGTATGACAATACATGATGACAGTAGAAATGTGATTATCAGTGATCTACATGACATCTAGACTAAACCTTCATGTATCATTATTCCTTTCCTGTACAGACTGAACTTACACTCACCTATAGGATTATTAGGAACACCATACTAATACTATGCTTGACCCCCTTTCGCCTTCAGAACTGCCTTAATTCTACGTGACATTGATTCAACAAGGTGCTGAAAGCATTCTTTAGAAATGTCGGCCCATATTGATAGGATAGCATCTTGCAGTTGATCCCGTTCCACCACATCCCAAAGATGCTCTATTGGGTTTAAAGCTGATGACTGTGGGGGCTATTTCAGTACAGTGAACTCATTGTCATGTTCAAGAAACCAATTTAAAATGATTCGAGCTTTGTGACATGGTGCATTATCCTGCTGGAAGTAGCCATCAGAGGATGGGTACATGGTGGCCATAAAGGGATGGACATGGTCAGAAACAATGCTCAGGTAGGCCGGGGCATTTAAACGATGCCCAATTGGCACTAAGAGGCCTAAAGTGTGCCAAGAAAACATCCCCCAACACCATTAAACCACCACCACCAGCCTGCACAGTGGTAACAAGGCATGATGGATCCATGTTCTCAAATCTGTTAACACCAAATTCTGACTCTACCATCTGAATGTCTCAACAGAAATTGAGACTAGGCATTTTCGTCCACAGGACTGCCGCATACTGGATGTCTTTCCCTTTTCACACCATTCTTTGTCAACCCTAGAAATGGTTGTGCGTGAAAATCCCAGTAACTGAGCAGATTGTTAAATACTCAGACCGGCCCTTCTGGCACCAACAACCATGCCACGCTCAAAATTGCTGTAATCACCTTTCTTTCCCATTCTGACATTCAGTTTGGAGTTCAGGAGATTGTCTTGACCAGGACCACGCCCCTAAAGGCATTGAAGCAACTGCCATGTGATTGGTTGATTAGATGATTGCATTAATGAGAAATTGAACAGGTGTTCCTAATAATCCTTTAGGTGAGTGTATGTATGTAGTTCTCAATTTACTATATACTATTATTTCTTTCAATAATTTACCCTCTTTAAGTAACCACTGACCAGCATACAACATTTGTGGTAGAACAAAAAATGCCTAGCTACAGTATGAAAGTAGGCACAATCCAACGCAGCATCAGTGTATAATTTACTAAACAACAATATTGTACCTGGAAAAACACTTAAATGCTAAATTTCAAATGTCAAGATTCACTAAATGCATTCGTTATTATAGTGTATAGTGTATATATAAAAAAACTCACGTACCCCCTGAAGTACTCCAAAGTACCACTAGGATACATGTACCCCAATTGAGAAACATTAATATACACCATTGTTGGCCATTATCATTAATTTAGTTGTATTTACCCTAGTGCTAACAGTGCTAACAGTTTTTGTTTGCGCGTTTTAAATGCAGTGTGTGCAAAATCTCTAAAGTGAAAGAGACATTATGGTACAGATGCAATGAGAGTTGGAAAGTAAGCCAGTATGTGCTCACTGAAGTCCAAGTGTCATTTTCATTAGTCACAGATCAGGTATTTGATATGACAACATCACAGATGAAAAGATTAGCTGCGGTTCACAAAATCAAAAAGAACATTGATAAGGCCTGAAGTTGATTAAACTTAAATACTTCTTGTTAGAACGTCACACTCAGCTGCACTCATGTTTTCTCATGTTGTTTATTGATTGATTGATGACATTTGATTGGCAGCACAGTCAAACCACACCGTCCCTGTGTTTGAGACGCTGCGTGTTGGTGTGGTCATGGCCAACAAGGAGCGTAAAAAAGGGTCAGAGGACATGAGGAATGTGAGTGTGAATGCACTTATACCACTTCATATAGCACACAGCCATCTGGAAATATGGAGCTTTGCCAGTTTCTGCAATGGACCGTTGTAAATATGTAAATCTATTTCACTAGACTTTAATCTACTAGTAACCCTAGCTCTGACTTCAGGTCACCAGGTTGGTTAGTAGAATCTTCTTTTAAATAGTTTTACTTTTTTTACTGTTACATAAGTTGTTTTTACCAACCTTATTCCATTTGTCTTCTTCAACTTTATCTTAAAGCACAATGTAGATGACTTCAATAAAAACCAACTTTGATGAATCATATGATAATTTTTTACTGTTGATGTTGAGTCAGCACTGTGCTTTAAATGTTTGTGCTCATCAGAGTAAAAAGTTTCAGTGAGGAAAGATCGGAGTGTTGGGTCAGTCTCACTACTATCTGGCTGTGCTTACTTTCTTCTTGACTGTCTCACTCCACCAAACATACTTTTTGTGTCAATATTTAATATTAAAATATGTAATATTTTCTCACGTGCTATTGACCGCGTCACGGTGATAAATGACGCCAATGACGAATGGGGGAGGGTGAGTCCCATATTAAGTTTCTCACTTTACTCAATGGCAAGATGATGATTTCAATCCTGTCTACTCTCTTGTTTTTGGAGCCAGAAGAATTATGGTGCATTCATATCTGTGTTCATCAACTTCCAAGTTGGCTACTTTACAGCATTGTTTAATATTTATGTCAATCGACAAAGGACAGAAAATGAAAACCATGAGCGCTGCAGCTTTGCAGAGCTGTCCTTGAGCTTCTAGTTCAGTGATAACTTTTTTGTGACGATTTGAGTTCCAGGTTAAACATAACTAAACATTTGCACCCTCTAAACGCCAGCCCACACGTTTATTTCCCTCATTGTGGTCCGGAAGGGTAATAAATAGGCTTTACAAAACAGTAGATGATTGGCAGTTTTAACTTTGGTCTGTGCTTTCAAGTCACAATATGCAACTAACTTGCTATGACATAGCCTACTGTTTGCTAATCAACTAGGTAGATTGTTACCCATTTAAAACTAACTTGATTGATTTGATAATGCAGCTGTCATAGTAGGTGTGCGTTTCTGCTGTAGTGTCACAGTGTATTGTCCAAAGGATGTATATGGTTGTGCATATTCATGTTGCCTTTGCAGCAGTCCTACTTTTCTGTGATCTTCTGGAAAAGATGGAGACAAGGTTTGTAACAGGAGAATGGGAATGGAGAGATATTTCCTTCTTTATAGATTGAATTATTTATGTTATCACTATTATTACTACAATAATTATATTGAAGTAATACGCCTAAATGCCACAAGTCCATGGGGGAAGGAGAGTAGATGGCAAGGTTGAGGGTGTATGCCGGCTCAGGGGTTTGGCCTTCTGGAGGCAACAGACCAGCCCCTAAGCAGAGGAAGTGGTATGACCTCTATCAGAAGGTAAAATATTGCAATATATAATGATAACTTCAAAAAATATACCATACAGTAGTACAGATACTATGAATAAAACAAATTACTGTATACTGTACTGTAAACAGGGTTGTGATTGTTTCAGATTGAGAAATGTCCCATGCAGGCCCGTGGACAGACCACTCTGTTTGGAGGGTCAGTGGTCTGTAATTGTGGATTTGACGGCACTAAGGTGATCTGTTTTTAAAATGATGTATCATTATGATTAATCTCACATCTCATGTCTGCTGCAATGCTGTAGCTGTTATATCACGCTTAACAATGCTGTTGCTTTAGCAGCTCACCACTCAGCCTCCTGCCTCAGCCTCGCAGTCTGCTGCTCTGGTCTTGACCCCTGGTGCAACAGCTGCTGTGCCATCATCAATTGTTTGTTGTTTTAGTTCACTAAATCACGCTTTGGTGTGTCACAGTCTGCCACACTAAAGCCTAATTTAGTGGCTAGGAGGAGCCCCAGCCCCTCTTCCTCCCCTGTGAAGACTTCCGGTCCCTCTCCATCCTCTGTGTGGAGGACGTGCAGTCCTTCTCCATCCTCTTTCAGGACCCCAAACAATGCCCTGTCTTCTATGAGGACTCCCAGCCTTTCTCCATCCTCGGTGAGGACCTCGATCCCTGCTGTGAACACCAGCATGGCAGAAGTCTCTGTAAGTACAGCAGTGTCTGTTCATTGTCCAGACTGTTGTGGAAGTTGTGCTTAGTGTAGCCTTTGTTCATGCCATACATTAATAATTTGTTGTCTTCTTAACAGGGTGAACCTGGAGGAGTTCACCCGCTACTGCTGGGCCTGCAGCTTCTTTCTTGTTGCCAGGAGAGATGCGGAAAAACATCCCCATCCAAGACCAGAAGTGGATTTCTAACACCATTTTCCACTCTGACAAACTGCTGCAAGATTTAAAGCTGTGGTACGAACCCCCTGTCCCAGCACTCATATACCACCACACACCGACACCAGATCGCTTTTTCACCCATCGGCTGATGGTGTGGATGCCCTACCACCTGTGGAAGGTGAGGGTAAACTGCCCTGAGTGTGGGAAGCAGCTGACGGGCTACGGTGTCCACAAGAGGGCTTGGAGGGTCCTGCCACAACTCCGGCCGAATGTGATAGCTTTTACATGACTTCTATTAATATGTAACTAATCAGAGCTACATGTGCATTTCAGGTATGCCTGTGACATCCGTGTCATTCGCCTGCTGCGTGACCGGACTCTGGGCAACAGTCCAGCACGTCTGGTATAACAGCTCAGGGAAAACCATGGAGAGGAATGAATGAACAGGTTGGCACACTGTCTTGGGGAGTGTGCTGACTTTGTTGATCGGCCAAGCCGAGTGTGCCAGGAGCCCCCAGAGCCCATTGATGTGCCCACCAGTCGCTGGCTGCTGACCGTCTATGGCAGGGACATCCTCTCCCGCCTGGACCATATCAAGGCCAACATCAGCTCCACATTTGGCTCCATTTTAAAGATAGACTCACCCAAACAGGTAATATATAATCTGTGTACTTCCCCTTTTTCCTCTTGCCCTCTTTTTATCTGCCACTTCACCTTTTGGTTGGTGCAACAATCCGCTGAGGATTTATTCTTATCATCAGTGTCTGACTTGGAGCGTTCCTCAGCCTTCCACCAGCAGATAGACTGGATCAGCTCGTCGATATTGCTAGAGGTCCGATCCAGTGTATCTAAGACGACTATGCTGGCTATTTCAGAGATTACTGAGATGATCGATAAAGTTGAGGAGACAGTCTTCTCGCTTCCCCAGCTGGAGGGTCTGGAGGTAGAATCTGTCTCTCTGTTTTTGAAATGTTTTGCCTCATTCTTCAATTTATCTGGATCCAGAGGGCTTTGTTTGGCATTTATATTCTGTTGGAAAAAGACATACAGCGGCAAAGTGTAAGATACAGGTACTACTAGTACTAGTGTTGCCACAAAGCACCTGTGGAGCAATGTACATGTATAATATAATGTGAGCAGGGGAATAATAAAATGTTTTTATGGTTTCTTTTCTACCTTCTAATACTTTTCACAGTTGATATAATCTCATGAACATTACTTTTTTGGGTTCTTGGAGTATTTAGCTCAGGGGTGTCCAAACTTTTTGCAAAGAGGGCCAGATTTGATAAAGTGAAGATGCCCGGGGGCCAATAGTTTGTTCGGACATTTTTTAACTACAAAAGTTTCATGCAAATACACACTGTTATAAAACAATTTTCATTGTCACAATTATCTTTATTTTTCAAATGACAAAATAACCAAATATAAGCCACTCAGGCAAATGTGAAGAACTCTAAAAACACAAATTCTGCCTTTCATTCATATCTGGAGAGTCAGATAACATTGAACAAACTGTATGAAATACCTTAAATTTACATGAGTTTAAAAATATCTTTGCCTTATGAACATTTAAAACAAGAGTTATGAGTAATGCAAAGTTGTCTGTTATTATTAAATCTTAAAACAAGTGAATTTTGCTCTTGTCATTTACAATATCTTTCAGAAAATAATAGTTTGTGTTACATCTACAGGTTCATAACATCAACAGTAATAAACAAATCTTACTCAAGAGTTTAATAAAAATAAGTGCCATAAATCCAAGTGCATAAATGTTTTTTTGGCTTTTCACTGTTGATAGTGTCAGATGTTACCGTTCAAAATACTCAATTTCAGATTGATCAAGAAACAGATAACTTGCTGATACTAATGAGAAGGGTGATACTGAGATCTGGATTTCAGTAAAGAGGTCAGGTCTGGTTTGAGGGCAGTGATTGAAATGCGTAAAATGTCACGCAAGTGGGAGTCACTTAGTCTTGACCTCAATCGGTTCTTGTTTAAGTTCATGACAGAGAATGTCTTCTCACACAAATATGTGGAGCCGAATAAGCTCAGCATTTTCTTAGCAAATGTTCGCATTTCTGGAAACCTGTCTTTATCCAGCTTGCAGTAAAAGTCAACAAGAGAAAGCTGCTGGTGTTTGCCGCGCCATTCATCGTCACACTGCAGCTCAATGAGCTCCAGCTGCAGCTGTGGAGGAGCATCATCAGGGTCCACGGAGAAGGGAGAAAAGAAAAGCAGCATGTCCTTTTCAATAACTGCAAAATCCCGAAAGCGTTTGTTAAATTCCACAGAAAGAGATACGATAGCTGTTGCATAACTAATCATTTGCGATGTTGTCCTGTGGGAAACTGTCAATGACCTCTTTCAAAGCCGGGAAGTGCGCGGTGCACTCTGTTTGGGACAAGTGTCTTTGGAAAAGTTGCAACTTGGTTCCAAAGGCATGTGAGCGTATAGCTGGCTCACCACTGCATCTCGTCCTTGAAGATTAACATTCAGCGCATTCAGATGCCTCGTTATGTCAACCAAAAAACCCAAATCTGCCAGCCATATAGGATCGGACAGTTCTTCCATCGGCTGCCTCTTTTCACTCAAAAACTGTTCAATTTCCTCTCTGAGAGCGAAGAATCGCTGCAGTGCGGACCCCAGACTTAGCCACCTCACATCATTGTGATATATTACATCTCCATATTCAGCCTGGATATCAAGCAAGAACTGCTGAAACTGTTGGTGGTATAGTGCTTTAGAGCGAATAGAATTGATTGCCTTTACCACTGGTTTCATAACATGATCAAATTTGAGATGTTTGGCGCAGAGAGCCTGCTGGTGAATTATACAGTGAAGTTTAATGGCGTTACCTCCTTTTTCGCTGACATTATTGCAGATCAGTTTGGACAATCCACTTCGCTCACCAGCCATGATCCCAGAAACTTTACTCCATAGTAGTTTCATATCATCAACAGCTTCACAAACGGAAACGAATAAATCCAATCCTCTGGTTTGGCCTTTCATGCTTTGGAGGTCCAGCAGCTCCTCTGTTATGTTCATGTTGTTGTCAACTCCTCTTAAAAAAATCAGTAGCTGTGCAGTGTCGGATGCATCTGTGCTTTCATCGCAGGCTAATGAGAAATAATCAAAAGCCTCTCCCTTGTCCCCCAGTTGTCTTTGAATATCCGACGATATGTCCTCAACTCTCCGTGCCACAGTGTTACAAATTCGCAAATGTCGCAAATTCTTGCTTCTTCTCAGGGCAAATGTTCTCCACCATTTTCATAAGACAGTCTTTGATAAATGTACCTTCAGTAAAAGGTTTGCCATGTTTAGCTATTAACATGGCCACTTCGTAGCTTGCTTTGGTGATATTTTCTTTTGACTCACAGGCCCGCGTGAAGAATCGCTGTTGTGATGCCAGTGCAGCTTGGAGCTCCTTCACTTTTCAGCACGGTCACTCCTGTTAGCTTGTCGTATGTGTTAGCATGTTTAGTCTGGTAGTGTCTCTTTACGTTGAAATCCTTAAACAAGGCAACCGTCTCTTTACAAATTAGACGAACACAATTGCCTTGATTTTCAGTGAAGAAGTATTGTACTTCCCATCTCTCTTGAAAGCGGCGGCCCTCACTGTCAACTTTCCTCTTTTTCTTTGCAGTGGCCATGGCAGAAATGAGCGGAGAGGGCTTCGCGGCAAGGATGCAGAGACTGATAGTATTAAAGTGGTGCTGCCACCATTTGGTGAAAGGAGGAATTAAAGTTTCAAGTTTTATAATTTATTTATTCTGTTTGACCGTTCAGGCGGGCCATAAATAATACATTATAAGACCGAAGCTGCGGGCCGTATGAAATCTGACCACGGGCCGTGATTGGCACCCGGGCCGGACTTTGGACATGCCTGATTTAGCTCATCTATTTTAGGAAAATTCCTAATCAAAATAACCAGTACTTGTAGCTGTGAAATTAACATTGTGCTGCAAAAATCAAAGATTCATTTCTTAAATTTAGTTAAGTGGGTTAGAAGTAAAAAGCAGCCAAAAATACTCAAGTAAAGAATAATTTAGACCTCTTTCTGTTGAGACATCTTCAGTTTTTCGTTCTTCTGCTTGTTGCCCTTGTTGTTTTTCTTTTTGTGGTTGAAATGTTCACAGTTCAAAGTCCAGGACTGAAGTGAGGTTCTTTGAGAATTATGTGCATGAACCTGGGAAGTGGAACTGTGATGATGTCACTAAGAAATTCTGTTCTACTTCATTATTACACACATTCCACACACACACACACACACACACACACACACACACACACACACACACACAATTTACCAAGTAAATAAACACATAATACATAATATTGTACAGTACAGTGTAATTAATGCACAGTATTTCCAACCATTACAGTAACTGATGGCATTAAGACATATTTTATATGAACTGTGCTTACATTTTATTGGCTGTTTATATACCAGCGTACATTAGTAGTGATATGAGTACACTTATGCGCGTGCATGTGAAAAGGTGGGGGTCAAATCCCCCTCTCTGATGACACTTTTGCGCGTGCACGTGAAACTCGTGCATGTGACGCGCATGCGCGTGATTCATTAGGGAGGGGTCAAAATAGCCCATGAGTGAGGGTGCGTGCGCAGTTTTGCCAATGGGGAGGGGGTTGAAATTAGCATAACCCCTAAAAAGGTGGGGTTACACTCAAATTTCATGACGTATGATGGCGTCGGCTGTAGGACGGGCCTAAGGGATCCAATGGGTGTCAGATAGACCGGTGACACGGTGTTAAAGGGTAGGGCTTAGCCTTTAAGTACCGACGGCGCGACCGGCCTCAGCACTTCATTCCCTCAGTCGTCCTGCTGCGTAAGGTGCGTTAAGCTTCAGATTTGTGCTGCCTAGACATGGATACGTATGGATTTGAGGCCGGAGAGAGCGCAGCCATTGGCGAAGGTATTACTGATCCTTCCGTTACATTTGATTTGAGTTATGCACCGTTGAAAAAGAAGAGAAGTCGGTCTGAGACTCTAGCTAAAAGCATAGCTGAATGTGGTACGGCTAATTTCGAAGCTAGGGGAGATAATGGCTATGTGTATTCTGTTGGCTATAGTAGCGGTTGTGTTACTTTAGCAGTGTGTGCTAATGTAGATCCCGAGTTAGAGGCTGAGGCTAAGACAGAGTATAAGTTGAGTTTAAAAGATTGGCGTCTTTTTAGATCTGTAGCATGCCAGGATCTCAATAGTGCAGGTTTTCCTGAGATTATTTATGTAACACAGTGGGATAGTTACAAAGAAGGCAAAATCTTCCGCGTGGAAGCAGATAGATACACCCGAGATCCTGAGGATTTTATTTTTCTCAGAGTGTATGAGGAAAAAGAGAAATTTGTTGCTGTCAGAGGACGTGCGGAGTGGCGCTTAAAGCCATATCCTGTATCTAGTCATGAATATGAAGAGTGGTTTAAAAGCGTCTTCTGCATACAGTGGTGCGATTGGGAGCTAATGAAGAAACACTTTGATGCTATTGACAGTCACATCAGAAGAGTTAGTATTAGGGCGTCGTATGAGAAGATTAAGAAAAGACTTATATTTGACGCCTGTGGTCATCAGTCCCATCCCCTGCCCCGAGAGCTTTATAGGCCTAAAATTGTCAGCCACAGAGACTAGGAAGACGGTGGGTGTAATTATGTGTTGATTAATTGTCAAAAATAGTTGTCTTTACTATGGGTATGTGTGTGTAATGAGCGACTAATGTTTATTATTATTCCAGAAGGGTTGGAGTTGTGCTACTCCGGTGCACCTCCCGGCGGGGGGAATTTGTTCGCCCCTCTGACGTTCAGCGGATCTCCATCTTCATCACCATCATTATTATCATCATGTACAACTCCTGAATATTTCCGGCCCACTCACCCCTGTGACGCCTCCTCCACCCCCTGCTCTTTTGATCCGATCACTTCCGGCGTCCCCCCTACCTGCTGGGGACATATGCCCAGGCATATCACCCATAGTCTCTGACGACACACAGCTGGGCGGCGGCCTCGTATGGTCCGATATTGAGTGCGATTGTGGGGGTGACCACACCGATGGCAGGATTTCAACTCTGCTCATAGATGGTATTAAGACGGCATCTCTACACCTGTTGGGGATCGTGCTGTATCAGTACTGGGAGGAGGTGTGCTACGGCTGCCAGATCAGTCATCCGAGCCAGAAACACCATGAGTGTTTAACCAGTATACCCGAATGGTTCTATGGCGAACACTTTGACCTGCTGATGAAAAGGCTATTGACCAATAAATTTGTGGATGTGGTGAGGCGCTTCCTGAATTTGAAAAGAATCCATACCGACGACTCCAGAATCCGTGGAGTGGCTGAAACTGTGTTGTACGAGTTAAAAGCCGCTGAAGATGTTACAGTCAAAATCCGTGAGATGTATGATGCGATGGTAGGTGACGACGTTGTCAAAGTAGCGCAAATACGTGAAATTGGGGATTACTGGAGGGATTTGTACAAGAGAAGAAAGTCATTCTGAGACGTCCTGAAGAAAAAAAGAAAAAAACAGCGGTGTAGCTATGGGGAATTGTTTGAGTTTGGTGTGTAGTAAAATCAATGAGCGATATGTAATAATGAAATTGTCAAGCCTTTTAGACCAAGCCATAGCCAACAAGGTGGCTGATGATGCCATGTACCAATGTAACAGTGAGGTCAATCCAGCCGATGTGTGTAGACTTGAAAAAATGATGGAAATTGTAAGAGTCCAAATTTGTACAAGTCCATGGTCTGAGGTGACTCAAATGATGCTAACATTGGTGAATACAAGGAAGTGTGTGGTGGAAACATTTTGTTCAGTCATAGCTAACCTCACACATAACTTTGAACAGATAAAAGTGCATCACCTTGTCACCCTATATGCTATGATTGTAGATACAATGAGTCTGTATGTAAGAGAAAAACAATGTGATAATATGTTACATGACTGGCGAGAGATACATACCTACATAATCAGTAAAACGGATGTAAATGAGCTATCAAAAACGCTGTCTGTGATAGAATGTGTAACCATGACGTCATAACTTGTTGAAAATAAAAATGTATGACACAAAGCTAATGTCGTCAGTTGTCTCTAAAAACGAATCATGGATGATGTTATGGAAAAGATATACTATGATCCTTCACATCCTGGAGGATTAGGAGGGGTGGATAAGCTTCGTCATGCAGTCAAAGAGTGTACAGGTGTGACTCCAACAATGCCAGCGGTTCAAAAGTTTTTACAGCGTCAGGACACATATACTCTACATAAACCTGCGTTGAGAAATTTTCCAAGAAGCAGAGTAATTGTTAACGGCATCGACAAACAATTTCAGATTGATCTGGTAGATATGAGTGAATATTCAGCGGAAAATGATAATATACGCTATCTGCTAACATGCATTGATGTGTTTTCTAAATACGCCTGGGTAAAGCCCCTTAAAAACAAAACTGGAGCAGTTGTCACAGCGGCATTTAAAGAAATACTGGGTGAAGGTCGAATACCTCAGAAACTTCAAACAGACGAGGGAAAGGAGTTTTATAATACTGCTTTTCGTAATATGCTGGAACAATATAAAATACACCATTTCTCTACGTCAAATGAGACAAAAGCAAGTGTGGTGGAGAGGTTCAATAGGACATTTAAAACGCGTATGTGGCGATTTCTAACATCCGTTAACTCACGACGGTATATCGAGGCAATTCCCGACCTGGTTACAGCTTACAACTCTTCATACCATAGGTCAATAAAAATGACCCGTCGCGGTAAATAAAGACAATGAGAAAACTGTCTTCATCAATCTGTACAAACTGAAACCATCTGCTCCGACACCCTTTAAATTTCAAGTGGGAAATACGGTTAGGATCTCAAAACATCGCGGCTTATTTAGAAAAGGCTATGAACAAACATTCACAGATGAGTTTTTACAATAGTGAAACTTGTAAGTCGCACCCTCCTGTCTATAAACTAAAAGATATTAGTGGGGACGTGTTGACTGGAACCTTTTATGAGGCCGAGTTACAGCCGGTGATTATAGATGAGAATAAAAAATTTAAAATAGAGAAAGTTATCACAAGAAAGAGGGAGGGCGTAGACGTTTGGCTCTTGTCAAATGGGTGGGGTGGCCTGAGAAATTCAATTCATGGATTTCTGAAAAGACATTATGGAAATCGAATAAAAAGGCTGTGCGCTGTGTAGGCTATTCATTTACACTCTGGCGGTGAAAGGCATCGGTGAGAATGAATAAGAATGGATTTTTGTCACGCTTCCCAGTAATTCATCGTCGTCAGTATACCCAAATAACAAGATATGTCAATTCAGAACCAAGCTTGCTAAGCCCTTAATCCTGCGGCAGCCCTATGAAGTTGGGCTTATTGAAATCCAGTATCCCAGAGTATGGAATAGCTTTTCAGCAGAGGACTCCGAAGTGGAAATCTTTGACCTAGCAACCGCTGACCGTCACTCTATAAAACTATCGACGGGCTGGTATGATTCCGTACAGAGCGTTATTAAAGAGTATAATGCAAAATGCATGGCTAACTCGGGCATAACCGCCGCACTAAGTTACAACCCCATAACTAATAAAGTGTTCTTCTCTGGAGGGGTCGGATATCGTGTGTTGTTTAAAGGCCGATTAGCTGAAATACTTGGTTTTGTACCGGACATGCCCTTTCGAATACAACCCAACCTTATAAAGAAAAAGCTTAGTGGCGCACCACATCCCGCTGATATACACGCCGGCCAGTATAACATTTTTGTTTATAGTGACATTATCGATTATCAGCTGGTGGGAGACACCAGTGTGCCCCTTCTCAGATGTATAAATATTTCTGACGAGACCCGACGAATGCCCACTCTGAGTTACGACGTCCCACACTACACAGCTCTCTCACGCTCCACCATAAGTGACATACAGATTGAGCTCCGTGACGACCAGGGTGATCTCATACCGTTCTCATACGGTAAGGTTATAGTCAAACTGCATTTTAGACCGGTGAAACATTAAAATGATGCGTAAAGCATACAACGGAGATGGAGCCCACTATACGGCTTATTACATGAATCAGGCCGGAGGAGAACTACCTGCATTTATTGGATCAAGTACACAGTATGGCAACGGCCTAGGTGGTATATTTCGGAATTTATTTCGTATGGCCGTTCCACTTTTAAAAAAAGGGTTTAATCTGGCAAAACCGCACCTGAAAACAGCGGCCACTGGGTTTATTAGCGATGTTGTAACAAATGTAAGGAATTCTGTAGCTGGAAAACAACAACAGGGAAGCGGATGTGTAGTCTACACCCGCAGACCTCAAAAAAACCCCCCCTCAGGATGTGGGCGTCGCCGACCAGCATCTAAAAGACGTAAAACCCCTGTCAAAAAGGGTAAAGCGGTCAAAAGGAAGGCAGCGGTCAGAAGACGCAGAACACCAGCCAGACGCTCTCGGAGCTTCCCAAAAGACATTTTCTAGACTGGAATACATACCATAGTGTTTTTTCTTCTTCAAGGAAATTAAATAATGGCATTCATTCATAATCAGTCTGAAGAGTGTGTGAAGACAGAACTGGATCTATTTACGGTGCCGTACACACAGACATCTATTGAAAAATCATGTTTTACAGAGATACCCCCTGTGTCAGCACTGACAGATGCGGGCCCCATAGAGTTTTTCATATCTGCTTCTGGTGAAGACTATCTGGACCTTAACGACTCATACCTGTATTTGCGCGTAAGGATCACAAATCCTGATGGCACTCAGCTAGCCAATGCAGCCGATGTGGGATTTATAAATTATCCCGGATGTGCCCTCTTCTCCCAAGTAGACATAACACTGGGTGATAGACTGATTACACAGTCTTCAAATACATATCCATACAGGGGAATGATTGAATGTCTGCTAAACTATGGAAAGGATACCCTAGACAGCCAGTTTAGTACGGGATTGTTTTGTATTGATACCGGCGGAAAGATGGATGAATCATCTATTACCGGCGATAATCTTGGGCTGGTGGAGCGGAGTCAATACACAACTGAAAGCCGCATCGTTGAGTTGATAGCACCCATACATGCAGATTTGTTTGAAACTTATGCTAAATGGCGTTGATCTTTCTCTGAAATTTATCCGCACAAAAGACGACTTTGTGCTAATGACCCCCGGAAATGACCTATTCACTGTGAAAATAATGTCAGCGAGTCTTTTTGTAAAGAAGGTGACTGTTGCCCCCACAATACGCGTGGCCCATAGTAGAGCTTTACAACATGCTAACGCGAAATATGCCATTGACCGAGTCGTGTTAAAAACCTTTTCCATACCAGCTGGTACTCGGGTATGCAGTCAGGAAAATCTATTCATGGGACAGATCCCTAAATTTGTGGTTATAGCCTTTGTAGATAATGAGGCCTACACAGGATCTTATGCCCGTAACCCATTTAATTTTGGGCATTTTAACACAGAGTTTATTACTCTACATGCTGATGGTCAGTCACATCCTGCGCGTCCGTTCCAACCGCACTTTCAAAGAGGACAATACGCACAGGAATATTATCAACTCATTGAATCAACAGGCCGACATTTAAAGGATCGTAGTCTGGCAATATCGCGATCCGATTTTGGATCGGGCTACACATTATTCTGTTTCAACTTGGAGCCTGATGGCGGGTGCTCTGGAAACCTGTCGCTGATTAAGACCGGGAATGTACGCTTGGAAGCTCGTTTCAGGAACCCCCTCCCTCGTACAGCAACATTAATCTGTTACTCGGTTTTTGATTCTATAGTCGAAATATCTAACCGTAGACAGGTGCTTCTAGATCACTACTAGCTATGAATACACTAGAACTCACAAGCGTGCTTGTAAAGAGAGTGGCTAGACACACAAATTTTCTAGGGGTGGTAGCGTGTGACCAGCTCCCAAAAGCTGTTGTATTCAAGCTACCGGCGATGGTTGTGGTTAATACACATACTAGCGATATGCCTGGGGAACATTGGCTGGCCATATACATCACTGAGGACAAGCGCGGCTATTTCTTTGACAGTTTCGGAAATTCACCTAACAGTTTTCTCCAGCCGATAAACTCCTTCCTCTTAAAGAATTGCGTGGAGATCTCTCATTCTGACATCCAGGTGCAAAATAACTATTCTACAGTATGCGGCCAACATTGCGTATTGTTCTTGTGCAAAATTCAAAAAAACAAGTGTTTTAATAAAGTGTTGAACATGTATGGCACTAATCTGATATGTAACGATGATATGGTGTGTAATTTTGTCAAGAGGCTGAGGCCGGTGGTGTGTCACGTTCAGAAGTTTAAGTGTGTACAATGCTCATGTGCCTACTACAGATAAGATTCATGTGTATTGTGTCAATAAAAAATAAAAAGTCTAATGGCCTGCTTATTTTTTTTAATCAAATATTTTTAATGAAAATTATACATAAAAAAATGAGGCTGGTTCAAAATAGCCAAAATTTGGTTTTAAAAAACTAAAACAAACATCAATTTGATACAATTCAACAGGAAAAATAGAAACTTGTTATAAAAAACATATTGAAAAACACATTGTCACTGTTTTACATTCAATAGCTGTCTCACAGGGATTTGCATAAAAGACAACAAATTTATCCCGTTCATGTGTCATTGCTACAATCATCTGGTAAAAAGAAAATATTAAAAAAATAAATTGAAATAGAATAAAAACAAATAGAAAATAGTATAAAATAGAAACTTGTTATAAAAAACATATTGAAAAACACATTGTCACTGTTTTACATTCAATAGCTGTCTCATAGGGATTTGCATAAAAGAAAACAAATTTATCCCGTTCATGTGTCATTGCTACAATCATCTGGTAAAAAGAAAATATTAAAAAATAAATTGAAATAGAATAAAAACAAATAGAAAATAGTATAAAATAGAAACTTGTTATAAAAAACATATTGAAAAACACATTGTCACTGTTTTTACATTCATTAGCTGTCTCATAGGGATTTGTATAAAAGAAAACAAATTTATCCCATGTGTCATTGCTACAATCATCTGGTAAAAGAAAATATTAAAAATAAATTGAAATAGAATAAAATAGAAAATAGTATAAAAACATATTGAAAAACACATTGTCACTGTTTTTACATTCAATAGCTGTCTCATAGGGATTTGTATAAAAGAAAACAAATTTATCCCGTTCATGTGTCATTGCTACATTCATCTGGTAAAAAGAAAATATTAAAAAAATAAATTGAAATAGAATAAAAACAAATAGGACACTCATTTATAAAACATACAGTAAATTGTGACCCTGATTCTGTACACTGTAATAAAATAATCAGAAACTAGCCCACCGTGACGTAGACGGTGATGAATAACTTAGTGTGCGGGGGATAAGACCGATGTTTGAATCACCACCAGGGTGAATTCTCTTGGACGTAGGAGTCCTTAAGGTGGTATTAGCTCTTGATGTTGGATCTGTTTTAAATGCAGCAATAGAGTGACGTACGGTTGTGTTTGGAATTACAGATAACGGGATGTTCAAGCTTGCAAGAGTTTTTAAAAACAAATTCCACCCCGTAGGTCTTGACTGTCCTGAGATGTTGTTATATGACGTCACACTTTTCACCAGATCGTACAAATGGCTACCCGATACATTCTTATTGTTCACAATGATTTCACCTTGCTTTGTCCACGATATTTGCTTGTTATTACGAGCTAGTGAGGCCATAATAAACTCGGCATTTCTCTTATGACCTTTCGGTAGGTGTTTTAAAACTTCTGATATGACATCGTCTTCTGCATCATTGGCTTTTGGATCTTCCTTTGAATTATCCTCGGGTAGGGATAGCGTGATTACAGCTTTTTCTTGTTCACCCTGTTTTACCATAGCCAGATATCTCTGCAGAATACTGGAGTATCTCTTAGCTTTCTCATATACATCAACGTCCGACTGTTTCAGAATTTCACCCATTGCCTGGTCCAATTCATTTTGGGCAGACTGTCTCACAGATACGTTTGCTGTTTGTTGTTGTTGCAGTGAGAGTAGCTGTTGCTGCGGCACTAAAAACATTTTCTGTGTATGTTCCATCTCAACTACGGGTGAATAGACTGGCAATAAATGGTATTGCAGCCCCTAACAGAGGCAGGAGAAAACCTCCTGTCTGATTGATGAATTTCCTCTTTTTAGTATGGTTAACTTTTTTATCTGCCACTAGTCGGATTACTCTTTTCTTCTTCTTTAACAACTTGTACTGTTTGGTAGACAAGGGGATGTTACCTCTTAAAATATTAAGAGCTATTTCACACAGGGCGTTAATAAAGTCTGAGTTGGCATTCTTGATAATGACCCCTCGAACTCTAGGAGCGGCCTTGTGTAGGAGCTCCAGCTGTGTGAGGTTTCTCTGCATGCGTGAGGACATTATATTACCTGGCGTTTCTTTGGAACGTACACAACCTGTTGTGATGAGATCAAACCTGTTCTGAGTCTGAACATGTCCGGTGTCTTGGCTTTATAATCTATCAGAAGATAGCCGTATGTTGAACTAGTGGCGTCGTTAAACGCCTCAAGGAAAAATTTACTGTTACCAGGGTACATCTGTCTACCCAATAAGTTTATTTGATTTTTGTCTCGGGGGTTTTTAAATATCCATCCATCCATCCATCTTCATCCGCTTATCCGGTATCGGGTCGCGGGGGCAGCAGCTCCAGTAGGGGACCCCAAACTTCCCTTTCCCGAGCCACATCAACCAGCTCCGACTGGGGGATCCCGAGGCGTTCCCAGGCCAGGTTGGAGATATAATCTCTCCACCTAGTCCTGGGTCTTCCCCGAGGCCTCCTCCCAGCTGGACGTGCCTGGAACACCTCCCTAGGGAGGCGCCCTGGAGGCATCCTTACCAGATGCCCGAACCACCTCAACTGGCTCCTTTCGACGCGAAGGAGCAGCGGCTCTACTCCGAGCTCCTCTCGGATGACTGAGCTTCTCACCCTATCTCTAAGGGAGACGCCAGCCACCCTCCTGAGGAAACCCATTTCGGCCCCTTGTACCCTGGACCTCGTTCTTTCGGTCATGACCCAGCCTTCATGACCATAGGTGAGGGTAGGAACGAAAATTGCCCGGTAGATCGAAAGCTTTGCCTTCTGGCTCAGCTCTCTTTTCGTCACAACGGTGCGATAAACTGAATGTAATACCGCACCAGCTGCTCCGATTCTCCGACCAATCTCACGCTCCATAGTCCCCTCACTCGCGAACAAGACCCCAAGGTACTTAAACTCCTTCACTTGGGGTAAGGACTCACTCCCTACCCGAAGAAAGCACTCCATCGGTTTCCTGCTGAGAACCATGGCCTCAGATTTAGAGGTGCTGATCCTCATCCCAGCCGCTTCACACTCGGCTGCGAACCGATCCAGTGAGTGCTGGAGGTCACAGGCCGATGACGCCATCAAGACCACATCTGCAAAAAGCAGCGATGAGATCCCGAGCCCACCGAACTGCAACCCCTCCCCGCCCCGACTACGCCTCGATATCCTGTCCATAAATATTACAAACAGGATTGGTGACAAAGCGCAGCCCTGGCGGAGGCCAACCCTCACCTGGAACGAGTCCGACTTACTGCCGAGAACCCGGACACAGCTCTCGCTTTGGTCATACAGAGATTGGATGGCCCTGAGAAGGGACCCCTCACCCCATACTCCCGCAGCACCTCCCACAATTTCTCCCGGGGACCCGGTCATACGCCTTCTCCAGATCCACAAAACACATGTAGACTGGTTGGGCATACTCCCAGGCCCCCTCCAAGATCCTTGCGAGAGTGAAGATCTGATCCGTTGTTCCACGGCCAGGACGGAATCCACATTGTTCCTCTTCAATCCGAGGTTCGACTATCGGCCGAACCCTCCTTTCCAGCACCTTGGAGTAGACTTTACCAGGGAGGCTGAGAAGTGTGATACCCCTGTAATTGGCACACACCCTCTGGTCCCCCTTTTTGAATAGGGGAACCACCACCCCGGTCTGCCACTCCTTAGGCACCGTCCCAGACTTCCACGCAATGTTGAAGAGGCGTGTCAACCAAGACATCCCCTCCACACCCAGAGCTTTCAGCATTAAATAATTTAAATAGTATGATGTAATTAGTATTCAGGCTTATCGTGCGACTGCTTTTACCCTGAATAAAAAGATTCTGTACAAGATAGAGGCAGCTGAGATTCCGGTGATGGACATATTTTGTAAAAACATTCTGAACCTCAATATTACTGCTGGCGTCACCCATTAAATCATCTAGAATAAGTAAGTTATTTTTATGAATGGGGAGCAGTGCCTCGTCACAAAATGATTCAGGCAGACCGTTGACGAAATTTATATTTACAAATGTAAGTAGCTCATCGTATAAAGGCTGCCAGCACGAATATATATACACAATGTTGTCAATCTTGTGCGAAATAACAGTCGATGCATTTCGGATTAAGTCTTTGACAAAGAACGATTTCCCGCAGTTTGATGGCCCACTGATAACCGCGCTGAAAGGGTGTTGTAGTCTACCGTCGAATTCGGCATGATAAGGGTTATTAATAGCCATAAGGATGGGTTGTGTAGTCATGGAGAGCTCTGCGTTTGTTGTAAACAACTTGTAATTTTTTGCGCATTGAGACGTTTTTGAGATGAAACTGTTTTTTATCACGCGAGATGGTGTGTGCAGTTGTAACAAGATGCTTGTCGCTATGCTGATTGGCTACAAAGGATTTTACCAAACCTATTAATGACTCATGTGTGACCACGCTGGCATTTTTTGAATTGAGGGTAACCCCTTTGCATTTTACTTGGGTAGTTCCCTGTGCTGTTCGATAGGCATAGCATTTGGGACCTCCAGAAACAAACTCTGTTATAAAGTCCTCATCAGGATGGCCGCACATCTGAGCGGCGTTCAGTTCATCGGTGAGATCACCGAGATAAGGGCCTAGGGGAGGAACCCAATCTCCTGATTTACTTGTGAAAAGCACGCTATCTGTGTCACAATACAAAACGCGTTCCTGCAGTTTCTCCATGAGATTATATAGCTCTAGACGTGCATATGCAGTGGTCATCGATTCAATAAAAATATTCACGTCTTTAATTCTGGAAGCTTGACCGTTAGCCTCACGCCACTGGACTATCGCGACATCTGGGGAGATGAATGAAAACTGTCGTACATCAAAGCTGTCGCTGAACATCAGCTGTGTAAATCGGCATGGCTTTGTTATAAGCTCTGTAGTGGGCAGATTGCTTCGCATTGAAAAACGCCCCCAGAGAGAATTCAGCAGCAATTTATTTATGCTACGAACAGCCTTGTTGACGGCTATCTTATCAGGTTCAAGCCTGATTCCTTCTTTAGCATAATAATTCTCAATGTACTCTTTTTTCTCATCTTCCGTTTGGACATTACCGGGGTACCCTGACGCCTGCTGTTTCAGTTTAAGGAATGTTTTAACATACTCTTTAAAAAGACTATCGGATTTTTCCGGAAAGTGCCAGATCTCATCGATTTTAGCTATTTTATAGCCTTTTTCCACCGCCTTCTGCAGTTCAAATGAGACCCATGTCCCTGACAGCTGTCTCTCACGGTCGCTGTGCCCACATTGTGTCGTCTGATTCTCCTCGTTGGCACAGGTTGCGCACAGAGGGAACATGAGCTTATCATGGCATCGGTAGGGCAACACTGGATGATAAAGTCCTCTGGGTGGATCTACCGTACACTTCACTAGCCCAAAATATTGTGATATATCATCAAAATCCCTATATATTATTTGCGGGTGGCCAATAGGATAATCACACTTTGCCTGCACAGTAGGGTAGAGGCTTGTAAAGTCGTAATATCTGATCGTTTCACCTTCTACTGCCTTGTGGTATAGTTTCATGGCATTTGTTCGACCACCAAATAGGGCATCGCGGGGGTTTAAACGGATAGTTTTGACATAGGTGGCCATGAATGCTTTGACGCCCGGATCAGATTCCACCTCCCTCCGCCATTCGCATTCCCACATTACAACAACTTTTAGACCATGTATGGACTTTAACGCAGCCAATCTGTCATTGAAATCCCTGCACAACTGACCATAGGGTAGTTTCAGAGTAGGATTGATTTCTGCCTGAGAATAGCATTTTACACAGCCGTGAAAGTAACATCCGCTAAACTCATATCCTGTGTGGGTAGTGGCGCAATATCCATCGATAGAATACGGTCCGAATGTCTTTTCACCCTCGTTGAGGGCATGTTGGATGAGACCCCCCTCTCTATGTGCTATATATCCCAACCATTGCATCGATACGTCAGAATGTGTCTTATTAGGATTTATGTAGGCTCCTTCGTAGGTCAGGGCCACACTGTCTCTGGGAATAAAGAGTGTTTTATAAACACCCATGCAGCTGGATGCTAGCGTTGTATACCCAAACGGATCTAGCGTTGTTGAGGTCATGAAGGCATCTCTGTAAACATTGCAAGCCTTAGCCAAAACATCCACATCATTAGAACAGTAGCGCGCTAGCTCTTTGACCATGTCAAAAGTGTCGTCTTTAACACTTTGATACCACTCCATAAATGACACCTTTGAAGCCTCGGTCATAGCATCAAAACCGTAGTAGGAAGGAGCGGGGTATGGACCTATGTAGTTTTCATTCTCCACGGTATTAAACATGTGAGGAAAATGGCCTTTTAACACATCAGTGAACCCCATAGCTGCAGGTGTTTTAGCTAACGCCATTGGGAGGAAGCTAAATGAATCAATCCACCGCTGTTTGTAATCGTTGTCAAACATTGAGATAACGCGGGACCCCCTCATTATGAGCGTTGGACAGATATTTTGCATTACAAAATATTCCAACAATATGTAACTGTCGAACCCTGAGGCATTATGTGCTATAAAGGTTGCATTTCTATAGCGCGGTTTTCTGTAATGCTTAACAAATGCTGACACACAGTTTGGACCTGAGAAACAGTACTTGGAGCCGGTCATATCAATGCTACAGACATAGTTAGCGACGTGTCTATCATTCTGGTAACGTGTTTCAAAGTCGTAGTATATGTATTTTGCATCTGCAGGTGTTTTCTTGAGAGGCTGTATATAGCATTCGTGTTTTTGGCCTATCATGTCTTCCCTGCAGTGTGTACATTTTAAGGCAATACAAACATGCTTTTTTCCTTTTTTCCATACTTGATAGGTCTTTCCGCAATCATCGCAGTATTTTGTCCTGTCACATGGGATAAAGCGATGTTTTGTATTCATTACCTTATGCTGCGCTAAACAATACTGGGATTTGCAAATGCGTTTACAATCACCGCATCGTACAGTATTACCGGGCTTGCAAAAACATGCTGTCTGACACACATTGCAGATTATGCTACAGGCATGTGAGAGATAATTTGTGCCTTATTTAAAAAGATAAATAAAATAAATAAAAATAAATAAATAAATTATAATTATTTTAAAAATAAATAAAGCAATTAAAATTATTTTAAAAATATATAAATAAATTAATAGAATTCTAGAGAATAGAATATTAACACATTTTGTAATCAAATTTGACATAATAACAACGGCAAGAAATAAAATAAAAAAAGAAAAATAAAACCTACAATACGACCCTAGGCCTACAGGGGGAGGCAAAGCTATGCCACCCCCTGTAGGCAATGGATGGTATAACAGCTATAATGCCCCCTGTAGGCAATGGATGGTATAACAGCTATAGTGCCCCCTGTAGGCCATGGGTGGTATAACAGCTATAGTGACCCCCTGTAGGCTGTGGGTGGTATAACAGCTATAGTGCCCCCTGTAGGCCATGGGTGGTATAACAGCTATAGTGCCACCTGTAGGCCGTGGGTGGTATAACAGCTATAGTGCCCCCTGTAGGCCATGGGTGGTATAACAGCTATAGTGCCACCTGTAGGTGGTGGATGGTATAACAGCTATAATGCCCCCTGTAGGCCATGGGTGGTATAACAGCTATAGTGCCACCTGTAGGCCGTGGGTGGTATAACAGCTATAGTGCCCCCTGTAGGCCATGGGTGGTATAACAGCTATAACGCCACCTGTAGGCCGTGGGTGGTATAACAGCTATAGTGCCCCCTGTAGGCCATGGGTGGTATAACAGCTATAGTGCCACCTGTAGGTGGTGGATGGTATAACAGCTATAGTGCCCCCTGTAGGTGGTGGATGGTATAACAGCTATAACGCCCCCTGTAGGTCATGGGTGGTATAACAGCTATAATGCCCCCTGTAGGTGGTGGATGGTATAACAGCTATAGTGCCACCTGTAGGTGGTGGCTTTCCTAATACACAGGGTCGCTAAAAGTAATTCCCATTAGCATTGGGAAAACACACAGACTAATAATTTGCTGACATTACTTTAACATTATTACTTTAACCCCATTAAAGTTTAAAAACCAGCCCACTACTACTGCAGCTGTAAGCTAGCTAGCTAGCTAAAAACGCCATATCCCCACATTAGCGCCATCAGACGTTCTTAAATCGGCTTTAATACACCCACACACACACCCAGCATAGCTGTTTAATCACACATAAGCATAGTCAAACTTCAACATTCACTCGTCCTCATTTTCTACTTTTATATAAAACCATACCTGCTTTTATTCCCACTTAGATTTGACAACCTGCACACACACAGCTTCGCTCACGGGGAGTATTCACTTTCTCGCTGTTAGATTCTGTGGCATAGTAATATTATTAGCTCCTATAAAATGTACACATACTAGTGAACTTAACGCATTAAAGTTTAAAAGCAGGAGTGGTTAGGGGGGGTTTACATAATCGTATGCCTTACCCTTAAGCGTCGCCGTCTCCCCCTACGGCTGTCATGCACGCAGACGTCTCCAACACACACACACCCACACACACACACACACACACACACACACACACACACACCCACACACACACCCACACCCTAACCCTAGCTGCTTAATCATCCATTCTTAGCCCTCAAGCTTCATCATTATTCATTTACAATACTTTTTCTTCTTTAAAAAATTCCACTTCATTTAATTACAGCATATTTGGCAAAACTGCGCACGCACCCTCACTCATGGGCTATTTTGACCCCTCCCCATTGGCAAAACTGCGCACGCACCCTCACTCATGGGCTATTTTGACCCCTCCCTAATGAATCACACGCATGCGCGTCACATGCACGAGTTTCACGTGCACGCGCAAAAGTGTACTTATAGTGGGGGATTTCGACCCCCACCTTTTCACATGCACGCGCAAAGGTGTACTTAAATAACTACTTACGCCAGCGTCCTCCTTCTCTGAAACACAGGGAAAGGGTAGCAGGATAGTTTGGTGTAAGAACACAAAAATTGAAGTACAGCTAAAAAGAAGAAAAAAAAATGTCCTGCACAACTTACAGTTTGTGATGAACCAGGACTCCTCTTTTTCGGCAGGCAATAACCACTGTCCTGGAATGATAAAACATAAAATGGAGTGAGCTAAACCAATGTTTATCGTTAATTCATTTACACCCAGCCTGATAGAGGCTGTGTGAAACGTTTGGCTGTGTAGAGACACTGACCAGTTCTTCTGCATCCTCAGCTGTCAACCTCTCTTTGGACTCATCGGTTAACCCGCTGCTGTTGTCCAACTCGTCAGGCTTCTCTGTGTCCTCCATCTTGCTTAAATCGCCCAAACTTGGTGGCGTCGTTGTCGTCATTGGCTGGCACCCATGTGGTGATGGTGTTAATTCAGGGATGCGAGGGCCATGGTGCCGATGTATCCTTCTAGGCTGAAATACAGTTACATGGGAGAGGTTGTAAAGGGTTTAAAATGCTGGCAGTGTGATGTGTGCAATTTGCCTCTGCAAAATTTACTTTTTTAAAAATATATTATGCTGCACGTATAGAAATCCACGTCAAAAAATATAGTAGTGTGGCTTACTCTCAGCGACATCTCAAGACGACAATTTACCTGCAAGTAAAACGATATGAGCTAAGCAAAGGCTTGCACCATACAGAGAGATGCTAAGTCACGCTCTGCATTTGATGCTTACGTTTGGAGCATCTTCCTCCGACCCGCTGCTGTTGTTGGTCTGTGAGGTCCTGTGTGGTCTGTCTTCACTGACCAGCACCTGTGGCTGAAGTGGTTGTGGTGGTGAACCAGGCTCTGCAGATTCCATGGAGAGACTCTGTAAATGCAACAAAGGGGATAAGGTCGGACAAGTACTTTCGAAATGCAAAGTACTGAGTCTATGGCTAGCAAAATAGTGGGGAAAACCCCCCCAAAACAACTGACCCAAATATACACTGGCAGAATGAGGGAGACAGCTAGGAGAATCACTGCAGATAGTACACAAGCTCTTTCCGGCCTATCGGAGTGCCTTTGTTTTCCAAAAAAAAAAAAAAAGTGTATTCCAAATGCCACCAGTATCCTTAACCAAATCAAGTGCAAACTGAACTGAGCTGCTATTTTAATGAATTGAAGCATATGTATGTTTTATCCTGTAGTGCATCGTCTTTTTATGCCTTTCTAAATAAAGATGTATTCTATTCTATGTGGTCCATTTCTGCTTACCTCTTCTTGGGTTTGCTTCTCAGCTGGACCGCTGCGTTCCTCAGACATCCCAGATCTCCTGTTCTCCGACTGGTCATCTGACATGTTGAACGTGCCCCCGTCCGACTGCTCATCATCATCATCGCCAGGCGTCCACGATGTGCTGTCGTCAGACTGCTCATCCTCCTCCGACGTCTCAGATGTGCCGTCCTTGGACTGCTCATCCTGCGGTGGGTGCCGGTCTGCTTTGGGAGGGTGCAGAGCTGGTGGTCAGTCTGCTCCATTTGGCTTACCTCATCTAGCGGGTGGGGTTGCGGTGGCGAAGTTGGCACAGGTGACGCAGCAGGGAGGGTGTTGTTGGAGACTCTGAAGTATTGGGGGGTGGCGAGTGTGGTGGGGGTCCACCGGCAAGCTCACTTGACTGGACCTCGGCCAGGTGGTGGGTCCGGGTCTGCTTTGGGAGGGTGGAGAGCTCCCGTTTCAGCACCCTTTCCAGGGACATGGTCTGTGCTGCAGACAGACGGACCTGAGGAGGAGATTCAGTCGTACATTGAGGAACACATGTCGTAGACGAGCCTTTGTATGGTGCGTTTTGTTCAGTGTGAGGGTGCACCGTTACCTGGGAGAAGCCCTCCTGCCTCAGGAACACCAAGAACCTCAAGATGTCTACCAGGCAACCCCTCTGTCTTTCTCACCTATGGAGCCACCTATGAAATAGAAAAAAAAAGCACAGGGATGAGTGTCACACTGATGTAGGCAGTTACTAAACCATAAGACCCAAATAACAAAATTTACCTGATGACCTTCCCCGTCTTTGCTAAAAACATGAGGTGGGATGGGGGAGCGCTTTCCACCCCCCACATGTATTTCACAAAACACCTGATGTTTTTTACAGCCTTCTCAAGTTGGCGTTTATCCCTCTTTAAGATACTTCTTTCAAACCTGGTTATCAGGTATTCTGTAAACCAGAGAAGAGCAGAGTTTAACTGAAATGGAAGGGCAATGCAGGCTGAGCAATTAATAAAGAAGTCATTATCACTTTACAAACCAAAGTCTGTTTCCTGCTCCTTTGGGGTGGGGGTCTGGCTTGCTGGACCCGTTTCTTGTTGGTTTTTTTCAGTTATGGCAGACAGCTGCGAAGCGATGTCTCTCTTTTTAGACTCCTCCAGGATCAATTTTATGTCAGCCTTCTGTGAACACAGAACATTAGGTGAGACAGTGAGATTATTATGACAGAATAGATTATCGACCACTCAATTCACAGGCCTGGACGCCCTACTCTCTGAAATGACAGCAGAACAATGAGCATTGTTTTTTGTTTTGTTTTTTTACAAAAGTGCAAATGCCTACCACCATATTGTGGACCGCCTTCAAATGACGGTCGAGACGCTTGTATTTTCGCCCGAGGCATTGTGTCACTGGGCACCACAGTGGGCCAGCGTATCTGAATATACAGAGAAAATGTTGCGGTTTAAGGAAGGAGGACCCAAAAGCAGAGCCGGAGCAGAGGGAGCTTCAACAAAAAAAAAAAAAAACACTTTATTTTGCAGTCCAAGAGAAGAAACACAGGGAGCAGGCAAAGCCAAAAAAAAAATCCAAAGGCACAAAAACAGGTGTGTGTGTGTGTGTGTCTGTCTGTGTGTGTGTGTGTGTGTGTGTTTCACTTACCTTCCTGAACCCCTTCCCAGCATGAGCAACCGCTCTGTTACACTGTGTACATTCTTGAGATGCTGGGACCTATTGGCATAGGGCACTCTGCACAACGGGCACTGCTTCATGGTTTTTTTTTTCTGTGGAGAAGCAAGTCAACAGGAAATAGTTCAATGAAGAGTGCAAAGTATGCACAGTAAATTGCAATTATGATATCTTAAGTTATGGAGAAAAAGTGCAAAGGATGCACAATATGAACAGTATGTAGGACTTATATTACAATATGAACAGTATGAACAGTATGAATGAATAAATAGCTCTAAAGTAGAGACTGGGAATGATAATAATAATATAATATGGCAATACATAATAAGTGGGAGCAGTAAACAGGTGCTGGCTAGAGACAGAATCAGGGGAAGTCTGCAGTGCACATGCATCATTCTTACTTACATTTCTCACAACAAATTTTGGATACCTGTGAAAACACAACACAAAGGTAAATATGTGATAATAAATCAATGAATCAATAAAAAGTTACAGGTTCAGACGTGTTCCAACTTAAACAGGCCTGCCCCTCTCTCTCTCTCTCTCTCTCTCTCTCTCTCTCTAACCTGAATAATAATTGACATTTGAATCCACATCTACGCTTGTATGTAAGGGGACACCGCAGTTACAATGTAACAGTTGCAGTCACATAATTATGCGGTATTTCTAAATCTAATTATACTATTCTTAGAAATAAACGTACAATCACCGCAGCACGGAGGACACACAACTGCGAGGCCTAAACAGCAACACAACTGGCGCAAAGGGCTAACTCCCAACGCTAATAAATGAACCCAAAGGACAGCCGGTCGGTAAACCTGGCCAAGAGGTGAACAAAACACTCAGAACTCGGTCAAACCTAAAGTAAGGACACTTTTCTTTAATGTATACAGAGCTCCCGAAACGCACTTACCGGTATCTCGTCAAGGCTAACTCTGCTTCACAGCTCCACTGCTCTCAGTTAGGTGCAGTGGGCGTGGCCTACCGTTTTTGGGTCGCAAAGTGACGAAGACGCGTTGGAGAGGTTGGCTTGAAATCAATAACAATGTTATTACACTTGTCTTTTATTTAAATGACACTCTGCACTGTCAGAGACTGACACTGACCGCACAGTCTGATGTTACCTTGCAAAAGGACGAAGACGTCGCGCGCGCACGCCCACAGAACACAAAATTAAATATATATAAAAAACGTCTTGTTCAAAACTAAAGTTAGAGACCTTTTTTTTTAAATGTAGGCCTTACAGAACTATACGCAGAGACACACACACACACACACACACACACACACACACACACACACACACACACACACACTCTTATAAAAAGGCATAAAGCTAGTGCCGCTCACTCAGTTGGACCAAGACAGTTTGACAACAGATGTTGCTGCATGTCAGTCGGTCGGACATTGATTTAAAACATCTTTTGGAGTTAAGAGGCAACAGTTCTTTATACTTATCACCTTAATACGTAACTGTTTTACAAGCAATGTCACAGGGGTTTTGGCGTCGTATTAATTAATGTTAGGCTACTTTGTGCAACTACAGGAGCGAGTGAGCAACACTCACACTTTTATTAACTGACTTTACTTTTTTTTTTTTGGTCAAAGTTATTTCAGTAAAAAAAATACTATTAATTAGGGCCCAAGCGCCGAACGTGGTGAAGGCCCTATTTGAATTGAAGGAATTATTATACTTTTCCGTCAAATGAATTGCCTTTTGACGGGCTTATATCATATCATCATATTCCAAAACTAACCAAATTTGGCGTTCGCATCAAGTCTGGTGAACTTGGTCTATGTCATCTTAAGATGTTATCGATGAAAAGTTATTAAATGAAAAACCTTTCGTCATAGAATGTCACAAAATGTCCGGCAGGGGGCTGCCATTTTGTCCGTTTCGCCAGCAATGTTTCTCTGGATCATTTGCGCGTGGCATATTACCTGACTCTTTCTGTGCTATATTAGTCTGTGCTTTATTATTAAAGACAAAACCTGTGGGGTTTAAAGTATAGAAAACTACAGGCCTATCGCTTTAGTGAGCATACTCTCTAAAGTGTTGGAACAAATTCTTTTTGATAGACTACAAGAATATATAACAACTACTGACAATCATTGTGGTTATAAAAGAAAAATAGCACAGATTTGTGTATATATGCACTGAAAGAAGTTGTCACCAAGTGTCAAAGCCATGGTTATACAATGTTTTCATGTTTCCTTGATGCATCCAAAGCTTTTGACCTTGTTAAAGCTTTCAGCCCTGTCACGTTTCATAAAAAAAAACAACAACAACAAAGTGTACCTATTATTTTTAATTAAAATGTGTTTGGACTATATCACTAATTAAATCAACAAAAGCCCTTCTCTCCTATTCGTTGATGAATTTAATGTTATTCTTTTCTTTTCTTTTCTGGGAGAAAGGTGACAGATTGAGAAGATGTCGGCTCGGCGTGTCTCCAATTCTCACCCCCACACCAGACCCCAGACACCACGGACGCAGACTTCACCACCGTGGCCTCAGACAACACAGAAGCTCTCCTGACGGAGGTTGGCAATCACAGAGACTTTGGCCAATTCCTTCATGCCGATTTCCACCTGCCCATACACTGCACCAGCCTCACCAATCCCCACTGCCTCAGGTATACGTTTGACGTCAACGGCGTCGTGATCCAGATGCGTCACACGAGGCATAGTTGCAGAGATCTGCTACTTGAACCTGTCCCGTGCCAGCAGGCTCAAAAGGCAGTACATCTACCTTAAAAAACACGTGTGCCTGCCACGCTGCAGCCCAGAAGGTGTGGCGGCACTTAGAAATTGCCTGGGCCACAGAATATCAAACGTGGACGGCGGCTACGTTCTGACGCTCTGCGCCGTCCCCAGCAGCCTGACGGAGCCGGACTTCAGGCTGAAAAACCCAACGTTGTATGGCATACTTGCGGCTGAACTGCTAAATGAGGTAACGAAAGAGTTTTTCCGACTCCTCAACCACTTGCCAGAGAAGGACATGACCCGCCCCACTGTCCAGAAGCAAGGCACCACCAACCCCGCCCTACCGAGTACTCAGGGTGGATCAAATGTTTATCCTGAGCCTCCTGGACCGGGCTGTGGAGAAGGCCAACAGCTGCCATTTTTTGCAGGTCATCGCCACCCTCGGGCAGTTTGGCCAGCGGGATCCTGACGTCCTGCAGCTCAGCGATTTGGTCGACCCTGATTCCGTGGAGTCCATCTCGGTCCACCTCGCCTCAAAGGTGCTGGCAGCGAGGGAGGACACGCACCTCCTCCTCTCACGTTACGGCCTGCTGCCCCTGATTGGTGTGAGGGGGTCGCTTTTTTCCACTCTTGGAATGCATGAGACGTGCAATTTCCAGTCCAACTTAAACAGCCAGGGTATGGACGTGGGCCAGGCCATTGCGAGCGTGCTGTCAAAGACTGGCAGGATAACCTTCGTACAGATGTACGCGGACGCCCCGCACATCCATTACAACCAGCTTTTCAAACATCCGGTCAGTGGAGTGCTGGTCACTTGCGGCTTGAGCCACCCAAATTTCAAGACTTCCCTTAACAGCAGGGCACACACTTACCTCACACATATTCGGGACTTGAGGCTTCGCCTGGTGGGTCAGGTGGGATGCCGCGTAGAGCAGGTGGTGCGGTTTGAGGGCAACGACGTTCCCTTTCACTTTGACCCAAGAGACTTTTTGACCTGTCTGCTCTGCAAAAGCTCTTCCAGGACCATGAGCTGCTGGTGCCTTTCCGGGACAGAGAGGATGGCCGCGGTCTGCTGTCCACATTGCGCGGCGTTGTCAGCCACCTGGCCGGCGTCCTCGGGCAGTCCTTTCGAGACAGCGAGGCGTGGGCAGATTCGACCCCTCCTGGAAGTCCTTCCAGGCGGAGCTGGCTCTGGAGAGCTTTTCTTTGGCCATCCGCTTTCACCACTGGACACCACCCTCAGTGCCAGCCTGGGAACCAGCACGGTGATTGAACGGAGCGCTACACATGAGAGGGGTTTCATCGGGATGGCACCCCACAACAGCGCCAGCCTGGAAGAATCGCCACCACCCCTCCATCAATGGACCAGGGACTCACTCCAAGAAACGCGCATCAGAAGGCTGTGGCCGCTCTGTCAGTGTTTTGGAAGCTGGACCGGCCGTGCTCGGCGCTGCACTGATAAGGGTCTTACTGGGAGACCTGTATAAGCGCAACGATCAGCTACCCTTCACGGCCCTCAAGTCAGACACACCCCCTGGCAGGCTGACTGGCGCGGTGGAAGTGAAGACATTCGCTGCCAACCTGGCCACCAAACAAAGCTTCTCAAAGTTCCTCACACGTTTGGCAGAGCGCGCACCCTGGTGAGAGACGCCGGCCAGGATGTGGAGGATTGCCTCGTCCAAGGCTTCACGGCCGAGCGCATCGTTTTCTTCCCAGCCTTTAAGTTCAGAGACCTCCGGAGTACCAGAAGGATCTGGTGGAATTTCAAAGACTGGGTACAGGTCAGCCATGGGGACCGATTCATCCTGAAAATGTCTGACGTGGCCTCCAAGACTCTCCAAGTCATTTCCGAGATCGAGCGGCGCTCCCTCTGTTACAGCAAACACCTGGAGGTGTACAGAGAGCATGGCATGCCCTGGATGGCAACAGTCTTGGAGAGGCTTCCAAAGGAGATGAAGGGAGGTTTGCTCCTCAACACACTGACCTTCATATCCTGTGTGGCCCTGATCCAGAATGGAGCCTACATAGACTATGTGCACCTAAAAACTGTTTGCCACCAAATGGGCCTTGGGGGGGTGTCGCAGGCCAGACTGCAGCAGCTGCTAATCCAGGGGAAATTCACCCTGGACAAAGTGCAGAATGTGAAGATTTGGAAACTGCATCCGACCGTTCCCTACAAGGTTTGTTGTTATATGTGTTGTTTTGTTTTTTTAGTTGTTGCTTTTTCCCAAGCACTCTCTGTCTTTGTTTTTTTTTTAAGCTTTTCTAATTACTATTGCCACAATAACAATGGCTATTGCGCTTAATTGTCATCATTATTCTATTTGTGTAAGTTGCAGAATCAAGCGGCCGTCCTCCCATCCCTGTAACCGCCAGCCAGCGAGTCGGAGGACTTTGTCCAGCCCCTGGAAGATGTCCAAGCTGTGGAAGAGCAGGACGAGCTCAGGCCCCCTGTGGTGTCAGCAGCCATGTGCTTGCCTGCTAACTCTGGGCAGAAGTGGAGCATGGATGAACAGCAGTTGATTTCACAACAATCCAGGGTGACACACAAGGTGGCTTACCAGGGATATGTGCAGGAATGCCGTAAAAGAAAACTGCCATCAAGGACATTTGTTGCATTCAAGCGCAAGAGGCAGCGCTTGATGGACAGGAAGCAGACATAACAAAATAACACATTTTGTGTGAGTGTTCATTTTGTGTGCAGGGATGGATTCATTTTTTTCTAAACAAGCACATCTGGTTAATAATTGAATCAATGTTTCTGACACAGCTTTTGCAGTGTGGAGCAATGACACATTAGTAACAATTAAAGGCAAACTGCCACCTTTCAGCCAGCACTTTTGTGGAATTGTGGGGTGTGTAGTATATATGTGCAGATGACCAAAATCTCTGATCAGTGGCAGTGCATTTGGCTTGTAGAGGCTTGTTCAGTGTCAAGGACGTTTTTTTAGAGCCCTGTTATTTCTTATTGCATGCTGGATGCTTGGAGTTGTGATTTTTTCCCCCCATTGCATATGACCTCAAGGATTTAGACACTTTAAAAACCACTTGATTATTTGTAATTAGCCCATATGCTAGTTGGAAGAATGCCTTGAGCCAAAGTCCCCAGAATTGAGCATTGCACTGACAAGCTTTGTTTTGTAACTCTCTTTGTGAAGGTTTCCATGTGCCCATATAAACGTAGTACTCCTATCAGACTGGTAGCTAGTTGCAGCACTACACTATGTCCTGTCTAGACTCAGAGTGAAGAGACTGAAGGCTTTTCAAAGCTGAGCTGGAGTCTGAGGCAATCACAGCTTGCTTAGGTCTATAGCTCTCCACCCACATCATGGCTCTCATCCCCCTCTGCATACGTATTACCTATTATTATTATTATTATTATTATGATTATTATTAGGTCAATGTCATGTTATTGTCTCTAGATACTTGTTTTGACAAAGCTATGTGTTTACATTTGGTGTAGAGTTATATTTGAATGTGCTTAATCAATAAAGCTGTGGCTGAAAAACCACTCCAGTCCATCCGTTTGTTAACATGATTGCTGCAAACATTAAGTGAACATCGTTGTCAAACAAAGCCCAGAGCATGTTGGTGAATATTTCACCACACGGTGGCGCCATTGCCTAAGCAATGCAACAGCATTGCCTGTAAGAGAGCCATGTCTCTCTTCACTTTATTAGCCATTAGTTATTGTTCTCATAACGTTGTTGTATTAACACATATTCATCTCTTGTCTGGTTTTATATATATTTTTATATGTTCAACACTAATGAAGCCACAATGTTAACAATAAGCCATATTTACTTTAAATACAAAGACAAAAGTAGGCAATACTGAATTCAAACATATAACATTTTATTAATTTGAACACACACACACTAACCAGTCACACTACAATGAAATAAATATAAAGTATACATAACATTAAGATGAAAAATGAAAACAAATGCATACATTAACCAATAAAGCAATAAAGTGCACAGAAAAAACAAACACTAAAAAATAAATAAATAATAATAAAATAAAAAAAACGCTTCCTTAACCAAATAGAAAGCAAAAATCACTCTGCCTGCAGTTTGTGAACCAGAGCCCGCAAGTTATGGATGGTCATCTTCAGCTTCTGGCATTTCTGCAGAAGTGCTGGCTCTCTTCTGAGGACGGCGTTCATCGAAAGATGACACACACACACACAAACACACCCACACACACACCCACCCCAAAAGTCCTCAGTCATCCAGCCATGCCAGGTCCATGCCTTCACATTTCAAGGATGCCCGTCTGACACCATAGTCCCAGAGCAGCTCCCGGTTGACGGCTATGTCTTTGGTGGCCAAGAAGAGTATGGTGTCTTTGGGTCCATCCGCAAAGTTCAGCTGAAACACCACAGGCTTCACATTGAAAACCTTGCTCGAGTGGTTCATGCGCCTTCCAAATGTGTCCTTGCCAGGGTGACACTCGCAGGGGAACATCTGGGAATCGATGCAAAGTTTTGTCCCCAGCTGTCCCCTGAAGAAGAAGAGATAGGACATCTGTCCCTCTGCTATTTCTTCCATCCTCTTCTTCCTCCGATTCCGAGACGAGCGTCCCATGGTAGTCACATACCACATCGCCTTTTGAGAACGGCATGGTAGTGATTACGCCTGCATACAGCGGAAGAAAAACACAAACATATAAACAGCTGTTACTTTGCTGCCATGGCAACGTCACCGCAGGAACGTTTGAACTTTGCCTTTCTGTTTCTCCTCACCTTTACCCTTGGGTTCTCCGAAATCCTTTAAATCAATCCCCTTCCACTTTTGCTCCACCACTGACTGGATGATGTCCTGGTTGTCCTCTATGGCTGCCTTCAATGGCGACAGCCACATCTGCAGAACATCCCATGCAGAGGGGACATTTGTGCTCCACTTCTCCTTGGCCACAACAGCTTTTACCTTTTCCTCTGTCGGCTTCTGCCTGCCAAAGGAACCTGGGAAGAAAGGAGTGAGTGAGTGAGCGAGTGAGCGAGTGAATGAGTGAGAGAGAGAGAGAGAGAGAGTATGACTTCTCATATGGTCCTCTTCTCCAGTTGTTTTTTCACGTTTTGAAGTTTTTTTTTGCTTCTGTCTTTGTTTTCTTGCTTACATTTGACAGTAGATATTTTACAGTATATAGATTGATTAATACAATTGTTGATTTCCTGTTTTTATTTTTTCATCTTAAATGTCTATATATTTTAGTTTACTCAATGAATTGCATGTATATATTTCTTCTCACACTATCATCCTTGACGCTTTGGCAATATTCATGCCAATAAAGCAATTTGAAGAGAGAGAGAGAGAGAGAGAGAGAGACACAGAGTTTTTTTGAGTTTTAAAACGCTTTATTTAACAACAATTATTCGTCATTTAACAAAACACAACCAAAAAACAACTACAACACTACATGACCTTACCTTAAATCACATATAAAAAACAACTCATTATTAAGTACAGAACACATACCAACATCGCAACACCATTCAGTTTCAAAAATGTTGATTGCATTCATCATCTTGTAATAATTAAAATCAACAAGAATTCGTGATTTAAACAGATTCAAAAATAAAACGACCGCATTGTTCATTTTAGATGCAGAAACAATAGCGTTGTAACCAACCACAATGCCAACCGCTAGAGCACATTCCTCTACACTAAAATTACACAAGATCTTAATCCCATGACGCCGAGTTAGACCATCACTACTCGGTACACCTGAAGCAGCCATGCTTCCCGGAGAGAGAGAGACAGAGACAGAGACCGAGACAGTGAGACACTAAGCAGCTTTTCACAGACAGCATACGGTATCTGGTGCCTACCGGAGACATATAGGACACGCTTCTCCAACTGCATTCTTCTCCACTTGAAATAGAAGGTCCGTTGGTCTCCGAATCCGGCAGAAACAATGTCCTCTTTGGAGGGCGCGAGGGCACCGACTGTGATCGGGAACTCCTCAAGGAAAGCTTCCCATTTGTTGTCAATCGACGCTCTCACTGACAATGAACTGCAGGAATAGAAAAGCACACATCGCAGTCAAGCGGGATGCCAGAAGTGTTGACGTCAGCACCAGTAAATGACACCTTTACCTTTGGACCCCAGAGGACGTCCCCATGGCCTCGGCCGTACCGGGCAGCGCATTTGTGGCCGCAGACCCGCAGTTCATCTCACAGCTGTGTCGTGGAGGACAGGGGGAAAGGGGAAAACCAGACAGACACAGAGGAGGAGGAATTTTTAAGTCAGCGCTCATGTTCAGCACCAGCTAGCAATATTACCGCTAATAACTACCAGTTACAACATACACTGTAAAATAAATCTGTAATTTGACATACTTTTTCTGGTTAATTTCCCAGAGAATGCGCCATATACACTCACCGGCCACTTTATTAGGTACACCTGTCCAACTGCTCGTTAACACTTAATTTCTAAGCAGCCAATCACATGGCGGCAACTCAGTGCATTTAGGCATGTAGACATGGTCAAGAGAATCTCCTGCAGTTCAAACCGAGCATCAGTATGGGGAAGAAAGGTGATTTGAGTGACTTTGAACGTGGCATGATTGTTGGTGCCAGAAGGGCTGGTCTGAGTATTTCAGAAACTGCTAATCTACTGGGATTTTCACGCACAACCATCTCTAGGGTTTACAGAGAATGGTCCGAAAAGAAAAACATCCAGTGAGCGGCAGTTCTGTGGGCGGAAATGCCTTGTTGATGCCAGAGGTCAGAGGAGAATGGCCAGACTGGTTCGAGCTGATAGAAGGGCAACAGTGACTCAAATAACCACCCGTTACAACCAAGGTGGGCAGAAGAGCATCTCTGAACGCACAGTACGTCGAACTTTGAGGCAGATGGGCTACAGCAGCAGAAGACCACATCGGGTGCCACTCCTTTCAGCTAAGAACAGGAAACTGAGACTACAATTTGCACAAGCTCATCGAAATTGGACAATAGAAGATTGGAAAACGTTGCCTGGTCTGATGAGTCTCGATTTCTGCTGCGACAGTCGGATGGTAGGGTCAGAATTTGGCGTCTACAACATGAAAGCATGGATCCATCCTGCCTTGTATCAACGGTTCAGGCTGGTGGTGGTGGTGTCATGGTGTGGGGAATATTTTCTTGGCACTCTTTGGGCCCCTTGGTACCAATTGAGCATCGTTGCAACGCCACAGCCTACCTGAGTATTGTTGCTGACCATGTCCATCCCTTTATGACCATAATGTACCCAACTTCTGATGGCTACTTTCAGCAGGATAATGCGCCATGTCATAAAGCTGGAATCATCACAGACTGGTTTCTTGAACATGACAATGAGTTCGCTGTACTCAAATGGCCTCCACAGTCACCAGATCTCAATCCAATAGAGCATCTTTGGGATGTGGTGGAACGGGAGATTCGCATCATGGATGTGCAGCCGACAAATCTGCGGCAACTGTGTGATGCCATCATGTCAATATGGACCAAACTCCCTGAGGAATGCTTCCAGCACCTTGTTGAATCTATGCCACGAAGAATTGAGGCAGTTCTGAAGGCAAAAGGGGGTCCAACCCGTTACTAGCATGGGGTACCTAATAAAGTGGCCGGTGAGTGTATGCTAAAGAAAGTTGTCACGCATCACATCAAAAAGGATCAAAGCCATTTTAGAATCTGATGTCATAGGTCAAAACCCAGCACAGCCAACCAATGGGTGGAGCTTAGCACCGTTGCTAGGCAACTGCAGCACCCTTTGGCTATTCTCAGTTCTTTTAAATCAATGCTGAAGACCTTTCTTTTGATGTTGCCTTTCTTTAAATGATGTTAATTTCTTTAATGTTTAATTTCTTATGCTGCACTGTAACTTTTATTCCTGTGTTTTTTCTGTTTTTATTTTTTTTCTAACTGTTTTTATTCATTTATTTAACTGTTTTTGTGTAAAGCACTTTGAATTGCCCTGTTGCTAAAATGTGCTGTACAAATAAAGCTGCCTTGCCTTGCCTTGCCTTTGGCTGGCTTCTCAACTGACACATAGCTAAACCAGAATTCCATTTGTTTTCTCCACAAGGATTTTGATTATCTAGCCTAGGCCTACTGTAAGCATTAACCTCTTTAGAAACACTTGAAAATACATGCTTTTCTACCCTAAATTTTTGCCCCAAAAATTGCTACAGTTCCCGCATACTTTGGCCCTCTGGGATGATCCTGAGGTCATTGAGAAGCTAACACTCTCAATTTTTGTTTCTTGTGTCAGTGTGACACTAGGTCTTACTGACACAGAGCTAAAGAGGTTAGAATAGAGAATTTCTATTTCCGTCCAAGTAAATCATCTGTAAAATTATTAAAAACACTACTGTAAGCATATTACATGATCTACATACAAAAATAGTACCCTAGCAACATGCCTGAACTTAATACAGAAAAATCCAAAAGAAAATTTATTTCTACAGATATGTCGTTTTTCTTATTTCCTCTCAGAAAAAAGCCCAAAAGTGCAAAATAAAACACTTCTCAAACTAAAAACACATCCACATCACTCACACACATACCTAAAATAACTACATGCATAAATGTATAGAAATAAGTCATTATAATTTGATGAAATAGTGAAATGCAATTACTAAGGCCTTATTTTTGCTTTGACACAGCTGGAGCCATCACAGGGTTAAAATTTTCTGGTCATGTTTGGTATCAATCAACTCGTCTTCTTATTGGCTACACAGCGAGGCCGGTTTTATAACTATTGCTTTTGACTGGTTGAAGTAGCTGCCAGTCTTTCCCACTTTTGCCCTCTGTAAATCGTGTGACTTGATTGGCTTCCATGAGGAACAACTCAGGTTATAGTAGACGGATTGGCTGAAACGACCTGTCAATCGAAAGCTGTAGAGTCAACCAAACTTGCTGAATAGTTTGATACACTGTAGCATTATTAGAGCCGACAGTAGGAGCGATTGAAGTCCATAAATGATGGACTTTTCAGCTTTGTTTGCGAGGAAACATGGCCAGAATCTACAAGATTGTGAGGGGACCAGCTCGTTTTGGATTAAAAGGATTGGATGTACTTATTCTTTGAACTGTTGGCAAAGCAGGAAAAAAAAGTTTATGGAGATCTTTCACCGCTGTGAATAGAGAGACGAGGAGAAAGGTAGGGATGCATGGTCAACTTTAGACACTATCGGCGCAGAATCCTTCTGTGTTTCTTTACTTTAAAACATGATTATAACCGCTATAAGGAATCATGAGACTTTAAGCTTTCTAATGATGTGCTGCATGAGCGTGTTCATGAAGATTTAATGCTTGCAATTTATGAATGAATAAAAGTTTTCTCCTAAAATGGAGAAAACGGTCCCGTTAATATCCTGAAGGCACATTTGAAGTTTAGCTAACTGATTAGTTTCATTTGGCTTGATTGATAGATATAATTGAGTATCATATGCATAACAATGAAAATTTATGGAGTGCTTCCTGATAATATTGCCTAAAGGAAGCATATATAAAGTGAACAGGATTGGACCGAGCACAGATCCTTGTGGGACTCCATGACTAAGTTTGGCGTGCACAGAAGATTCATCGTTAACATGAACAAACTGAGATCGATCTGATAAATAAGACTTAAACCAGCTTAGAGCAGTCCCTTTAATGCCAATAAAATGTTCCAATCTCTGTAATAAGACATGGTGGTCAATGGTATCAAATGCAGCACTAAGATCTAATAACACCAGTACAGAGATAAGTCCTTTGTCTGATGCAATTATGAGGTCATTAGTAATTTTCACAAGTGCTGTCTCTGTACTATGATTAACTCTAAATCCTGACTGATAATCCTCAAATAAGCTGTTGCTATGCAGAAAGTCACACAGCTGTTTGGCGACTACTTTCTCAAGAATCTTAGAGAGAAATGGAAGGTTGAATATAGGTCTATAGTTGGCTAAAACATCTGGATCAAGGTTGGGCTTTTTAAGAAGAGGTTTAATTACAGCTACTTTAAAGTGCTGTGGTACATAGCCTGTTAATAAAGACAGATTGGTTATATCTAGTAGAGAAGTGTTGACTAATGGTAAAACTTCTTTAAGTAGCCTAGTCGGTATGGGGTCTAAGAGGCAGGTTGATGGTTTAGATGAAGAAATAATTGAATTAAATTGATAAAGATCAAGTGAAGCAAAGCAATCTAAACATATATCTGGTTTTACAGCTGTTTCTGAGGTTCCTGAGTTTAGAGATAAGTCAGTGCCAGTTAAAGGCAGGTCTTGGTGAATTTTACTTCTAATAGTTATAATTTTATCATTGAAGAATCTCATAAAGTCATTACTACTAAGAGCTATGGGAATACTTGGCTCAGTAGAGCTGTGACCTTCCGTTAGCCTGGCTACAGTACTAAAAAGAAACCTGGGGTTGTTCCTATTTTCCTCTATTAATGACGAGTAGTACGCTGCTCTGGCATTACGGAGGCCCTTCCTATATGTTTTAAGACTATCTTGCCAGATTAAACGAGAAATTTCTAATTTGGTGGAACGCCAAATCTTCTCAAGTTTCCGTGATATTTGCTTTAATTTGCGAGTTTCAGTGTTATACCATGGAGCTAACCGTCTTTGTTTTATTATCTTCTTTGTTAGAGGGGCAACAGAGTTGAGAGTCATTCGCAACGAGCCTGCTGCACTATCAACAAAATGATCAATTTGGGAGGGACTAACAGCATAGGAGTCCTCCGTTACTTTGTGACTTGGTAATGAATTAAATGCTAATGGAATCACATCCTTAAATTTAGCTACAGCACTATCAGATAGACATCATGTATAGATATTTTTGCCTAATGGCGTGTGGTTCAGCAAGATAAACTCAAAAGTTATCAAACAGTGGTCAGACAGAAAGGGATTCTGTGGGAACACCATTAAATGTTCAATTTCAACACCATAGACCAGAACAAGGATGTGGTTAAAACGGTGAGTCGGGTTATGAACACTTTGACAGAAACCAATAGAATCTAAAAGAGAGATAAACGCAGTACTAAGGCTATCATTCTCATCGTCCACATGAATATTAGAATCCCCTACAATAACAACTTTGTCCGTTTTTAGCACTAAATTTGACAAAAACTCTGCAAATTCAGATAAGAATTCAGAGTATAGACCAGGTGCTCGGTACACTATAACAAATAGAACTGGCTGCAGTGATTTCCAACTTGTGTGTGAAAGACTAAGGACAAGACTTTCAAATGAGTTATTGAATTATAAATTGACAAATTGAATTATAATTTTCCGGTTTCCCTAATTGTTGACTGACAAAAGAAAATGTCATGGATGGTTTATCTAGCACTGCTGATTCTGTCCTTCAGGGACAAACTTGTTTTTTTAAGGAAAGATGATTAGCAAGCAAAAACAGAAAAACAACAGCAAAAGCTTGATGAATGCTGTAGTTGTCTGACACTGAGAGGCTTAGATGAATTTACACACATGTTGAAACAATATTTCCTCATCATTTGGCTCTTTATACATGTAACTTTACTTTGATAGCCAGTTTGTAAAGGGGTAAAGTTGGAAATGACGAACAATGGATTTAGTAGCTAAATAGCAGCCCGAGCTAGCCAAGAGTCGAACCTAGAATCTTCTGATCCGTAGTCAGACGCGTTATCCATTGCGCCACTAGCCCCACATTCAGCATTTGGAATAGCTACGTTCTCTCAGCATTGTATGCAAACAGTGGTGCTCTTTGTTGGCAAGTGTATAGAAGGCAACCTTAGCGTTGGTAGCAAACCGATGACACATAACGTTATACAAAATCACAGATGTGCCTTCATGAACAATATTGTATTATCTCATAGGTACTGGAAGCCACCCGTCTCCACCAGTGTATCTCTGAGCATTTATTTTCAGTCTCAATGCCCAGATGTGTTACAAGATGTGCAGTGAGCGTTGTATTGTCCAGCAGAAAGGCAACAGATGTGTTACTTTTCCACTGTGATTTTTACCATAGCAGTGCCAGCATTTTGCCCAGGGTTGATTTTCAGCCACTGCCAGGTTTTGAAGCCATATGCAACATTAACATTACATATTTCACCCAGGGTTCTTCTCTTATTCAGTGATCTCAGAAAACGTAAAACAAAACAGTGAAACCTCAGTGGTAGAGCGCATGCTTTGCATGTATGAGGCCCCGGGTTCAATCCCCGGCATCTCCATCTGGGTTTATGTCTTAAGTCTGTCAAATAGCTGCAAAAGACTCTGACCAAGGTAATTAAATGATGAAACAAGTATTATAAAGGCAATAAAGTCTGTTTAACAACTGTGTGCACTTTACTCATGTCCTACTCAACAATTGAGAAGGATTTGTAGTGGATGTTGATTTGTCAAAATGGACACATCACAATTTTTCTCCAACATTACCTTTCATGGCACTGTCAACAACTGCTGAACTGCTTTGAACTTTAAATCATTAAGAATCTTCAGGCAGTACAAACAGACAACTAATGTTTTCTCACAGCTTTGCTCATGTTGCTTGGAAGGAGAAATGTTCAGCATCACTCTCTCCAGCTCTTCATCTTCATCCATCACTGTGATGCAAACAGACAAACATTAGTACTGGCCACCATGACAGCATGTGCATCTTTCTGACCAAACAAAAGAAAAACAAGACCCACCCATGGCTTCACTAGGAGCATTTGACTTATGTGACATTAGAGAGGAGCCAGAAGCATCTTTGTCCCTGAAGCACACATTTTATTCAGAATAAAGTCTGCATAGCCATCATCCCCGCTGTCCCAAATCTCTCGCCATGTGTTGTTGG
>JABXJD010000411.1:452500-470792 GCA_013375575.1 Percina caprodes | reverse complement strand
GGTTGGCATTTGAACTGTTCATTGTAATTTGAGAAGGTCACTGGTTGTGATTGTCAACTCTCCCAAACTCTGTTGCTGATTTACAGAATGCACGTTCTGAATCTGTAAAAAAAAAAAAGGAAACTATTACGTTAGTAATTATTGATGTATCTCTGGGGAATTGGGGTTAACACAGTAATTGTAGTCACTGTTGAAGAAAAAAAGATTCATTTAAATGTCAGAGGGAAAAAAAGGCAGTTGTCCTCAATCTTACTGAATATGGCTTCAGTTTACAACAGCACCTTATCTGTGTCTCCCATTGCAATAGCAGAGGTAAAGATGAGCCTTGTGATTGTAATCAAGTAATGACTTTTAAAGAAACAGCTCTACTTGTCAGATTGTAAACACAGAGAACTGGAACAATGTGTATGAGAATGTATTTGAGTAATGAGTCTAGCTGAACAGGATGTTGCACAGCAAATGGCTTCCTCCTGTGCAAGCCGTTGCCACAAACTGCGCTGTGCCTTCTTGACTAAAAAGCTACCTGGGCAGCATACGGCTGCTATTGGAGGCTGGGGCGTTATTGAATGAATGTCAAAGACGGTATTCTCCTCCACCGCACTTACTGTCACAGAGGCTTTTTCATTATAGAGCCTGTTTCATGGTCTCTCAGACAAAGGCACACCACAGTCCCCTGATGGGCTGGCCCAGGCTGTGCCAGCAGCTCAATTATGCAATGGATGGCAAGGGCGATCACACAGACAGCACTACCACTGCCGCTCTGCTTGCCTAATAACCTCATTGGACTCAAACCTCACACTCTATTCTTATTAGACACAGGCCTGGGTTTTCAATGAATAAGCCCAGTCAAGCATTTGGATGTTTTCAATTGGGGGCTTTGACTTCTAATACAGGAAATCAGTAACAAATTTGAATTGTTTTTTCATGCATTCTGTCTTCTTTTACACAATCCAGATATAGACTAAGTGGTATGATCATCCCTGCTCTGCAAAATTGGTTTGAAGGCACTTTTGGAGCCAGTGTGCAACATAAATCTCCAGCAATGGTGAGTTTATAATTCATGTTTATTTGTGGTATCTTCAATGAATGGTGAAAAAGAGCACTAAGTCACAGTTACAAAAACCCCAATGGCTTGTTTTTCAGCCCATTTTGACTAGCAGTGCTGTACAGCCTCCCACTCTTAACGAGGCCTTCGTGGATGAACTGAAATCCACAGGTATTCCCTTCTCTCATGATGCAGAGGACCGGGTGTTTCGCGGTCACGGTAAGGCATGCAGGGAGGAGACGTTGCACTGCTCCCTAATTAAATACCCACTTTTAATGTTTGTAAACCACAATCAGCATATAATATATTTGATGATTTTGAATGTAGCAAGTGTTTTTATTTGTGATGGCCATGTTAATATTTTTGCGGGCCTCTCATCTCATTCCTTGTATTTCTTTCAGGCCATTGCTTACACGAGGTCTTTGCTCTGCGAGAGGGGAAAGTTGGTCGTGTTCCAGATATGGTGGTATGGCCAAGTGAGTTCAGAAGCAGTTTAATTTCTGTGTTTTATTTCGGTCTGTTGGTTCTCCTCCCACGTAGTATTGCTGATCCCCCTCTACTGGTGTAGGTGATTTAAAGGGTTAATCTCTGCAGAGGCAGGAATATTAATATGTATGAGTGGAGGCTTAATAAGAAGCGTCAGGGGGAAGATGGTTGACACCCAATATTCCAAAGTCTGGCCCTGCACTGTACACTCATGAATTATGATTCAGAGATTGGTTTTCTGTTATGACTTGCACTATTTTATCATGCAAATGAATGTTGACTGATGGCTGAAACTTGATTAGCACCCTCCCAAATAGACAGAAAATTACCAAGAAACTGAAGGCATTGTTTCATCCTCACCAGTACCAAATTAAATTTTTTCACCAAATCCTCAAATACATTTGACCTGTAATTTGCATTTGTCAGTAGTCCCTCCAAGTCAAGCTATGTATTTTAAGTGGAGGTTTAGTTTGTTGAACTAATCCGTAGGCAGTAGCTGTGTGTTTAATTGGATGGCAGAATGCAGGCATTTCTCACTGCCTCTAAAAGCAATTAAGGTCAGTCAAGCACATCCACGTAGGTGGGTATTGCTACTTTTCCCACTCGCTCACGAGTCCATGTGAGCTCCATGATTGGCTAAAGCATGTTTGTATTGATCCAGCACATCCCACCCCAGAGAGTGTAGCTTCATTGCGGTCTAACTCCGCCTAAGGAAAGCCCCAAGCAAGTCACAACTATCAGGCAAATCAAAACGTTCCTACATTTATTTACTGTCTTTCCTGTATACGCATTGTGTTATGTGCTACATTTTTATTTTATTTATAATGTGTCTACTCTGGCTATTATGTTAACACTTACTTTATGAACGCAATAAAGGATGGTAAATGAAAACATTTTCTTTATGATGGCCACTCATTTCTAAAATGATATTTTGTGTCTTTGCAGATTGCCACAATGATGTAGTGAAAATTGTGGAACTGGCATGCAAACATAATGTTTGTTTGATACCATATGGAGGTGAGTAATGAAATTTAAGGGCCTTAGCAGCATAATTAGCTGTCACATATTGTATGCACAGGCCCCTAGAAGTGTATTTAAATTGAATGTACTTTAAAGCTGCTCTAAGCGATGTTGGTGACGTCACTTCTTGTTGACGTTCGAAGTATTGTCAAACAAAACGGAGGCTAGATCGCCTCTCCCTCCTCTGAAGATCTAGTGCTAGCTGCTAGAAACCTATATGTTGCATTCACCAAGGTTAGTGCTGACTCTGGCTAATTGTACCCTTGTGTTGGTAGTAAGGCGAACATGAACGTCCATTTAGAGAAACCAAACTAGATTTGCCCACCTGTCCAGAAACACTTCTGCCGGCAGAGTTCTCGTCACCTTCTAACTTCCCTCTTCACGCTTCTCTCTCCTCCACTCCCCACATCCCCCTTTATATGTATGCACGCGCACTAACCCCCCCACCCTCACCCCCAAATCCTTGAACATTGTTTATGTTTAGTGGTGCAGATTGGCGCACTTTGTTTTTATTGTTTGTGTAGCCTGGGCTGTCTACAGAGACCGCGTTTTTTTTAGTGTATTCAGAGGACAGGCAGCTAGTGAATACTGAGGAGATGTTTGCTGTATGTGACAAAAATGTTGTAGCCTAAATAACACGCGACATGCTTAGAGCACCTTTTTAATATATTATTCACTCCTGTCACTTGCTTGTTTTTAAATGAATTAACCCTCTAATATATGAATTAACCTGGTAAATAAGGTACTGTGGACGTTTTTTTTATGTTTTGCTTTGTGTGTTTTGTACTGAAGCTACAGAAAAAAATATGAGCAGGCAACCTATTAAACCACCCATCTAAACATGTGATGTAATCACAACATCTCTAGTTCACTCCCAACCTGGGGGCCACTATCATATGTAATACCTCCCATGTCTCCTGTCACTCACAGCTGTTAACTATTTTATGATGGCAACATGGCTGAAATAATTCTTATACAGTATTACAATGGTTTATCAACAGGTTCACGAGAATGAAAATGGTAATAAAAGTCAGTCACACATTTATGCAATTGAATCCTTAAGCCTCTGGTTGTTTGTTGAAGAATAAAGAAGATTTTTCCAAACATTGCTTTTTATTTTATAGCTGTATTTTGTATATGTCACAGCAAACATTTAAACACATTGCAGCGCCACGTCCACATTGCTTTCTGAAATTATAAAAAGTCTAATGAAGAGCTGGGTATGACTTTTAAATTTTACATACTAGTGTCAATATGATACCCGAGTTTGCCTCTCATACAAAACGTTTTCTTTATTATACCCGTTATTGACAAATATACACACTTTTTCCTTTCCCCTTAACATTTTTGTGTTCAAAGTTTGATACCAAGCCCTAGATTCATCAGTGTGTTTGTGTTAAAAACATGAAACCAGGAAACCAGTATAATCGCATAGTCTTCTCTGCTGCAATGCCTCTTCTAACTGTTGCTTTTCTCTCTCAGGAGGGACTAGTGTCTCTAGCGGCCTTGAGTGCCCCCCAGAGGAAACTCGCTGCATTGTCTCTCTGGATACCTCACAGATGGTATGTAAACAACTGTGTCAAAAGAGTTGATCTGCACTAATGACAAGAAATCAAATCAAATACAGCTGAATAAATACTTTAATCGGAACTAAAAAATGAGACTTACTTGCTTACATTAAAAGAGTGTTTCTAATTTGTTTTATTCTTTACATATTTTATTTAAGAAGCTAAAATAATTTTTTTTTTTTGTATTTTATAATTTAAAAAATGTAAGCCAAAACATTTTTTGATTAGCTTTCTGCATTTATTGTTAAGCTTTCTTCATGATTAATTTAAGAAAAAGTATGTCAAGTCAGATTTTGCTGTTGGCGTAACAGAATTACTAGCCTGACGTTGTCATACTCAGATTCTAGTCAGAATAGGAGTCTGATACTGCTCCACTGGGCTGTGATTATGGGGCGTGTTTCAACCGAACCAGGAAAGAAAATGCTTCTGCACTCAATTGGATAGACCTACAACCAATCAGCAACAAAGTAGATAACGTATGTTGAGCTTTTGCCGAATCCCGTAGGAAGGACGGCAGAAACATATTTTCGATCGACAAATGCCTTGATCGTGGTTCTCTGTTCCTCTTTTAAAATGAATGTGCTGTTGATATCTTCTATAACAGGCACAAGGGCAGAATCTACACACTTCAATTCCCCAGCGGCAACTGTCTTTGTTGGAAACGAATTCAACCCAAGCATTTTTTGGTGACATGGTTGATTACGTTACTGTTGATAATCTGTCCATCATCGTATGAAGCCTGCCTTGACAATTTCATTGGTCCAAACAGCTCTGGTTTGAGTATATTTGCCGGATCAAGTCCAGACTGAACTTCCAACCTCAAATGTCGTGGGCGGGGCTAAGTTCGACTGGCATCCAGGCTACAGAATTACAGTATTTGTTGTATATTATTGATACTCAGTAATCAACTTAGGTTTTTGATAGGTAGAACACAGGAAAATAATAGTTTCAACCTGTGCCACCAATTAAAATGACAAACTATTGCATTATGGGACAATGGAGAGTTTATCAACACCCCACTTTAGTGTCCATGTTGTTACTTTCATATAGACCACTTTGTCATTTTTCCAGAGTGAATGTATTAATAATGTAGAATGATTTTTAAATGGTAATTAAATTAGTCAAACAACAGAAATGTATTACCTGTATTTAAATAGATATCAGGCAGTTTTTCTGGTCATACCTTATTAAAATGTGAGGATTTGCCAAGTGTGTAACTTGGGCACTTGCCATTAATTTTAATGCAATACCATGAACATGATGATGTTTCATTGGATATGATACAAAATGGTGTATATTGTCACCAGTACAGTACAGCCCTTTGATCAGGGCTCACCTAGAGGTGATATATAAGCTGTCTGGTTGCTGCAAGCCTAGAAGTCATTGAGTTTAGTGCCACAGACACCAGTGACCAGTGTTCTGTGTCAGGGGTCAGAGGTGAGGTGGCTCCAATGGAAGCACATGAAAGGAGCAGTGTGGTTGGAACATAAAGTTTATTACCTCTGGAGAATGATTGATGACAGGTGTGAAATGACCTCCTGCAGGTAAGGGTAGGCCATGTGCCCAGTGGCCCAAATAAGAGGCTTATATTTGGAATTAGATGTTAAAATGAGTTTAACCTAGAGGAAACTATCTCCATCCCGCAGCCCCTCTGCACTCATTTATTCTCAGAAATGCAACCGTCAGACTAAATGGACATGCTTGTTTTCCATTCACAGAACCGCATTCTGTGGATTGACGAGAAAAATTTAACCGCCCATGTGGAAGCTGGCATTGTTGGTCAGGAATTGGAAAGATTGGTAAGTACAGCTCATCCATCCATATTCACTGAAAGAGCTTGCATTGCTGTAACATGTTGGGCCAACAATCAGTCTGTGTAACCATTCACATTAGTGGTGGGAGTGGCGGGGGGAGGAATCGATGCATAGTATCGCGATATATTCTGTGGCAGTACTGTATTGATACACGTACAACAAGTATCGATATTCTATTATATGAATTGCACATGAGAATTTAACCTTTTGATACTAGAATAATAGGATCAATTGCTTGTTCAGTCCAGTTGATGGAAAATTAAAGGGAGATAAACAAAGCAGACTTTTTTTTTTTTTTTTTTAAGACAAAACAGATGTTGACACAAATTTGCTTTGGGGAAAAAAGGTAATGAATTGCAATATATCGCAATATGTTTAAAGTCACAATAATATTGTATTATGATAACATCGTATTGTGGGGCCTTTGGGGATTCCCACCCCCTAATTCACATGCGGCCATGTTGCCCATGCTCAGTCACCTTGGTACTCTTTGCTCAGTAGATCGAAAAGCGTTTAGGAATAAGTATGAGACAGGAGCAGAGTGTTGAAGGGGAGAGATTACAGAGTGATGCAGCGGTCATGAGCAGATGGCACCATCAAGCTAATTCAGAAAAATGGAGAACAAGCGGGCATTTAATGTGGAGGAATGTGTGAGCTGCATTTAAAGCAGACTCCACCTCTGCATTTAGACTGTGCCTTTTTGGTGGAGCAGATGGGTCTGGATTATAAACTGCCTTCCAGGGGAGTGCTGTGATAAAACAAGGCCTGACTTAACCCCCGTCTTGTGCTTCTGGTGGAGGTTGTTGTTGTTGTACTTTATGGTCCTCATTATTATTATTACTTTTAAATGTTCTGCCTAAAGATGCAATCTGTTAGGGGTTGGGCTGCCTTCAGGAGAATGTGTGTGTTCTTGATGACCGACATATCCTTAAAGCCGTAGGGATGGTGCTTCTGATGAAGGTGGCTCAAAGGTTGTTTTTTTTGTGTCACATTGTGATGGCCATGTGGCAAGTAACTTAGAAGTCACAGTCTTATGTGGATTGGCTACTGCTCTAAATGTGCCTGTATAAGAGATATACATTAACACGGAGAAGTGACTTTCTGTAATTGTAATTGTACTTGTCTTGAAAAGGGCACACCCATTTCACCTGGCAGAATGCCGATATGATTTTAAACATACTGTAAACATCAGTGATCCAATCAAACAGGGACATTTGGCACTGCCCGGATAATGCACTGATCTCTCTTTTTAGTCTTTTCTTGCTCTTTTCTCTTGGTTTATTTTAGGCTGTTATAAAAATGTATGATGCCATAAAACCCAAGTTTTAGCATTGCAGTAAAGCGAGAGCAGTAAAATTTTATTTTTTGTCTTTGCTTGCTTTTCCTTGTTATTAAAACATTCCTGTGGGTTTACAACCTCATTGTTTTCCATAAAAATGCTCTCCCTTTCAATTGCAATAAAAAATGCATTTTTTCAGCTTAATGAGAGCGGCTACTGTACTGGGCATGAGCCAGACTCTATGGAGTTCAGCTCCCTGGGAGGCTGGGTAGCAACCAGAGCATCAGGCATGAAGAAGAACATCTACGGCAACATTGAGGACCTGGTAAGTTGCCCCTTCATCCCCTTTACCTTCCTGCCTATGTTTGTTCCTTAGGATGGCATTGGCAGTCAGCACATTAGAAAGGAAATAATTAGAAGTTTTGTAGACTTTAACCTCACTTCTAAAATGCAGTGATCACAGTATAAGTTATGAAATGCGTTCACATTTGGCATGCATGGCGACATCCAAATTATTTGTCAACATTTGGAAGAAAAGTACCCTTTGCATATTTGTGTTTCCAAAAAGTGTTTGTTGTGTTGCTGTTTTGTGACTGAATAGGTTGTCCACGTAAAGATGGTGACCCCACAAGGAGTGATTGAAAAGGGCTGTCAGTGCCCTCGCATGTCCACAGGTCCGGACATTCATCACTTCATCATGGGCTCAGAAGGTTTGCTACTTTTTTCATGTTTTTTCAGTACACCAGGATAGTTGGGCATGTTTGTGTGTTAATGTAGGGTTTGTGTACATGTCTGCACATCTTTGTAATAACACTGTAACATCAGGATGGTTCTCATGCTCTGGTCTTATTACACATTTACTAGCAAAGTGTCCTCCCCACCCCGTCTGCAGTGCCCTGTCCTTGTGAATGCCCACAGAGAATACTGCCATATGCCAGGTTCCCCGTACATAATGAGGAGGTTCAGAGACTCTTGGCATTGCTATGTTAAACAGCTGTGGGTGCAAACCTTAAATTTGCCCTACAAAGCTCAGCAATCTGCTCCCTGACTGAGCTCAGATCACTGCAGAAATCTCCATTTGTACTCATTAGGAGTAATTTTAAAACCAACAGCACACCTGTATAAAAGATCAACATCAAATATAGTAATATACAAGTCCAAATGATTAACACGTGATTGATGCTCTTCAACCGCTTTTTTAGTTTTTCAGTAAACACAGTACATACCTTCCCCTGACCTCAGATTTATGGCCCTCTCAAGTAGAACTCAGGATGTGTTGTATACACTGTATAGTAAGAGGGGGAGCTTATGCAATTACTCCATTAAAAAGGGGATTTTCTTACATACTCTCTAAAGTGTCAAAGTAAGTCAAATAATTGAAACATGATAGTGTTCAAAACATGTAAAGTTGTAGTGTAAGAGGTCTGTGTGGCAAGTTGTTAACAAATCAAATCATTTTCACTTGTAAAAGCCACATCAAACAAGTTTGTTGTTCCCAAAATAAGATAATCATTTTAACATTTCATTCTTAAGAGACATTGGGTCACGTAAAGTAAATACTTGTGAATTACGCTGAATATGAATAAATATACTGTGCTTACTCACATAATTTTTAATTGTGCTGGTATAATTACTTAATGTTTGACCAGATCTGCTGTTCACTTAATAAAATCATTAAATAGATTTGACAACTTCCATAACAGCAGATTGATTCAACCTAAAGATCTGAAAATAGCTTGGAGAGAAATCAATTTTTAATGGACCAGGCTGATATCAGAATACTCAAGTGTATAACTTTGTAAAACATCATTTTAGTAGCATGTGTACCACCGCTGTTGGTGTGTAAGTGTAGTCCATGGTCACAAGTTGAATATGTAATAATCCCAGTTCATAAATTAAGGCTTATAATAAAAGTCATAATAATTCTTCATAATGCAAGCACATCTACAGAGTATCTACAGTAGTGTAAAACACCTGGACGTCAGCTTTCTGTTGGGGTTTGGTGGCATAACAGAGATTGGAGCGGACCACGTGTCTCTGGGAGTACATGTACTTATGGGAGGCCTAGCACTGGAACTAAGAGGTCACACCACCGCACAGTCTCGTCAAAATTATCTACTTCCTCACCCAGAAACCACATCCTGCCATCTGACAGTAGGCCACACTACAACAACAAAGCACCACACACACCCTCATCTAGACTCTGCATGTTAAGTGGAAAGCATCTGCATGCATTTTTATCAGAAATGACGGATCTTCTTATTCACCACACAACAACCGGTGTCTCTATCTCTTTGACCTTGAAGTAGCCTGAATTCAAAGTATTTTCTTCTCTCATGCTAAAGAATGATTGGAAAAATCAATTGTAATCCCTTTTTTCCTTTAAAAACTCCGTTCAACCGTGGAGGATGTAATGTAGGTGTGTGAAGCCAACCAGTGCTAATTCAATGTACAGAGTCCATTCTTTGATTCTACAGTGGTCAATAATGTTTTTTTTCTTTTCTTTTTTCTTAACCGCAAATAGTCTCACTCCCCAAATACTTATCCTGTAAGATGAGGTTGGTTTAATAAAGACAGTCACAGTAAAAAAATGGCTAAAGCTGCACTCCCAACATTTCATTGCATTGCCCCTCAGAGAGTGTTTTTCTGACCTTGCCGTTCTTATTACTTCCATTACTACTTTCCAGTTACTCACCCTCCTTTATTCCCTTCCCACTCTGGCTCCTCCCAAACTCTCTCTCTCTCTCTCTCTCTCTCTTTTCTCTCTCTGCTTGTCGGACTCCTCGCACTCTCCTCCCCTCAGTGGCTCCTCCTGCGCCCTGCTCAAAGGAGGAGCCTTTTCTTGGCTAAATCCTAATGGAGTCACATGTTTTCCACTGGGCCACTAGGGAGCAGCGTGTGGCATGTAGTGTCACGTTAGAGGCCTCATTAACAGCCATAAGAGGCTAAGGAAGTCTCCTAATGGAGCCGAGGGAGATGCATTTCTAAATGGACATTGTCTGTAACAATGAACATTCATGCTGGAGGGAAGATGGATGGGATAGGTTTTGGTTCACACAGATACGGTGATACGGTGATCAATAGGTCCATGTCTCTTCTGGACTGGATCTTGGTTACCCACCCAAATTGAATTTCTCAGTCTGGTGTATTACCTGATTGTTTTAGTGATCACTCAATCGTTTTTTTGTGTTTGGAAAATAAGACTACCCCATCTGCTACCCAAAGTAATTAGGATAAGACAGTGTAAAAAAACTACACACAGAGGCTTTCATCCAAGATTTAATAAGCATTAACTGGGCTAGATTTCAAATGATCCCTTATGTTGAAGATGTATGGAACTTCTTTCTCTTAGTGGTTCTTAAAGTCATAGATAGACATGCACCTTGGACATCAGTTAGGTCAAGGGTAGTCATTTACCTTGGATTGATAGTGATATATTTATTTAAACGAGATAAAGCATGGGTCAGATACCATATAACAAAGGATGATGCTGACTGGTCTAAATATAAGAAATTAAGAAATGTCTGTTCAACCAAAACATGGAATGCAAAATCAAATTACTATAAGAATTCTTTATGAGATGATTTCAAAAATCCTAAGCAATTTTGGAAGAAACATAACTCTTTAATTAACAAAACCACTCTCCTATTCTAGCATAACAAATACTGTGAACAATAGCTCATTTTCAACAATTAATCCCTCTGATGTCCTACAGGCAATCTAAGAAATAAAATCTTCTACTGGTGCTGGTCCTGGTGGTCTGGACATTAAGTTTATCAAACGTTCTGCTCATGTCCTAGCATTTCCACTATGTGACTTATTTAATTTATCACTTTCCACTTGTGTAATTCCATTAATGTGGAAATTAGGGAAAGTAACACCACTACACAAAGGTGGTGATTCACTTGATGTTAACAATTATTTATTTATTTATTATAGGCCAATCTCCATAATCAGTAATGTAGCAAAGATATTCAAAAAGCATATTTTTAAGCAACTGTCTAAATATATTAATGACGTTTGACATGGTCAATTATTATATTTTTCTCGATAAAGTATATGCTATTGGTCTTTCCAAATCGGCTGTTCTCTGGTTTAATGCATATCTTCATTACAGACGTCAAAGTGTGTCTCTTAATGCTGCTCTTTCACAGTCTAGAATAATTAAAACTGGTGTCCCTCAGGGTTCTTCCCTAGAGCCCCTTTATTTGCCTTTTTATAAATGATCTTCCTCAAATATGCGTAGACTGCCAGATTCATCTATATGCAAATGACACAGTTACATCTACATCTAAACACAAAATATCTGAGATTCAAACCTCACTTCAATTTGATTTCAATTGACTCAAACATGGTTATCTTCTAATCTGCTTCTATTGAATAATAAGTCTTATAGCATGCTTTTTGCAACTAGATCTGCACTATTTAAGCAAAATAAGGTCAAATAAAGTATTGAGGTCAAATTTCTGAATGATAAACCTCTAGTATATGTTGAGGAGTTTAAATATCTGGGCCTTTGGCTCAACTCCCAACTTACCTTCAGACCACATATTAATTCTATTGTGAAAAAAATAAACTGTAGCTTAAGAATGTTAAATCGCTCAATCAATTGTTTTAAAAAACGGATTAGATTAAAAATTATTACTCAATTATTATTGCCTATAATGGATTAAATTTAAAGCCCCTTCCGATTGGAATGGTTTACCGCCGGGTAGTCTTTTAGAGCTATCACCTCTTATCACCTGTTTAAGATGTCTCTTCATAATTATTTGCATACAAGCTGCAACGGTTTTCCTCATACTTGATACTCATAATTGATACGTATACTTTGTTTGTATGTGTGTATATATATGTATGTACAGTATCTATGTATGTGTGTACATACTGTATGTATATTTTTTCTCAACTGTCTATATTAATAACCTTAACTGTTTATTGTCTAATATTTAATATATTGGATGGAATGGGAAGGATATGGGTGATTTTGGTGTGATGGAGAGCTTTTGTTTTTGTTTGTCAGTTTGTATGTTGTTTTAACTGTTTTGCCTTTTAAGGACCCCCTCGAAAACGAGATGCCACATCTCAAGGGGTTATTCCTAATAAAGAAATTATATTTCTATTATACAATTCACAATTCTGTACAATAAACATTCAATTATTTTAATTGTTTATTTTTCTAAATAATTGTTTAATCGACTAAATGTCAGAATTTTTTATATAAATGCCCATTACAACATACAAGAACCCAGTGTGTTGGATTTTCTTTGACTAACAGTCCAAAACCAAATAAAAATTCTTTAAAGGTACACTATGTAATATTTCTGAGATATTTGCTGTGTAAGGTAGAGTAGACCATAGTTTTTATGCTTACGTGCCAGCGGTAGCCCTGGCTGGCGGCATTATGTTTTCGTGTTGTCATATCTCAGGAATGCCTGAAAGGAGTTTCTTCAAATTTGGCAGAAACGTCCAACCTTGGACTCAAGGATGAGATTTAGAATTTGGGAGTAAAAGGTCACTGTGACCACACAACACATTTTTGCCCATAACTCAAGAATTTAATTTGCTAATTATGACAAAATTACATACAAATGTTTAATAGAATAAAATCATGAAGTGATAATATGTTATCCCCCAAAGGTCAACTTTGACATCACAATGTTTTGCAAAAACACTTCTCAGGCCTTTATTCAACATCATAACTCAGGATCAAAGGGGGAGATTGTGTCCGTATTTCACATTTGGTCGGATACTGAACTGGTGACACTAATCTTGGGGCCCACCTTGAAACTGTCGTCTTTATATACATTTGTGCCGCCGGGTAGAAGATTTATGTGAAGCATCCATGTTCTGCCAAAAAAATACACTTAATACTTTTATTATATTAATTCAAAGTCTTTACTACATATACACTATTATATGAGTTTGGACAGACATGGATGTGATCTGCAACTTAACTGGTTGGTAGAGACATTTAACCGTAATGCGGTAATTGTAGTTTAAACATTCAATGTGACTCCTTCAGCAGCAGCAGCAGCTAATGGTTGACAGTTTTCTGGATCATAGGGTCAGCCAGAGGTTTTGGCGTACCTGTATATGTGTTGCGGCTGTTGGCCTCGCTGCCTTTGATAGGACCCTGCTTTATTTCCTTGCGGTCTTAAGTTGATAAATCTTAGTTGTCCCCCAGTGTGTGGTAGAAAACCAGATCTACTAGGTGAAATGTGAGAATGAAGGTCACGCAAAGGACCCTTGGGACATGTACCAGAGCCCTGTAAAACGGTATTAAGTTCCACTCTAAGAAGGGGTTAGGTCATATAAATTGTGGGAACTCATTTACTTCTCCTTGCTCTACTCAAAATCTCTCACTAATTCCACAGGAACCCTTGGTGTTGTTACTGAAGTAACAATGAAGATTCGTCCCATGCCGGAGTATCAGAAATACGGCTCAGTGGTATTCCCTAATTTTGAGCAGGGAGTTGCCTGTCTTCGAGAGGTTGCCAAACAGGTAACAACATGTTGCGCTTTGTCATCGCTTTCTCTCCGTCTCAGCATGAGGCTAAAGCCAGAAACATTTTGAGTGTGTTGCAGGTTTGCCAAACTGCAATAAGCACCCTCACTTTCTGCATTTGTTGCAGAGTAAAACCTTTAATCAGACCTTTTATGTTGCTTTTTTTGACTAAAGCACCACAGGCTGACGATGCCAAAGCCAATCAAAACTTTACAATGTCAATGGGAACTTTTTTGTAAGATCAATCAAGCCACAGGAAATTACTTAAAGCCAAAGCTCCAACCATAGCAGTTAGAATGGTGACAATAATAAATATTTGTTGAATTTAATATAATTTTGAACCTTTCAATTTACACATAATTCTGCCCTGGGAATCAAACAAACTAATATAGACCAACTTTTATTTTTCAGAGGTGTGCCCCTGCATCTATACGACTCATGGATAATGAACAATTTAAATTTGGTAAGTTTTGTTTAAGTTATTCTCAATATCTGCCAGTGTAGACTTAAAGCATTACATATTTCTGCTGCTATCAAATTTTTCCTCTTTTCGCAAAGCCTTCGCTGTGCAAGTGGGACTTTTTATTTGACCTTGAGTTTCTTCATTTTAGGCCTCATTGTAACCTTTGGCTTCGATCAGAGAGCTTTGCAGCATGAAGGACACGGCATACTTTAAACCAGCAGCATGATGGTTATCATATTTATTTGTAGATTTGTCGCTTATACTGTATTTTTGTTGGCAATTCTTGGGTTGCTGTTTCATTGATGTGCTGTATACCTCTGAGAGAAGGTAAATGAATGTCAATGTTACAGCATGCAATTATTTTACCTTCTACAGCACTGAATTGTTAAATTAATTATTATTTCTGCAGCAGAATAGCTGGACACACACAGGCAAAGAATTGAAACAAGATGAAAAATGGCCCTAACCAAAATTAAGCAGTTGTTGGAACATTGAAGCTGTATGATGTTGTTTCTTAAGGTCTAGTAATGGAATGCGTCTGGCATTGTCAGATATCTCTGTAAAGTTCCCCAGTCTCTAGGGATCTCATTATCTCCCCTATATTTCCACTTTTCACAGAGTAGGCACTTCTTAGCATTAAACAGGGAAGATGAAGCAACCAGGTTTTTCACTAACAACTACAACTCATGGCTCTATGATACCTTCTTGGGCTTATTAGGGGCTTGTCCTCACTTTTAATCATATTGGCTGTAAGTAAGGAGGGTTGATGTATTCACAGGTCTTTTTCAGATTGGGACTACAAGAACAATTTAGTGCTGCAAAATGAGAAATGAGAATGTTGTTGTAGTAGCAGCAGCGTGTTGATATGCAAAAACGAAAAAAAAGAGTGTTAAAAGTAAAATGATGCACAGTGTAGGTATAATTTTCTCTCTCTGGATGTTGAGTATTTAATTAACAAGTATGATGGCTGCAAGAGACCTAAAGACCTGCAATCAAATTTTGGAATTGAAACAATTAGGACACTAAGTGATGAAGAGACTTCAACATGGGGGGAAATAAATGAACTGTTAAGTCTCGGCGACATCACCCGTGACTTCCCCGCAGTGATTGATAACCATCCCATTGGCCCCAGCCCCTCATTTTCGCTTGTCCACAGGCGCTTTTGTGCGTCCGATCAGAAATAAATCAAAAAGTGTGGCTGAGGAAGACGGATATCGCTTTGTCAACCCCACTTCCCTTCGGAAACCTTCTGATTTATAGTCGCTGTCGCTGGCAGCCACTGGCCAGTTGTAAAGTTATTCAAATGTTACCATTTATTTTTCCTCCTTTTGTTTAGTACCCCAAATAAATCTGACTTGCTTGCCTTCTCAGAACGCTGGAGGATGTAAGCAGAAGCAGAGAATGACTAATATGTGAAAAGAATTGTCGGCCCACTTCTTTGTAAATCGATGGAGCAGACTCTTATCTCATATTTTCACAGGTCATGCCCTGAAGCCTCAAGTATCCTCAATTTTCACATCCTTTCTGGACGGGTTGAAGAAATTTTACATCACCAAGGTAAAGAAAAAAAAAAATGTAAATGAACATTAGCAGTTGCCTGTCCCGAGTTTTTCACTAAAAATGAATTGGCTTCTTTAATCACCAGTTCAAAGGGTTCGACCCTGACCGCTTGTGTGTGGCCACCCTACTGTTTGAGGGAGACCGTGAGAGGGTCCTGCAGCATGAGAAGCAAGTTTATGACATTGCTGCAAAATTTGGGTAAGCAGTTCTCTCTGTCTTAAAACAAAGCAGTTACAAAGATCAGTTGCAGACCGTGTAAAGCACAGAAATGACAAAGCACCACTTGGTGAGACTTTGAACATGATGCCTGAAACCCTGATGTCACTTTATTTAACCAGCCATTATGTAGTAGCAGTGAAAAGGATGGAGAAGCAGAGTTACACACTTCTGACTTGGTCTTCTCCTCGGTAGTTTGTCTCTGTTTAGATTGATGGATCACCTGTGGATGTCCTCCTGTCAGGCCAGCTTTTATGTTAAAGTAGGTGTGGTGTGGGCGGTGATAGCAGGGCATAGCTCCCCTCAGGACAGCGCAGGGCGAGAGGACACAACCTGGGAGTGCATGACTGCTGTGATTGATTATGAAATGGATCAATGAGGACTTTGGTGGAAATCAGTTCCCTGTCAGCCTGAGAGGGATGCTCTCTCTATCCTGTGCCTATTTTAAACCCCCAACAATAGTTTCATAGATGAGTTCATCTTAACATAAATATAGCTTTGTGCCGTTCAATTGGTTATTGTTTATGGGTAATGTTTCAACAAATTGATTCAGTGGAGTGTGCACTGTTTGAAAATTTAAATAAAATGTTTTCTTTGCTTAATAGGCATCAGTCATTGGTAGTTATCTAATAGTAGACTTTACTCATGTGAATGCCATCCATTATTTATTTTTGGTTTTATTTAGAAAAAACTAAAATATTTCATTTTGAATATTGAAAGAAAAGTTAGTTAACCCCTTTATTCCCTACCCATTCTGACTCCTCCCAATCTCTCTCTCTCTCTCTGCTTTATTTCTTATTACCAGAACATTTTCTGATCTGCTTTTATCACAACTGGACTTCACTGTAAATGATATGGTCAGCACCCTCTTGCTGCAAGAAACACAACAGCTTTGTAGACTGTTCAAACCAGATCGGTTCATTTGTACATGAAAGTCAGTAAAATGAAAAATATTTTTTTTTTTTTATAAAACTTGCCAACAAAAATCCTTCCTAAATTTGATGTAATACCAACTAGTCAGAAACTAGCAGCTCATTACAACACACATTTAAACACGGGACAAACCAGGGATCCTCAGTGCTCCTTACTGGGTGATTTCAGGGATTTCTATATATATATATATATATATATATATATATATATATATATATATATATATATATATATATATATATATATATATTAGTGTGACGAGACGCTTACTCCACGAGACGAGACACATCACGAGATTGGGTTCACGAGAACGAGACGAGATTTTAAATTTTTTTAAATAAATCCTCGATGAAATATATGAATGGAAAATAGTTTTTTATTCAACTGAAAAATCACAAAATGCAAAACAATTTAGGTGCATTTTGAAATCAACTATTAATGATGAATGTTATTTAACTTTTTTTTACTATTTTAATGAATTATATGCAGTAAAGGACGTGCAAACACTGCAAAATGTTTTGTATAAACTCTACCAACTGGCTTCTGCCCTGTACAATTTCACAGAAATCTAACTCCTTTCCACAAACCGAACATAAAAATAAACAGTATAAATAAAATAAATGTGTAAATAACAGAAAAATAACACTTTAAATGCAAACAGGAAGTGTATCAATAACCAAAGTACTGCTCTCTCAAAACTACAAGTGCAAACAGAAACAATTTTTTTCTTCAAGCTCCATCACGCTGACATCACATCGCCTCACGAGACAACTTTTCACCTCGACGAGAAATCTCGTCACGTTTTAATCTCGCGAGATCTCGTAAAACGAGATCTCGTCACACCCTTAATATATATATATATATATATAATTGATAAGCTTTACCCAGAAAGAAATCCCTGAAATCACCCAATAAGGAGCACTGAGGAGATATATATATATCTCCTCCTCAGTATATATATATATATATATTTTACTGTTACTATTGTCTTATGCTTTGGCTCAGTGCCCAGGCTTGCAGGTATTTGGAGCACTGCCCTGGTAACTGCCAGCCATTAAATCATAAGAAACTTGTCAGTTACATGCAGCATCCTCTGTTTTATTGCATTATTAAAAATAAATCGTGATCGCCCATCAGATCAAGTGCCAGTGATGGATTGGTGCAGTTCTGTGAGGAATATTTTCTTGTGGTGTTGGGGAAACAGGAAGAACGGTGAAAATCAATATAGAGATTTTCTAATGAGCTTTGCCTGATTAGTTTGGGTGGTAGATGAAAATCTGATTACCCACTGCAGGTGATTGATGTGTGGCTGACCTGTGGCGATGCACAGAGCATTGCTTCATTGATCTGTACGTTGTTGGATTGACAGGCTCCCAGGCAGCTGTTGTGAGGGGAGCGGTCTG
>JABXJD010000411.1:430000-442500 GCA_013375575.1 Percina caprodes | reverse complement strand
TGTCTGCCCACAATCAGTGCTTGACAAATGGAGCTAGTTTCACTGTTTTTTTTTTTTGTATCAAACAAAACAGATGTAGTCAAGGATGGTGAGGTGGGAGGGCAGCAGAGGAAATATACATTTCCGTGGTCCTGTATTTACAGCAGGTCAGTGTTTTCTGCGTGGGCGTAGGTAAAGGAATCTGGGCGTGTAGAACGCTGTGTGTCTTTCTCTGATGGACATAATACTCTGCTAACACCTCTATGTGTTGACTACTGTCCATCACAAAAACACTAACAATTTTAACTTGATTTTACCTTAATTTATTACTTAAAAATAAAAGATGTGATAAATGTTGGATTATTGGCTGGTTCTGAAAGCCAGAATGTTGGGAGAAATGGCCTCTTTAACTAGGTCACCAGTATCGCAGCAGTGAAGAGTTGTTGAACATCCATCACCAGGAGAGCCATCCATCTATCAGCCAATTCTCTGGCTTGGCCATATCACAGAAAGGCAGGGCTGCTACCTTACCCTGTCTTTAATGCCCTGACCCCCATTTGTCACAGAAGCTCTGGTAGAGCAAGAGCGTGTTGAGGGGTTGAGGCTCAGCATGGCCACTACAGTCTCCTATGTAGGAGGGCCACCCCAGGGTGCCCAGCATCATCGCCTCACCTTGTGGCTCTGCAAAGCTCCAGTCTCGCTTAGTCTGCCAAACTCACCTCCACACAGATTACTGCACTAGGAGGTAGAAAAATTACCTGATTCAGTGAAGTTCCCACCTTGCTTTTCACACTGCGCATCCCCAGGCTTTTCCACACAAGAGAAATGTGGCACTTTTTAAAAAGAAATCTGTCATTTCTGAAATAACTACCTGCTCTTCTTTGCATGTCTCAGCTGCACAGACCTAGCCTGGTGAGATTGATTGCAATAGCAAGCAAAAAAGAGAGAATATGACAAGATAGATGTGTAAATTATCACAGTGATGGAGGCAATGATGCAGTCCCAGCACCTTCTGTTTTCTCTCCTTTTCCTGAGAGGAGGGAGGGATGGAGGAGGAATGACTGAAAAGGACTGGTTTGTGGAGAGCAGGGTACTCTTTTAGTTATTGGTAAGCAGCTGATTGGTCCCTCTGTCACCATCTGGAGGTGTGTGTGGTATCAGAGTCTCTGGTGACCCTGCGTCTGCCCTGTTTTGTCAGGAGATGGGCCTCACTAGCCTCATGGCTGATCCCCATCTGGGTTTCCTGGCTTGACTCTCATAACAGGCGGCCCCTTCCCTCAACATGTCCTATTAACACTGGAGCTCCCCTGCTAGTGTTGCAAAGAGAGGCGTGCAGAGAGGGAAGGGAAGGCGTGTGAACACACCCATTATACACCTTCCTTTTTTTAGGCCTCCCTATCTTATCTCAAGTGATTACACTGCTGGTTTCAAGTGTTTACTCAGCGAGCAGCTGCTCTGTTCTCAAATGTATCTTTTTGAGTTTTGGAATATAGATATGTGAATTCTTTCAAGTTAGCAATTCCTTTATAAGTTAAGGTGGATGTTCTCACCAGGCCGTACTGAAGCGCTGCTGATTTACCCAGTCGTAGACCTATTTAAAGTTAGCATTTTCATTAGCATGTTTCTTTGTATGTAGCCAACTTAAAGTCTTTTAATTAAGGCCCTTTTGATAATGACTATTTATTGTTTTTAAACAGAATTTCTCTGTGAGTTGTTGAGTCTCCAGATGCTGCTGGAGTGTTCTTGTGAACTAATGGTGAAAAGTGCAGACTGCGTCAGATGTCGTCCACAGGTCATCTCAGGCTGGCGACTAAAGCTGCAACTATTCTGTATCTATTATTTTATAATCACTATGAAGATATTACAAAAAATGTGTCATCACAATTTTCTAGAGCCCAAAAAAAAACTAAAGATATTCAATTTACACTGATATAAAACAGAGAAATGCTGCAAATCCTCACATGTAAAAAGAAAAAAAAAAAAACTGGAACCAGAGACTTTTTTTAAATTGAAAATTCTCTTTGTCTAAATACATTTTCTCTTGAATTATTGACTATTCAATTTGACTATGCTAGGCATGGCTCGATTAACCTTTTAAAGACTGGGCAAAAAATGTGCTTTATTTAGGAATATGTAACATAATACTGCGGGGCCCACCTTAGTTGATACACCTTAATGGTTCAACAACCTTAACAAATGTGCAATTAAATAAATGACACACAATGAGTTTGGGGCCCCTGGGAACTTGCCCTCTGTACTTGGTCAGGATTTTTGTTGGATGTTATTCCCCTGCCTCTACTGAATAATCTATAAAATGCAGTAAAATGCCAAAACAAATCTATAAAAAAAGATGTATTTAAATTCTCAGCCTCTATGGATAATGTGAAAGCTCAAAATTGATCCTCATTGTACAGTTTGTGGCTGAGTTCACACATGGTTAAAGAAGAAGAAAAATTAAAGTTTCTATATCATTTGAAGTTCTCTAACAATAGTTTGGCTCTCAGTAAGGTTTTTCCAGTCCTCCGCAGTTACCAGACCTCTCGCTGGCGCCACACTCTCCACTAAGAACCTGTCGGGCACAGACGGCGTGGAGTAAGTCAGACTGGACAGCTGGTGAAGCAATGGGCACACTCACTAGGCCTGGTGCCACAGCCTCCCTCACTCCTCAGGTTGGGGGTTTGGAGAAGGAGAAGTGAGGGTGAAGAGTGGCTGCAAGCCAAAGTCCTGCTGACAGAGGACCATTGTGTGGTGCTCCGCCGTTGGTTTTGGCACCCTGTTGGTGATCAGGCCAGTGTTGGAGGGTGCAGAGCAGCGTTCAGGACAAGCAAGCACAACACCCCTCGCAGGTCAGCTGGAGGAGCTTGTGTGCACAATGAGACAGAAACACACACACAGACAAACGCTCCAGCAACTCTGAAGGGAGGGAAACAGAGGGGAGTGGTGGCTCAAAGAGCGAGGGAGCCGGGGACGGCCCGCTACAGCCGCCAGCCGGCCCCTCCTCTGGGAACGCACAGAGCCTAATGAGTTTGATAGTCTGCTGAGCTCCATAAATCATGCCATGCAAAACATTTCTCCTCTCTGAATAAAAACATTTATCACCCTCTGTTTATTCACTCACTCTCACAAGATTGATTGGCTCCCAGCAGCCCGCTGAGCCGTGCCGATTCCTCTATTTCTCCCCTTCGGTCCTCTTCCTTGAGTTTGTTTGTTTATTTATTTTTTCTCCTCTGTCATTCAGTGGGGAAACTTCGAAAGGAGTGGATGAGAGAGACCATCTCGGATGTTGGCATGGGGATGCTTAAGTCTGTCAAGAACTACGTGGACCCCAAAAACATCTTCGGCAACAGGAACCTCATCTAATTTCCCGCTCACCTTAATCTCACCTTTTTCTAAAAAGTATCTTGTGCATTTTGGATTAATAGATACTAAATGTGAATTGAAAATGGACAGATATGTTGTCTTTTCCATCAAAAGTGTCATTCGGTGCCATCTATTCATTCACCCAAACCTTTTCTTTTACATTAATTTGCACTTAATTTGCTGTAACAATCATTGTCACTCACAGTGAAGCTCATTTTTGCTGTTGTTGTTGGAGCTACGGCCATGATGCAACCAGACATAATGCAACAAAATCTTGATTTTTGTCATATTACCTTATGTTTAACCATTTCTTAAATATCCTTGCCAACATGGTTAATTCATCGGTTTGTTTTTACTTTCCTCTTGTGTATGTGTCGGGGGCACTTCTTTAGGGGTTAGTTCTAGATGAATGTGCTATCTGAAGCTCTGTGCCTTTCTAAAGTTTATGTCTGCCTTCCCCCTCTCCTACTAAACACTCTGCTGGTGTACAGTGAGTCCCTTTGTGAAGAGAAATGAACTGGACATGATGTTTCCTCTGTCTTCATCCTGCACTTGCCCTCAAGCCTGTTGTACTGACCTATTGCCATAAGAGACTTTTTCTGGATTGACTGACTGTGTGCGTGTGCGCCTCTGCCCCACCAAATTTTAACAAAACTCCTCCTAGTAGTACAGTATGATTATAAAGAGAGATATTTGTGTGTTTAGTTTTTTGTACTGAAAGTGTTTACCTTACATGGTTTGTTACTAAGAAAGTGTGGGGGAAAGCTATTGCGTTTTTTCGATCACGCCTGCTTCAATGTGACCGCGCTCGCCTATGGATCCCGGTGCTCACGTCGTACCAAAGACTCAACACATCAGATCATGGAAACATACCGTGAACATATGTTCGACAATGTGACCGTCACACACATTTACTTACTTTGTGCACAGCTAAACTATATTTTTGAATCAACATATGCAAAGATAACCCTTCTGAGAGCTGTAAAATGTAGATATTTGTTACTGTTATGTGCTAAAACTTTCTACATCATGTTTCTTATGTTAAAGACACTGTTTTGAATTATTTCTGGTCTATAGAATTTTTTTTTTTTTCCTGAAAGTTTCCCTTGTTATCTGTAAAGGTTTTTTAGAACAGATATTGTAATGTACTACAATTTGATATCAGTTGTGTTCCATTGTCACCATTGGTTTTGAAGCAAAGTAAAACTTTAAGAGAGCGGTTTGCTGATGAATCTTGCCTTTTTTTTTTTTTTTTTTTAAACCTTATCTGTGGTTCACAATTTCCTCGACCACCTTGACCCTTTTTAATTCATATTTCCCCCATATAAAAGGACTTAGTTAGGGACTCATGTGACATTTTACCTCTGTGTCAAAAATGTGCGAGAGCTTTTGAACGTAATGGATGTACCTTTTTTTTGTTATTTTCCACTTCTCTTAACAACGTAACAGCTGAGTACATTGTGTCTGTGCAATAAATTAAACTAAAAAATCGCATTTGTTGGATGTATTGTATCTTTCAGCAATATACTACGCTGTTCAGAAAGCAACATAATTCTTCCTCTCTCATACATCATTTCCTCTTCAGTAATAGCTTTTATTGTCAGACTGTGTAAAGAGGGTCAATGGGAGTCTGACAGCAGGTTTTGTTGGACCTGCGCCACACTAAGCTCAAAGTAATATAGCACAGAGGAGTTAAACACAGTGTCTTGCTTATGACTGGAAGATATTTTTATTTATTTTTTTTTTAACACAGGCTCATTTGGGAGTCATCTTCACCCACACAACCACCCACACACTGCTTACTGTCGTCACTGCCACCAATCAACAGCAATAGAGCTCAGCCTTGGACAACGAAGTGCACTGCAGTTATCACACTCCTCACACTAGGTTAATAAAGAAGACTGTGTGAATGAATACAGGAGATATAAGTAAGACATGAAGGACATTTTCTTTGATATATCACTGTAGTTGTTGGATTTGTAATATTGATTACAGATTAATGTATGTGCAGCTAATTCCTATTTTTTGTTTTACCTTTCTAACGTGACTGCATGATTGTAATATCTTTTCAATGAATTGTGTGTATACCGGCAGTATTTCATTGATACTTTTCATGTGTAAAGATACATTTGTCCACATGAGGTCAGCACTGCACTGGAAAAAAAAATACTGTAGGATGCGTAGGCCTACTGATAGAGACGGTTTAGAATAGAGGCTCTTTGGGACTGAATGGCAAATGCAGTGGTGGAGGAAGTACTCAGGTCAAGTAGCAATACTGGAATGTAGAAATACGACATAGTTTGCAGGGCTGAAAGTGAGTTTTGTGTATAGTTGTTTGAGTAGGCTATATAATTAATAAAAATACAACATAAATCAGTAGGCCTACTTGCACCTGTGTCTTAAGGGTTGTACTTAGCCACATTTGTAGGCCTTTGTTTGACAGGACAGCTGAAGACATGAAAGGGCCGCACGTCGCAGTCGATCCCGGGCCCGCTGCGTCGAGGAGCAAACCTATCTATATGGGCGCCCTCTCTACCAACTGAGCCATCCGGGCGCCTCACTACATTAAATTTCAAGTCGCATTCGTTACAGAGTAAGAACAAAAGTCACATGGAAAAGTCCTGATAAACTGTGTGAGAATTTAGCAAAAGAAAGATCATTTATCAACAGCTACAGCAGAGAAGAAGCTAAAGGTGTACGGCCACAGGAGGGCAATATACGTAAAACATACGCTAAACGTCTACGTTTACGGGCCGCATTAGTGGGTGGGTGTGCAGTCGGACAGGGGGCCTGACCCCAGAGAGCAGCTAGGTGACCCAAATCAATTAAAGGCAACCAAGATGTTGCAACACCGAGGTGATGGCCAAGTCAAGCTAACATGCTAAATGCTAACATGTTCCTGGACTTCCAGCGGTGACTTCTGCTTTCACTGCCGACCTTTTGCCGTCACCGTCCGTGAGGTGTGTGAGGACCTTCTGCTGTTTGTGAGTGCAGATTCAATCATCATTCAGCTCAAAATGTTTGAAAACCTTCAGGAGCGCAGTAGGGACCAGGCAGGCTGAGTGGACTGGTTTTATTATGTATTGAGAATGAAAGAGCAGAGAAGTTGAACCGACTGGAGAATTTCGAGGTGCTCCTGACTCACGAATGACATCCGGACAGTTTAGTATGACAAACAACAAACTATTCGTTGTTATTGTTGTAACTTCCTGTTTATGAGAGCAACCGCTGTGTTGCCTAGTAACTATAGCATTGTGTTTGCATCTCTGTTTTTGCTTAAGTGTGTGTGTGTGTGTGTGTGTGTGTGTGTGTGTGTGTGTGTGTGTGTGTGTGTGTGTGTGTGTGTGTGTGTGTGTGTGTGTGTGTGTGTGTGTGTGTGTGTGTGTGCGCGTGCGTGCGTGCGTGCGTGCGTGCGTGGCTGCTCTGGAATTTATTGTTGATCTCTGTGCTCAGATGTTAACTATTTATTTATTTATTTATTTTGTAGCCCAAAGATGTTGTTTATATAGTAGTGTCATATCATCATAACTTTTTAAAAATGTAACAGTAACGTTTACTCAGTATTTTAACTGACATACAGTACAGGCTAAAAGTTTGGACACACCTCATTCAATGTGTTTCCTTTATTTTCATGACTATTTACATTGTAGATTATCAATTCTGGGTCCCACGGAGGAACCTTGAGGGTGGATGGGGAAAGGCCCGCAGAGAAGCAGTCCTGCAGAAACTCCAGCACCTGAACCACCGGGCAGGTAACTGGGTCCAGCATGCGTCCACTGCACCAGGCAGAGAAGACGTTCCACTTCAGGCCATACATCCTCCGTGTAGACGGGGCCCTGGAGCTAAGGAGAGTCTCGACCGCTCCTGCCGTCAGGCCCGCTTCTAGGTACTGGGCCCCCTCAAGGGCCAGACCCACAGCCGCCACAGGGCGGGGCAAGGGTGAAGAACCCGGCCCCCTGCCCGGGACAGTAGGTCCCTCCTCGGACCGTCCAGGAGCGCCATCAGGGCCGAGAACCACACGGTCGGCCAGAACGGCGCTACAAGAAGCAGGCGGATGCCCTCCTGACGGACCCTCTCCAGGATTCCCGGGAGCAGAGCGACTGGGGGAAAAGGGTACAGACGCAGCCTCGGCCACTCTCGCACCATGGCGTCCAGCCCTAGCGGGGCAGGGGGCGTCAGGGAGAACCACAGAGGACAGTGCGTAGTCTCTTGAGACACAAACAAGTCCACGTCTATAGGGCCGAACCTTGCGCACAAGGACCCCACCACCTCGGGGTGGAGCCGCCATTCCCCGGGCCTCAGCCCCTGTCTCGACAGCAGGTCTGCACCCAGATTCTGAAGCCCAGGGATAAACATCGCCCTGAGAGAGAGCAGTCTCCGCTGGGACCACAGGAGGTTCTGATGCGCCAGTCTGCAGAGAGGGCGCGAGTGCAAACCCCCCTGGTGATTCAGATAGGCCACCACAGCTGTATTGTCGGACCAGCACGTGGCGACCCAGGAGTGCAGGCAGGAAGCTCCTCAGAGCCCAGAACACGGCCAGCATCTTGAGGCAATTGATGTGCCATGACGAGTGATGCTCCTGCCAAACCCCCTTTGCAGAGCGGTCGTCCATGACCGCGCCCCACCCGGTGAGGGAAGCGTCTGTCGAAACGATCACACGGCGACAGGGTGCCCCCAGCGCGGGTCCTTGGGACAGGAACCAAGGCTTCTTCCACACCAATAGGGCACAAAGACATGTGTGCGTAACCCGTATCAGGCGGAACGGGTTTCCCCTCGGGGAGAACCCCTTGGATTTCAGCCACCACTGCAGGGCCTTCATGTGCAGAAGACCAGAAGGCATCACGCTGGAAGCAGCCACCATGAGGCCCAACACCCTTTGGAAGTGTTTCACCGTGATGGCGCGGCCCAGCCTCACACTCTTCACCATGGCCGGAACGGACTCAACACGAGCCGGAGACAAACGTGCCAGCATCGTCAACGAGTCCCACACCACCCCTAAGAACACAGTCCTTTGGGTGGGTGCCAGCACACTTCTTCCCTCGTTGAGCCTCAGCCCCAAACGAAGATGAGGAGCGAGGACGACATCTCGATGCCGAACCGCCAACTCCCGAGACCGAGCCAGGAGAAGCCAGTCATCGATGCAATGTAGACCCGGATGCCCTGGAGCCGCAGAGGGGCCAGCGCCGCATCCATATACTTGGTGAAAGTGCGAGGGGAGAGTTCCAGGCCGAAGGGAAGAACCCAATATTGGTACGCCACGCCCCCAAAGGCGAACCTCAGGAACTTCCTGTGGGAAGGACAAAAGGAGATGTGGAGGCACGCATCCCTCAGATCCACGGTGACAAACCAGTCCATAGACCGGATGTGACACACGATGGCGGGGATGGTGAGCATCTCAAACCTGTATCTCCTCAGAGACCGGTTCAGAACCCGCAGACCCAGAATAGGGCGCAGGCCTCCTACCTTCATGGGAACCAGGAAGTACCGGCTGTAGAAACCGGACCCGCTGGCCAGCGGGGGAACGAGCTCCACGGCCCCCTTCTCCAGCAGCGAGCGCACTTCCTGTCCCAGCACCAGGCCCTGATCCGGGCGCAATACAGTCCGGACCACCCCAGCGAAGCCGGGGGGGGTGGACCCGGAACTGCAGCCTGTACCCGTCGATGACGGTGCGCAGCACTCACGGGGATATGTTCTCCAAACCCCGGCAAGCTCCTGCAAAATCCGCCAGCGGAACCAACCCCAATGTAAGGGCTATTTGACCAAGAAGGAGAGTGATGGAGTGCTGCGCCTCCACAGTCACCGGGCCTGAACCCATCGTGATGGTTTGGGGATAGCTGGACTGAAGAGTGAAGGCAGAAGGGCCAACAAGTGCTAAGCATCTCTGGGAACTCCTTTAAGACTGTTGGGAAACTATTTCAGGTGACTACCTCTTGAAGCTCATTAAGAGAATGCCAAGAGTGTGCAAAGTAGTAATCAGAGCAAAGGGTGGCTACTTTGAAGAAACTAGAATACAAGACATGTCTTCAGTTAGTTTACACTTTTTTTGTTAAGTAGGCAGACATCATTCTATATGTGTTCATTCATAGTTTTGATGCCTTCAGTGATAATCTACAATGTAAATAGTCATAAAAATAAAGGAAACGCATTGGCCTTTACTGTACTTTTTACTTTTATCTAAGTAACTTAGGTCTACATTTTTACACAATTATGTTTGCTTTTACTTGAATATTGTTTTTAAAGTAACAGTACTTTTACTTACTTACCTTTACTTATAATATTCTGGTTCTCATTTCATCCCTGGTAGATGGTTGGGGTGAAGCTAATTTCATCAATTTAATATACTGTTGGGTAGTTTAATCTATAACAATACATCATATATTATAAGATCCATCTTTGAAATAACCAACGGTAACAATTTACAATAAGGTACACAAAAAAGGGTAGTTACTGTTTTTGAAAAAATAACAAATGATTAATTACCCTTTTTCAAAAGGTAGTTACCGTCTTTATAAGGGTAGTTATTCTTTTTCAGAAGGGTAGTTCCCCATTTTTCATAAGGGTAGTTATTCTTTTTCAAAAGGGTAGTTACGCTTTTTCAGAAGGGTAGTTACTCTTTTTCAAAAGGTAACTAATCACTAAACTACCCTTTTGAAAAAGAGTACTACCCTTCTGAAAAAGGGTAACTACCCTTTCAAAAAAGGGTAACTAATCATTCGTTACCCTTTCAAAAACAGTAACTACCCTTTTTTTGTGTACCTTATTGTAAAGTGTTGCCATATCTCAAATACTTATGAAAATGTACTTTTGCATAAAAAAAAAAACCTGAACACAAATAGCAGCAAATTTTTATTTAAACTCTGAACAGAAACATTGCTCATTTGCCTTTTCATGCCTTAGTTTTCTTTCAGTTTAGCCAGCCGTAAATAAATCAAGAGCCCAACTGGGAGAGGAAAGAAGAAAAACAAGAAGCATGTTACATTGCAAAAAAGACAAAGTAGAAGTTTGGCCACATTTGAAGACCTAATAGAAAAATAGAACAGAGATATATCATAAGTCATGTAACATGATGCAGTATAATTTAAATCATGCATTTCCGATGATATGAGTTTACTGATAAAGTTCAAAGTACGAGGTATTTGTTGGCTCACATGTTTGCTACATCCTTAGTAAGTGGTTGAATTTAATCCTGCATAAAACATGCAATTCAAAATGTTTCTGGTCAACTTCAATTCAGCTCTTCAACTAAAATACAGTAGCACACAGATCCATGCCACACAATGTGCACAGTCACGTTTTAAACTCCAATTAACAAAGCTACAACACAATTCATAAGGCATATCCCCACCCAAAAATAATAATTCTAATAATAATAGTAATATCAAAATAATAACTTTTGACTACATGGGCACTTCAGTATACAAGTTTCAGTGTTTCAGTCTTCTTTTGAAGATTATAAAAGCTGTTGAAGTTTCTGAGCTTTGAGAAAAGGACAGAAGTCAGATTAAAGCAAAAGTCAGACATTTTAGGAAATACACTTATTTACTTTCTGGCGACAAGTTAGATAAGAGGATACCATTTTCATATAAAGCTACTGGTTATCTTAGCTTAGCATAACGACTATAAATCGAGGGAAACACAGTTAGCCTGGCTTTGTACAAAGGTAACCAGTCCATCTAGCAGCACATCTAAAGCTCCCAAATTAACATTTTATATGTTTGTTTACTTTGTACAAAAAACAAAAAGTAAAAATTACAATTTGTTGTTTTACAGGGGGGTAATGGCTTAGACAAGTTGCCTGGCAACCAGGGGCGGCTGCAAAAGTTGCAAGTCCTGGCAAAGAAATAGTTAGATTTCTGTAAATGAAGAGGTGCTGATAGGTGGATTTTGTTCCAGAGACAGGTTTGCTGTTTCCCTCTGTTTATAGTCTTTGTGCTAAGCTAACTGTCGGCTGGCTGTAGCTTTATTTAAGAGACAGATATGAGCGTGGTCTCTTCATTCAATGCAGTGTATTTCCTAAAATATCAAAACTATTCTTTTCAAAGTAGTTTAGTAAGTTTATATTCAATTTAACATTATGTTTTGTTGCAGCTGTCAGTGTTAAATCAGTAGATGACATTTTTGCAGAAATTAATGTGATATTAGAATAACTTCATCAAGGCACATTGTGTGTGTTTATGTTGTGACGAGTGAAACCCTGCATTTATAAAATTGGGCAAAATAGATTTCTATATGAATACAATAATAGTAATGCTTTGTGGCTAGCATGGGGTCAAGACATAACTACAGTCATTGGTTTTTATAAATTATGACAAAAAATACGTCATGGTTCAACATGGATTTTCATACTACCTAAGAATCTTGATGAGAGGTCATGCATTTTTCATTAGGATCTTAAAACAAGGCACAGGAAGGGAGGGAGCAGAGCACTCAATTTGCATTGCAAGCGCTGTCACAGGTCCTGCTGTTCCTGAACATACTTATCCTTATGAAATTTTACAGCCACATTGCAATCCAGAGCTTACATGTTCTTAAACAGCACTTTTTAAAATAACTTAATAGCTTATTTACAGATTTACAAAAAATACCCTTTCCCCGACAAAATGCAAGCAACGAGGAGGTACCAAGAGCAAAAAAACCCACAGCAGAGACAAACATTCCTCTCCAATATCTGTGCAACGCCCAGAATAGTTACTGTTAGCTTACTGGTTGACATGTCAACACAGTGGTTTGAGCTTCCTTTCTAACGTGGAGTCATCAGCTGATTTGTAGCTACACTGATAAGCTCGCCAAACACAGCTCTGTCAGCCTTCAGCACAGGAAGGCTGAAGAGAGCCAAAAAACCTCCATGATAGCGCCTTGCTCAAGTCTAAAGCTCATCTCTAGCAGCAAAAGCGAAGAGGAGCAGAGCCCAAGAACCTCTGCATGCACTGCATTGCCTCTGTTGCAGGCTGCATTTAAGATTAAGTAAGCCTAAGAGATAAGCTCAGAGATGGCATCAGAAGCTAACTAACAGGTTTAGATGGTGGGCCGTCAGCATCGCCGCTGCAGCAGGGTGTGCTGCCTGTTTTGGCCACGCTGCAGCCACTTGTTTCTGTACTGTCTCCACTGCAGGGGCTCAATGGTGCAGAAACACTCTGGACACATTGTCTTTTCCTGTTCAG
>JABXJD010000411.1:217500-427500 GCA_013375575.1 Percina caprodes | reverse complement strand
ATGCAGTTTAGCATCTGGTGCAGAGTAACATACAGTCATGAGTAGATATGAATATGTTAAGATATGGACAGTGTGACTAGTGTGATTTATTGCTGTATTTATGTGTTGGAAACTGAATTTCTGATTTTTGTCTTAGAGTAGACAGTCGGACACCAATTATGTTATTTAACAATCCAATACGAACAAAATTATAGAATATTTTTTTTCTAATTCATTATAAATTTGTGTTACATGTTATGTGACCAGAAGGTGCCTGTGAAAGAGATTCTTATCTCAGTGAGGCCCTTCTCTGGGTAGAGAACTAAACAATTACTTGAGATTAAAATTATCTTTAGGCTAACTGTTAATGAAAATAATATACACTGTGATGGCATGTGGCCTACGCACAGCTGTCGTCGTTTGCGGGTAAAAAGAAGAGATTTTTCTAAAGGAGAACAATTTTCCCTCTTTCTCCGCTGTATGTGTGGGACATTGTCATTGGTTTGCGCATGCATCATTATTCCACTGAGGTAGTCTCAGAAGATGAAGAAGTAGTGAGAGAGAGAAAGAGAGAGAGAGACTGTCATTTGGAGGGTGTAAAGATGGAAGGTTATGTAATGGGGGATTAATATTCCATGCAGTAGCGAGCCCCAACGAGGAGAAGATCAGCGAGATCAAGAATGAAATCTCTTCCGCCCACGGACATTAACCCCAACGCCTCTGAACTTCCTCTGTTCTTCCCCTTGCAAGTTTAATTGGCAGCAGCATGATCGCAAGCTCCATATGTGCATTCTCCAAACGTCACCCTTTTACATGAGGCAGCATGGAGATAAACCCCCCATGCGGAAAACATACACCGCTTTGATGCTTTACACTGCACAGACTGTAACAATAGTAAAAGCAGAGCTCCGCACAAATAGGTCCACTCAATGTTTTGAAACTGATCCTGGAATAATTAGACATGATGAATGTTCTATTGTTTGTTTTCTACTCGTGATGACTAAGATTAATGTGTTTAATATGATGGTACATTGCAAAAAGACTATTGTAGATTTGACAGTAACTTACTGGCAGCAGGATGCCAGTAATTTACTGTATAAGTATACAGTACCATTACTGTATATGAATTTACAGTAGTACCATATTACTGTATATGAATTTACAGTACTTATTTACTACTGTATCATCATTTACAGTAGTACCCTATTACTGTAAATTAATTTACAGTACTTATTTACTACTGTATCATCATTTACAGTAATACCCATTAGCATTCACAGTACCCAGACTAGTACGACATGTTGGCTTTATAAGATTTATGTCAGCTATAAAATAGCTATGTTTTGGTTTTTGTTAAAAAACTCAGAAAATCCATTCACTCGTAGGCCGCTATGGTTATTTACGTCTCAATGCATTCTGGGTAGTGACATGTATCGGTTGTACCGGCTGCGTCTATTGTTTTTCCAACGTACCGGCTAAGTTTTGACAGTACAGTAACAGCGAGATGAACACGTCTGCCGTTCAGCCTTTTCATAGGCTTAAATCAGGAGAATAACGCGGAAGACGGTAGGCCTACTCAAGAGTTACATGAAAATGAAGTCTATCCATAGACAGTTAAAGAACTGGACCAACGGATCTGTTGGTCCAGTTCTTTAACTGTCTATGGATAGTCTTCATTTTCTTCATTGTTCTGGACGGAGACCAGTGAAGGAAAATAGCACTTTTCCGGTGATGGATAGGCGTTACTGAGCAGCCTCCAATTGAGCTTGACGACATAGATGTGACGTGGGCCACGTGTCTGAAAGTTGTAAGTCTTCTGGTAGCTGTGCCAAGAGAAATCTCAATCAATCCCAATCAGCAGAGATGGAGAGCATAGGTATGCTGTATGTTAGGAGATAACATAGGCACAGGCTAATTATTGCTAACTAAAATGCTAGTTAACGTTAGTAATTAAACCTAAACAGCTAATGTAAGTCCAAACTGTCTGCGAGTTTCTCCTGACAATATGGTGATTTGTTGACGGTAAGTCACGTGGTCATGACGCAATTGTTAGCCTATTTTTACAAAAACGCCTGCTACGTAGCCGTAACATGAGTTACAAGGTAATGGAGCCTTTTTATACATTGTTGTGTTTCTTTATAAATAAACAATGGACAAATAGAGTCTTGAAACGCTTCAGATGTAAAGTTATTCACTGTCAAAGTGGCGCCAAAATGAATGGCAGTCAATGGGATGCTAACTGCAGGTGATGGCTTCGTAGCATTAAAATGGCGCCATAGAGAGGAGAAGCTTACCCCCTTGAGACTATCAGAGAGTTGAAGAAGCGTGAGTGGGGCAAAACCGATGTCCATGATAGGGTGACACGCAAATGCTTCCTCAATAGTTTTTATTGTATCTGATACTAAATGAGCTGTTGCAGAAACGAGCCTGAAGCAATAAAGCAAAAGCTGTCAGATAAATGTAGTTCAGTAAACATTACAACATTATGAAATATTAGGACTTTTTATCTTGAAATATTAGGACTTTCTATCTTGAAATATTAAGACTTTTTAATCTTGAAATATTCCCCTCTGAGGTGGAGTGGAGTATGAAGTAGCAGCAGGGGTGAATCAGACCTTTGGGGGGCCTCAGCCCCTAATGAGAACAGCTCTTGGTCTAGTGTCCCCTGTTTTGGAGGTATATACGCTTCTGAGCTGAAAATGTCCCCGGATTTTGTCTGAGAAATCTGGTCACCTCACTTTATGAACCGTTAGCAAGGGTTGAAACGACCAAATGCAATTACATATTGTAGTAATATTATGCAAATAACATACCTAATGTTACACTGTATAAAAGTGACAATATTTTAAAATGAAATATGAGCACTAACAGCTAGCTAACTACCGCTAGCTAACTAGGGATACTAGATAGCTGAATTGGCTAACGTTAAAGCACAAACTCATTCGTTCTGTCTTTTCCCTCGTTGACTTCACCACCCACAAAGCAGTGCCCTTACCCTTTTTTAAAAAAACACCTTATTCCTATTGGCCATTTCCTCCACGCAAATGTATTACTGTAAATTGATAAACAGTAACTACAGTAAAACGTAGCAGTATTTTTCCACAATGCTTGGTGGTCAGCAGTTATGTACTGCATTTAACCATTACCTTATATTTATGCCCTTGTGGCAGTATGATACTGTTAAAATTACGAAAAATCGTTACAGTATAGCCTACCATAAAAAGGAAGGAGTTTAAAAGTGCAAAAGCTCTAATAATGAATGAACTATTCTATCCTTCACTCCCTTTACAACTGTTTGCCTTCATAAATTTAGCTTCAGTAGCCTCATCTCTTAACAGACCTGATCTCCTCAGTAAGTTAGCCTGCGTCTTTCTCCCACACAGCCACTGCTGCTAGCAGTGGGAGGGGCAGGTGAGTCTCTCTTGACGTCATTCAGAAACACACGCACCCACATTACTGTACTGGCGAGGACACAGTATAGATTTCCATTAATTCCCTAAAAGATAACCACTAGCTATAACTCTGACTCTAACATTTGATTGGCCTGGGATCCTGCTATAAAATCTGCATCTGTGTCTCAGAAGAAAGGCAGTCAAGAGATAGTTCTTATTGCATTACTGTGCAGTAAAGCCCAAAGTACACTGTCTTACTCAGGGGATCTAACCCAACTAAGATCAGAGCTCTATTCACACACTCCGCTACCTCTAAGCTGTCTCGCAATCAGAAAATGCACACTCATTCTGCTTTTTTCAAAAGAACAGGATGCAACCTTGAAGTTGTTTCAGGGCTTTAAATAAAAAAAGAAACCATTTTTTTTACTGCAAAGAAAAAGTTGAATAGTTGTTGGTTACAGCTTCATTGCTGCTTCTCAGTGAGGTGGACAATAGCTGAGGAAGGACAGTGACTACTGATGTCAGAGGCAGGTGTGTGTGTGTGTGTGTGTGTGTGTGTGTGTGTGTGTGTGTGTGTGTGTGTGTGTGTGTGTGACAAGCGCAACACAATGTAGGCCAGAGAGCAGCAAAGCTTCAAGCATTTACCTCGTACAGCGGCGCACAAATTCCATCAATCCACTCCAGCTGGAGCCCTGGCAACTCATCCTTCCTATTTCGATCAAAGATGGCCTGAAACACATAAGTCAGAATTTATTTACACCTACATTTGTGCAGAAAAAAAACAGGAGGAATGGGATTCTTTTCACCAAAAAGTGCTGCTGTTACTAAGAAAAGTCTCACTCAGTTCTCAAGACATTTATACATTTACATTTTCTATTCTACCTCGTTCTTTTGCAGCCACATCTTAAGAGGCTCCACTGAGGCTGTGCTTCAGAGATAGTTACTGGGCTACGAGTTAAAAGTTAATATTTAATTTCCAACGCCCACACACACAGAGCGGTAAAGGTTTGACACAAGCGGCAGGCCTGAGGCTACCGCATTAGTTATTTCAGAGGGGAGGCAATGTGGCGTGGCTCGATTAGTCAACAACCATTAATTGCATACAGAAAGCTATTTTTCCCCTTTAAGGACTTGTAACACAGTTCAGCCTTCAAAGTTCCTGAATCAAACACAGCGCTCCTCTGTTGTGGTTCGGTGGCTTTGAGGACAGTCTGAATAGCCTACGTTATGAATTAAGGTCTTCATTAAGACCTAAATCTTTCCCTGCTATTATTATTGTGCTATTTTTATGTGAGACAAGAAATATATGTATATATATATATATATATATATAAATATATATATATATATATATATATATATATATATATATATATATATGTATATATATATATATATATATATAAATATAAATTATTTTAATATTTATTATCTCTAGGGCTGTAACCTCCCAGTCGACTAGTCGATTTATTGGTCAATACGTTCTGGCTCAACCAAAATTCAGATTGGTCGATTTTTTTGCTGTGTTAATTTCATCAGGTGGAAGCATAGACCGTAACGGTCTATGGGTGGAAAGCACTAACTGCTAATGGGGGTGTTTTCAGAGCATCCCTGTTTCACAGGTAACAGTCTGTCTTCAGAACACCCCCCTTGTTTTCACCTTTTTTGGATTAGCCCAACCCACCGGAGACAGATTGAAGAAAGTACTAGAAAGCCTTTGTCTGATGGTTTGCTGAATATTTATTTAATTGTGAGTGTTTCATTTACAGTCTGTCCTTGACCATGTTGATGACATCGCCAGTGTGGCAGCATTTTACAAAAATAGATAACGGAAAAAAGTTGAATGCAAAGTTTGCAAGCAACAGTTTGCATATTGCAGCTGACTACAAACATGGCATATCACCTAAAAACGGTAAGCTAACTTGTCTGCGTTAGGTTGCCCTGTCTGTTTTGAGTAGGCTATATCAACATATCAGAATTGGCATATTTCATAGTTTAATAATCGTTTTATAACTACAGGCGCACCCACCCGCAACGACAGTAGCGTTCCCCAGACACACCCACACCACGCAGGATGCTAAGCCTCTATCTGCCAAACGCAAAAATAATATCACGGAAGGAATTGTTGACTTTATTGCTCAGGACATGAGGCCCATTGGTGTTGTGGAGGGCAGAGGTTTAAGAACTTGTTAATATACAGCGCCAGCACGCCACACCATCACGCAAAATGTGAGGGACTAAAAGAGAAAGTTTCAGAGTTAATACAACACAGCGAGACACTGAGCTTGACCACAGATATGTTTAAATAGACATTAAAGTGGACGTGCCTTTTGTGTTTAAGAGTAAAAGCTTTAAATTAATAGTCTATTCGTGTCTGAGCCGCAAAGCCGAGCGCCGATTTTCAGCGCTCCATGCGAGGACATGCACAGAGCGCTGATGCAGCGCTGCCAGAGCCGACAGACGAGTGCCATTTCACTGCAAAATAATTAGGTCCAAAACGATTTAATATAATGCAAATAGCCTACAAGGACAAGTACCACAGGACAGTACAGTTAATTAATCTTGCATTTCCTCCCCTAGTCGATTTTTAGTCGAAATTTTCACGACTTCAGTCGACCAAGATTTTCTTTGGTTGATTACAGCCCTAGTTATCGGCAAGTCAAAGGTAGTAGAGCGCCAATACACCGAAATGCCACGTTTTTACAACTGAATAAGCAGAAAGGTCACTGTTTTATTTGAATCCTGTGTAGGAGGAGGTTTTTTTAAGAATGATTGTTACATGGCCCACAGTTTGCCCTTGACACAGCAGCAAGGCAGTGGAGCGGTCAAGTTGACAATTTACTTTTCTTACCCTACGAAACACAAGCTCTCATGCTTCCTACACAGTCAGTGTGTTTTTGAACTGGGGAGAAAATAGATCTTGGCGTCATCAGCTCAGTGGAGGTCACAAAACAAACTGCAAAAAGCACGAAACACCAGAGTTGGTTGGATGTACTCACAGACGGTGTGAGCTTCAGCTCTGATCGCTCTCTGTCGCCCTGCTCGAAGAACTCGCTGGTCACCAACTCTGCAACCTGGGGTGAGAGAAAAGATCAATGTAGAGGTTTTTTATTATAGATTCATGTGCCGATTATTTTCTCAATTTTTGTTTTCGTTTTGTGTTTAAATGTAAGAAAAGTATCCAAGGTGATATCAAAGATCCCAAAATATTCAGTTTAGAATCACATTAGACAAAGAAAAGCAGCAAATCCCTACAATTAAGAAGCGGGAACTAGGGAATGTTTGGCATTTTTGCTTAAAAAAGGAGTTAAACGTTTATCAAAATAGTTGCTTGTTTTTTAACTATTAAATAATCAACCAATTGTTTCAGCTCGAGATGAATGGTTTAGAAATACATTAATTTCATAAATAAGAGTATTTCTCACCTTGCGTGATATTTCCCAAGGTTTAGTGACAGCACCAAGATCACACGCTGTCATCATCATGGATCTGAGGGGGACCAGACAAATTATTTCATGTAGTATTTATGATATTAAAGATTTAGAGACATCATGTTTGTGTGTGCAGGCCAGGACGTTACCTGCACATGTCTCTGTGAGCCTTCACATTCCAGTTGTACTCTTCTTTGCTGACCAGTTCAAAGAAAGTGTTTCTGTTCCTAAAAAGAAAGAAGACATCTGTATATGTAGGTGTAAGTGACATACATTCCACAAGGGGGTGGTATTATGTAAAAGAATCTTGCTGTAAACATTGTTAAGGGATAGCCTTAGAATGCTTCATTGTAAATGAGTTTGTACGCTGGAATCAGCCAAGCTCTGTATACATCTCGCTACCAGCAGATTTAACAGCTTAATAAGCAGTGTGGTGTTTAGCAGAACATACTCAAAGTAAAGTGTGAGGTCTGTGGCCAGAATCGACTGTTTCAACAGCTGCATCAGGTCACTATACTCTGTGGAGGAGAGGTTGGAGAAGATATTGTGACCCTGTGGAGACACATACAGAGATAACATGATAAAGAATTTCTAAACAAATTGTCTAACCGCACACAAAGTGTATAAAATAAAGAACTTCTAGTCCCTGCATAAATTTACCATTTACTTGACAGAAGGTCCTTACTACTTTTTATATGGATTTGTTATAGATATGTTTTCAAATTATTTATTAAAAGCTTGGCCCTTATATTAGACTGCTCACAATACTGGCTGAAACAGATCATTATATGTGGTTATTTACTATACAGTATAGTGCACAATATATTTACTGTCTGCCATTGTATTTGAGTGTCTTAATTCTGAGTAAGAAATTGATTAAAGATTCCAACAAAAAGGAAAATAGTAGCGTTCATGGCATACACTACTTTTTGTTAACAATCCCACAATACAATGTGTCATATTTAATACATACTGTACTAATGAGTATCAATAATATAAGGGTGAATTAATTACCTAACGAGGGAGTGAGTCTTTCATGAAAAAGGCCTATTTGCACAACTAAACCACAATGGTTAAGAAAACATGCAATACTAAAACTGAATGGATCCGTGCAGGGGAGGAGTGAAGTCAGCTGCTCTTAATAAGTAAGCAACATCTCTCACTTGAGTCTCTCTATCATTAAAACAGGCCTCTCTTCTTCATGCATTATACATTCATTCACCACTTAGGCATCCTCCTCTAGAGGATGGAGAGCTATATCTGTGGAGAAAATAGAAGAGGGGCTGCATGAGGGAATGATAACGACCTGCAGAAATTAGCAGAGGTCGTCAAAACTAAATGCTACGAATCCAAGTGCAAAGCACCTGTGATTCCCTTCATGAGCTCATGTGTTGTTGAAATATTAAACTACCGAACAGCAGACACACAAAGCACTTCTCTCATTCTGTCTCAACTGGAGTGGATAAAGGAGGGAGGCGAGTAAAATAGGAAGTGAGAATTGAGAGAGGAAATTGAGAGATACAAAGGAAGTGAGTGATGTTTAAAAGTTTTAAATTAATGGTTTGTGTGGGCTGGCGGATTGAATCGTGGGCTTTGTTCTTGAATTAGCCACATTATTCATTTATATGCTAATAGGACAACAGTAGTTCAACCCTCAGTATCAACAGAAGCCATTATGATATTCCAAGCAAACATTTGTCAGCTTACTGTGTTGTCAGCACCACGATAATGAAGCCACTGGAACAAACCCTACTAAGCCTCATCACAGCTGCTCCCTCAAAACTTCTTTAATTACAATATCTTGCAAAGCTGTCACATGGTAAAATGTCTCTCTCAACCAATTACCACCAAATCTATCACCTCTGTAATTACATTGATTTTAGGGCAGCATGAGCTATTTGTTTACTTACTCACATACAGCAGGCATTGAGGCAACATACAACAAACTTGTTAGGGAAAGTGGACTTTTGCAACAAGTTACCTCTTTGTTACTTAAAAGGAGTATTTCAACATTTTTGGGACATACGGGATATTTGTTTGCTTGCTGAGAGTTAGATGAGAAGATCAACACCACTCTCACATCTATCTGTTATTAGAGTGGTGTCGATCTTCTCATCAAACCCTCGGCATGAAAGCAAATATGTGTAATTATTTCTTTTTATTTATTATTTTATTTTCCTGCTATGCCAAATCAAAATGTTTGCTGTGAAAAAAATCACCATGTAGCTTGTTCACAGACTGAGTTACATAATTATGAACATATAACCTACATAATATATCAAACATAAATTATTACATATAATACACAGTATATCTCAAGGGGTTTATCCTCTAATTCACTTTTTAAATAAAAAAAATATTATATACCCCCAGTTGCCAGTTCATTAGGTACACCTAGGTCAATCAATCAATCAGTCAATCAATCAATGTACTGTAGTAATATGAAACATGGATGCAGTCTAATACAACAGTCCTGCAATAAATCCTCCATCATGAAGGTTCTAATGTACAGTTTTTGTTGAAACTGTTTAAAGATGTAATGATTAAAGGGTAATTACCGTCTTTTTCAACCTGGACCCTACTTTTCTATGTTTTTGTGTCTTAGTGATGGGAACAACAATCTCTATTACTGTTTATTTACATGGAGTCTGGTGGGTTTAGCGAACGCAATTTTGCAGATGTTTTAATGTTTTAAAAAAGGATCTTACTCTTTAACAGAAAGGTCAACGCCTTAGAAATTATTTCCATAATGTTGCCAGACACTTATATTAATAAGTGATTAAGAATATTAATCCGAGCCTGTCAGTGGCAAAAAGAGCACTTTTGTGAAGTTAAATATAAGCTGGATAGCCAATTTCAAAGATTGTAGTTCCCATCTGTCACTTATACATAAAAACAGGAAAATATGGTCCAGGTTTAAAAAAACGGTAGTCAACGTTTAAACTGTATTGTCATTTTGGAGGCTGCGGTTGGTGGTGCTTTTGAAAGGTATTGCATTATCCTGACAAGTTTTTTACTTTTATTTGTCCAACCAAATTCTCAGGGTATTTGAAATGGCCTGATATGCAATTTAAATGTGTTGCATTAATACAACATGCAGTGGTCGGCATTAGCAGAAGCTAATGGTAACTGCATTGCAGCAGATATTGGAACATAGTGCACCTCGCTCTGCAGGATCATAACAGCATGGTTGAAGTGGTGGTGCTCCAGTGTAGCTGAGGTCCCATAAAGCAGAGCAAGGGCTGAGCCAGTCCTGACACACACACACACACACACACACACACACACACACACACACACACACACGTTTACAAAAAAGCACACACAGGGATCAGGAAGACAGATAACATAATCAGCATTTAACACATACTGAGGGAAAAAAGTCTGTTATTGAGTGTGTTCCCTCACCAATTCTCTATAGATAGAGACCTATAACCTAAACTGCAGCTGAAATTCAGATGTTCAACATTGAAAATTATCATAATTTAATCTGAAGTCTGGTGTACTGAAGGTGAAACGTGGGACAGGGTTTTAAAGGTTGTGATATACCATTGCTTTAGTTTTGTGTTTTCCGTTTGTCATTTCCAAAGTGGTAATTGTCAGGGTTTTACAAAATTAATTTTGATATAGTTTCCGTTGTAGTCAGAAAGTATTAGGACAGTAATATGTTTTTCACTTTGTTGACTCTGTCCTCCAGCACTTTGAATTTGAAATGAAACAATGACTATCAGGTAGAAGTGCAGACTTTTAACTGTAGTGGGTGTTCATTTCACATGTTGGGTGAACATATTAGGACTTGTTGCCCTCTTCATAGATACATAAACTGTATGGACAATGATCTTAAATATAAAGGTGGACTTCAAACTTGTCACTTATCACAAATTATTTCTTTTGCCCTAAATTGTAACTACATACATGCTGTTAATATGCTATGGACATACTGTAAACACTATTAAGTAAAAGCCTCCACCTAGTTTCCATCTTGGTTTCAGATTCGGTTTACTATAATAACCTTTTGTGAGGACTGAGAATAGTAAGTCCAAGCAGTTTAGAGTTTAGCCACTGATCTAAATATCTCAGAGTCAGCAGTGTTTACACTCTCTCCATTAGGCAGACCCTTTAAGAAGCCTTATACAACTCGCCACTTGACTCTTGAATCCAAGGTGGACTACTGCAGACTGCTGCAGGTGGTAAAACACACTATTAATGTGTGTGTGTGTGTGTGTGTGTGTGTGTGTGTGTGTGTGTGTGTGTGTGTGTGTGTGTGTGTGTGTGTGTGTGTGTTGCAGAGACAGAGAGATAAAGCGGGAAACTTACTTTGCCTGAAAAGCGTTGTTGGTGCCCCTGTGGTCCAAGTCATGGCACACACAACCTACAATAAGGGCTAAGGTCTCCACCTCTGTCAGAGTCTCCTGGAAACCCGCCGTCTGATTGGCACAGAGGAGAGGAGGCCAATGAGAAAACCAACACGTACACAAATAAAAGCTGCACCTCTTATTGTCTTATTCTATGAAAGTGTGAGGAGTACATTGAATACAAATTCAATTCAATTTCAATTCAGTTTTATTCATAGCATCAATTAATCAATTAACCTCGGACAGACCCAGGCTCTTGGTAGGCAGTGTCTGACGGGCCGGTTGGGGTTGAAATAGTGGCAATAACAGTCACAGTAAAAGATAATGGAAATAGTAGTTTGTAGTAGTTCATGGCATGTGCCTTGTGACTGCAAGGCATCACAAGGCACAACAGGACGTAGCAGGGTACTGCAGAGTGTAGTAGGATGTAACAGGGCATCGTAGGACGTGTAGCAGGACCACGGTGACAGCTGCAACCATGATTTTGGAGCCTCCCTGATCCAAGGAACCATGGTGGGGGAAAAAGAACATAAGGACTCCGGAGAATGACTCCCCTGAGCTAGGTTAGTAACAAGCATTTCTGGGACATGGATACACACAAATGGAAAGATAAAGGAGAGAGGAGGTCAGTGTGTCAACGGAAGTCCCCCCGGCAATCTAAAACTACAGTGCATAGCACAGCATACAGTTGGACTCGAAAGTTTGGGCACCCTAGGTAAAATTTTTTATTAATGTGCATAAAGAAGCCAAGAAAAGTCTCCAAAAGGTATTAAATGACAGATTAGACATTCATATAATATGTCACAAAAAGTTAGATTTTATTTCCGTCATTTACACTTTAAAAATAACAGAAAACAAAAAAAAATGGCATCTGCAAAAGTTTGGGCACCCTGCAGAGTTAATACCTTGTAATGCCCGCTTTGGCAAGTATCACAGCTTGGAAACGTTTCTTGTAGCTAGCCGAGAGTCTTTTAAGTCTTGTTTGAAGTATCTTCGCCCATTCTTCCTTACAAAAGTCTTCCAGTTCTTTGAGATTTCTGGGCTGTCACGCACTGCTCTTTTAAGGTCTATCCATACATTTTCAATTATGTTGAGATCAGGACGTTGTAAACGCCATGCCAAAACCTTCAGTTTACGTCTCGATGTAATCCACCGTGGATTTTGAGGTGTGTTTAGGATCATTATCCAATTGTAGAAGCCATCCACTCTTTAACTTCAGCTTTTTCACAGATGGCATCAAGTAAGCATCCAACATTTGCTGAAATTTTATTGAATCCATTTTTCCTTCTACTCCTGAAATGTTCCCTGTGCCACTGGCTGCAATACAACCCCAAAGCATGATTGATCCCCCCTATGCTTAACAGTTGGACAGAGGTTCTTTCTTGTCCAAAACATACCTTTGCTCATTCGGGCCAAAAAGTTCTATTTTAACCTCATCGGTCCACAGAACTTGTTTCCACAATGCATCAGGCTTGTCTATATGTTTATTAGCAAACTTCAAATGCTGATTTTTGTGGTGAGGACGTAGAACACGTTTTCTTCTGAGAACTCTTCCATGAAGACCATATTTGTACAAGTATCTCTTTATAGTAGTTATAGTATAGAATGGTGTACCACAACTCCAGTGTCTGCCAGGTCTTTCTGGAGGGATCGTACAGTCAAGCGTGGGTTTGGACTTGCTTTTCTCACAATCCTGCGAGCTGTTCTGTCTGATATTTTTCTTGGTCTTCCAGATCTTCCTTTAACTTCCACTGTTCCTGATGACTGCCATTTCTTAATTACATTCCAAACAGAAGCTATTGGCATCTGAAAACGCTGAGAACAATCCATGACACTGTCAGGTCTCAGCTTTCCAAAGGGTGCCCAAACTTTTGCAGACACCATTTTTTTGTTTTCTGTTATTTTGAAAGTGTAAATGATGGAAATAAAATCTAACTTTTTGTGACATATGAATGTCTAATCTGTCATTTGATGCCTTTTGGAGATTTTTCCATCTTTTCTTGGCTTCTTTATGCACCTTAATACAATTTTTTACCTGGGGTGCCCAAACATTCAAGCCCCACTGTAACTAAGAGAGACAGGGTAAAGAGAGGAACTTGGTCGGGCTGTATTGCCCTGCTTCCCTCTAGTTTTATTATATTATTGATTATATGGTAAATTAATTTGACCACTATGAAGAAAAGCAGAGAAGAGAAGGGGTGCCGTGTCTGCGGCTATAAAATCTCCCCCCGCCAGTTTAGGCAAACTGTACGGTACATAACTTGTTAATAGAGACATATTGATCATATCTAGTAATGGAGTGTTAACCACGGGTAACGCTTCTTTAAGTAGTGTTGAGTTCTGAAAAGTTAAACTATGTATGATGGAGCCAGGTTTAGGAAAATATGCATATCTCTGTCCCTCACCTCCCCCCTCATTACCACTGACTGTGAACAGTTGATCAGGTCAAGTCTAGCATTTAACATATGGAAAGGAGCACCCTGCTACGCAACAAAAGGTGGCCTACTGTCTCCAGCCCCCTGGGGTCTTAGTCTAGGCTAAGACAATACAATGTTGATTAACTGTATTCATGTCAGAGTTTCACATTTACATGATAGACCCTTTTTGGATCTGTAACCACAAACGACACCCAAAGGGGCAGGTTTAAGAGCCATGTCATTCCTCATTGGACAAAAAAGATGCGCTCGGCATGTTGTCATGACAACAACGGACCAATGAGAATGGATTTGAACCAGGTGAAAAAAAAAGGTGAAAAGGAACAGCCCCCAGGTGCACGGCATAAATAAGTGCGATTTATGGATATTCGGGACTGCATTCACGTGACTCCGTCAGGGGAAGCGTGGATCAGTCCGCTGTCAGCTGCAGTGTTATCATGTTTCATGTTGTCCTTGTCTTTGTTATTGTGTTTGTCTCATCATCCTCATCATTTTGTTGCATTAAACCTTTTTCTTAATTACGACCCTCGAGCCTCCTTCCTCAGAGATCTAACAGAACACGACGTTAGTTTGGAAATTCTAACAGTAGCCTCGTTCAAATGTGGTCTAAGAGACAGGTAGATGGCTTAGCTGAAGAGACCTTTGACATTAATTGTTGAAGGTCTATAGGATAGAAGCAGTCTGTCAGGTCCTGTCGTTCTTTCTAGTGCTACCGCGTTTAAAAGTGAACCATTAGAAATTGAGGGCAAAAAGTGATGAATTTTATCTCTAATTGTTATGATTTTATCATTAAAGAAGCTCATAAAGTCGTCACTTCTCAGAGCTATAGTAATAGATGGCTCAATAGAGCTGTGACTATCTGTCAGCCTGGCTACAGTGCTGAAAAGAAACCTTGGGTTCCTCTTATTTTCTTTTATTAGTGATGAGTAATAGACTGATCTGGCATTTCTGAGGGCCTTCCTATAGGTTTTCAGACTGTCATGACTAAACGAGATTCTTCCAGTTTGGTGGAACACCATTTACTTTAAATTTTTCGCGAAATTTGTTTTAATTTGTGCGTTTTTGAGTTATACCAAGGTGCTAGTTTTCTTTGCTTCATCATCTTATTTTTGAGACGAGCAACAGAGTCTAAAGTCGTCTGTAGGCAGGTTGTAGCACCATCTACAAATGTATCAATTTGGGAGGGACTAAAGTTAACATAAAGGTCCTCTGTCATATTAAGGAATGGAATTAAATTAAATGCTGTTGGAATATCTTCCTTAAATTTAGGTATAGCACCATCAGATAGGCATCTAGTGTAGAAGCTTTTATTTACTTTAGTATAGTCAGGTAGTAAGAATTCAAAAGTTATTAGAGAATGCTCTGATAATAAAGGATTCTGCAGAAATATTATTAAATCTTCAATTTCGATGCCATATGTCAGCACAAGGGTGGTTAAAATAGTGCGTGGTCTTATGCACACTTATGCACACTGACTAAAACCAATTGAATCTAGTAGTAAGTTGAAAGCAATACTAAGGCTATTGTTGTCAACGTCCACATGGATATTAAAATCACCTACAATAAGTACTTTGTCTGTTAAGGACTATACCTGATTTAAAAAAAAAGAGAATTCAGATCAAAATTCAGAATATGGTCCTGGAGCTCAGTAAATAACAGCAAATATAATTGGCTGTAGTGTTTTCCATGATGGATGTTGATTAAGAACAAGGCTTTCAAAAATTCATAATTTAGTTTAGGTTTAGGATTAATTAACAAGCTTGAATCAAAGATGGCTGCCACTCTCCCCTCGGCCTGTGCCTCTAGGAATTTGAGTATAATGACTGGGAGGAGTGGCTTCATTTAGACTAACATATTCTTCATGGCCCAGCCATGTTTCAGTAAGACACAATAGATCAATCTCATCAAAATGAAAACCCCTTTAACTTAGCAGTATCCCCCTAGATAGCCAGAGGGACTGCAGTAATACAGTCACATAGGGATCTTTATAGCTTGGATAAATGGCTTCTGAGGCCATGTGCTGAGTGAGTCATTATAGGTTGATGTGGGGATAGCAGCAAAGATAGCACTGTCCTCAGCACACTCATTAAAACACATGGCAGAGGAGGGGCCTAGAACAGCTTACACACTACTATTTAATCTCCTTGTGCCAATAATCAATTCTGTGTGTGTGTGTGTGTGTGTGTGTGTGTGTGTGTATGTTTTCCAAATAATTCTCTTGGTCTCTATTAAAAGAAAAATCTCTGGTTTGGTTCTGCAAAGAAGTGGCTGTTTGTAATTTCAACATTCGTCAAACAGAAATGTATAATGCTATCTACGTACCTTTAAATAAATAATTACAAGATTTCAATAATCACTGAAGTCAGGCTTGAATCAGTTGATTCATTCATGCTTCACAATTATTGACTCATTCATCAGCTGCTTGGCAACCAGTTGCCTAGTAACGTCAAATCATATTCATGCAGGTGTAGACTCATTATAACTCTCTTTTACTCGTATACTTTCATGCCAACACTACTTGCTCCTGCAGCTCCCTCCACCACCCCAACCTCCAGTGGTATTAAGATTATTATTAAGATTAAGTATTAAGATGCTTTACTCAGTAAAAGTACCTTCATTAAACATTCTACACTATACTACTTAAAAATTCATACTTACATTAAAGTATTATCAGCAAAATGTACTTAAAGTATCAAATGTAAAAGTTCTGGTTGTGTTGTTATGACTGATCTGAGAAGTCGAAGAAATTGTACTTAAAGGAACACGCCACCGTTTGTTGAATACGTATTCACGAGTACAAATAGCTATGCAGATTAAGACTAGACAATTTCCTAGGCAGATATTGATTTGGGACTATATTGGGTGGAAGCAAAGCCAAGTCAATATCTAGGAAATTGTCTAGTCTTAATATGCATTGCTATTTGTACACATTGTGAATATGCAGGCCACAAGAAGTAATTAGGTTGTTGTTATTGTTGTTTTATTGTCGTTATGCTAACCGGCCTACATAGGATTCCTTTCACTACGCTAAGCTGGCAGCGGCGCTGCCAATGTTGCACCGGACTAAAACAATGCATGCACTGTGACAAAAGATGCGTTGGACCACCTATCTACAACTAGGGGATACCGTGATAAGCCCTATTTCAACAAACGGGGGCGTAATCCTTTAAGCACGCACTTGTCCTGCACTACTATATAGAGTTTCCTCAATGCTGATAACTTTGTTTTAAGTGTATGAACATTTGCTAAAAATGCTCAATTCTTTAAAAGAATGTTTCTGACTGATACTGATCTCATGATCTACAGTTATAGCAGCATGATCTTTACCGTTAGCATTGCAAACATGCACTGGCAGACGTTGAAGGCATGTCTCCAGTTGTGATAGAGAACCATTCTGTAGTTTTTTCTGACAGTCAGCAGCCATCTGCACAGTGTCTGGAGGCGAAGACGGAGAGAGGGATGAGCACATGGGCAAATTCAGTCAAGTATCTTAAGGAAATAAATAAAGACAGTCACCTCATAGTCAATCTTAAATTTCTGCACCATTCCCAACTCCATAAACATCCTCAGAGCGGCCGTTATCATGGCGTCAACGTCGAGGGAGAAATCGTCAAAGTAGAGCTTATCGATGCCCAGCTCGCAAACCAGGGGAATGTTAGCTGCCTGTTTCATCGTGATCGTGAAAAGAGAAAACATTAAGGAGAAAAGAGAACATAAGAATATGAGTTCAGAGAGCAGAAGAGGATGGAGAGGTCAGAGGATGCTGTGCCACTTTCAGATGATAATGGAAATATGAATACATGCTAATTAAGACTCTGAGGACTCATTTGGAGAGAGTTAAGATTAATGAGGGAGCTTTACTGGAGAATTTCCCTGTTGTTTACTTTTAGAGCTCTTTGACGAGCATAGCTGTGCAGTAGCCTAGTAATCATCAACGGCTTTACTTCATTATTATTCAAACAAAAACGCATAACACATACTGTACGTGATTCCAATTAACCATATTCATACTGAAGCATCCATGTCTGCCATCTTCGATGTGGTCTAATGAGCATATATGTCTTATTTGCCTCAAGTCAGGATTCATATGACCATTTATAAAATGACCATTTCATGCTTTCTTACCTGCATCTCCTTCCAATGAGTCAAAGCCCTCACAAATCTGTTATGGTTTCAGTATAGCCAAGTTCTCTTTAGTCTTTCTTGTTCTTCTATCTAACAGGTGTCAGAGCATAATGTTTCCCTCACAAATGTTTGCCTGTCAGGTCAGCAGGTATTCTCCTCCACGTCTTAATTTACAGCCTTGGGTTACGAAATGTTAGCCAGGTTTGTTTGCCACCTCCATTAGCAATCTGTGGAATCCTAGCCAAGTGTACTCTGTGAGGCTCCATATGTGGAGCAATTATGAAAGTAAGTTCGGGAAAGGCAGGAAGTCGAGCGCAGTACTGGATGAGGGTCTGAAAGATCACACAAGCACACTGGAAAGTGGGAATCCTACTTTGCGGTGATGGCCACAGGGGAAAACCTTACACATAAAAGTGCAGGGAAATAGGCCATATCTATATTTCAGAAGTGTCATGCCAATTAAAAATGTAGATATTTTCATTTTTTATTCTTTGTAAATAATGCATTGAGAATGATTTCCTATTGATTGGAGTAATCCATTAAAAATACCACAATTAGTTGATTTTCATTGGGGAATTCTCGGCCCATATTTATACTTGCGTGCTACCGCAGATCTTCAGAAATAGAAAATGAAGTCTAGAGCACAGGCTGCCAATAATTCCTCTCTGTTGCAATAGATTTTTTTCTGTCCCATTAATAAGAGATTGTTTTTTAATTAGAAAAATTATTAAAGGGCCTATGAGTAAAATAAATGCATTATGAACTAAATTTCCAAGACTTTACTTTCTTGTAAAACAACAGTTACACTTTAGCCATCAGAGAAATCCAAGTCTCTTTTACTGCTGATGCCTTGCATCATACTTTTGTTAAATGGAAAGGGGTTTAGCAGAATCATAATGGACCTTTAATATTGTTCTTTTCTTTAATTTGTCTTAATTGAACTCACTAAAAAGCCAAAGCCATTAAGGAACACATCTGCAGAAGTAGGAAAACAATTAAATTATATTAGGGCAATTACTTACACCACCAGAGCAAACCTAATGATTACAAATTGTAACCCACACTGTGTGCATGCACTGCAATATATAAAGGACAGACTGTTCTCAATAGAAATCACCAGATCAGAAAACATTCATATGGGTCCTTGTGAAAGGCAATGACAAATTACCTATTTTGAAATAACTCCACATTGTCCTCTACTTTGTGGCACGAAAATGTCCCTTTTATGAGTTTTTTTGACATTAATATGCATTCCACCAGCCTGCTTATGGTCCCCAGTGGCTAGAAATGGTGAAGGGTGTCAAGCACCATGTCATGGGACCAAGGGAAAATACACTTTATAACAGAAACATGGGCTCCCATAATATTGTTTTTCGTTTGAAGGAATTTATATATATATATATATATATATATATATATATATATATATATATATATATATATATATATGTGTGTGTGTGTATATATATATATATATATATATATATATATATATATATATATGTGTGTATGTGTGTATGTGTATATAAAGTTATAGGCATTACTCTGTATTTCTCTTACTGTCAACAAATCCCATGACAATATCAAAACCAACAATTCAATTTAGTCCGTTTCTCACTACTTTCCAACTTCCCTCTGTCTTTGACACTATTCATTCCTACTTAAAACACATATTTTAGAAAATGGGTCACAAATATCAGCTTAAAAACAAAACAAATTAATAAAACATAGTTTAGCAATAAAGTTGACATGTTTTTGTTTTATATAGCTTTGCCTTTTTTTTAATTAAAAATGTTTTATTCTGGTCAGGGGTACTTGGATGAAAACACATGTTTGAGTTTGAGAACCATTGGTTTAGTCACGTTTTTGTTTCCTCTGTAAAAGCAAAGGTCCAATATGTAAAATATATACTATAATAAATCCAAAAATGCATCATCAGATATTAAGGAAACATGCTAAGTTGAAAAAACATCTTTTCCGACAACAATGCTAATGCCAGTATTTTCTTCTTTTGAAATTTCTGTTCCGTGATGGAATTTCTGTTTGTGTTTCGCCTGTGTTGTTATGGATTGCCCAGTTTGACAGCTAGGTTGCCATATACAGTTACCTGTTAAAACGTAAACCCACCGTGCTACAGCTGTAACGCTGTAAACAAACGAATGGGATCAACAGAGATAGATGCTACTTTAAAAAACTGCATGTTTCTAGCAGTTGCATGACCAGAAATGTTACAAACCCCGGGTAAATAATATTTTAAAGATTGAGACTGCTTAGAATCCAAAAATATGGAGTTGGCTAATTTCCTCCTAAACAAGTAAGCATTAGCTTCAGGTCAATTTATCACAGCTCCAAGGGACGGGCATGTTATGTTGCAGACAACCTGTTTCATTTTGTAAATTGGAAACCATTTTCTTTGGTGGAAACCAAGCATTATTTTTACTGTAATTGCATAGACAAGAAGCACACAAAAGCAGGGGGAAAAAAACAGCAGAAAATATAATAAAGATCCCACAATAGCAGTAGAAATTTTGTTTGTGATTTATCCTGGCTTCATAAAGAAAGCCTTATCCTTTAATAACAATGTTACTACTGTTAAAGGAAGAGACTAGCAAGCAATGTCTCACGTGAGTTGTGACTTGACGTGTTGAGCTCAGATTTGTTTTTTAAACTGACTACTACTGTCAATATTAAAAGAAAGAAATGGGTTGGTGAATGCGTAATGATTATAAAGCAAAATATCTGTTACCTTGAATTTGTCAACTTCAGTCTTGGAGCAAGTGGCATGGTAAGACAGAACCTGCAAAAAAATGACACAGTGTCAATTAATGTATTTTTCAAATCATTAAAATATATGCTAACACTTTACTTGAAGCTTTCTACATAAGAGTGACATTACACTGTCATGAACATATTACACTGTCATGATACAGTTATGAAACATAACCATAACCATAACTTGTCATGACAAAACCGAATGACACATACTAAAAGAAGCATTATGTCGTGAACGTTTATGACATGTTTATAATGTTTTGACACGTTCATGACAATGTCATGTCACTCTTATGTAGATTCAAGTAACTTCAAGTAAAGTGTAAGCAAATAACTAGTAGGGTTCCTAGAGAAGCTGTATGGCTGAAAATACTGCACCCTGGTGTCAGAGCCTTTCAGTGGATCTTCCACATGAGGAAGTAAACATTTGCCTCTAGAGCAGTCTACAAGAGCAGTCGTGTCAGCCCCGATTCCATCGCCATGTTCCCTTCATTTCCTGAGAGAAATACCTTGCACAGACCTCCAGTTGCTTATTTGATCATAAACGCTCATGTTTATTCAGTGCTGCCACAAGCAATGCATCTACATATAAGTTCATGATGTGCCTCTGCTTTAAATGCTCTATCTCTCTTTACTCTACTTCTCTTATCTTGAAACAGAGAGGTGCTAACTACTTTAATGCACCTGAAAGCTCCCTATTGTAATGTAAGAACGTACTGTAAAGGCTGAGTTGTGCTGAATGTCTACATACTGCAGGGCAGATGAGGGATTGCTTTTCACTGCCTCTCATTAATTTTCAATAAAACCTTTGTGAGAAGGTTATCTACAAAAGAGAGATCAGCACTTTTTTTATGCGTACATTCTTGTGGAAATATGAGACTAAAAAAAATGAGCCAAGCCGTAAGACCTCTGAGAGAGAATAAGTAAGAAGATGCCTTATATTAGCCACGCAGCAGCCATTGTTTCCAATGATTTCTGGGTAAATGTTTTAGCACAGAGCATATATTGACTGTAAATACGAAATAAAGACACCATTGTAGCTAATGGAATACAACAACAGATAGCACGCACAAGAAAATATCATCTGAGGGAGGACATGAAGGTAGCATGAACACAATGAGCATACAGGCATGACAGAAAGAAGCTGAGGTATCAAGCAGGAGCAGTGCAGAGTCAACTTAAGTCAAAACTCTATTTTTGCATAGTAATATTTTTTGCAAATGTAAGTGGATAAAAACATGTCTTGGTCAAAACAAGTAAATAGCACATTTTAATTTTCAAATTGTAATGTAAGGCAGGAAATTGAATAGGATGTTGTGTCCTTACATCCAAAGCCACAGACTGCTTGGCCCAGGATTTCTTCACCTGGTCGTACATGATGGTGTTGTTGATGCCCAATCCACAAAAGATCACAAACGCCTGAGAAAAGCACAAAAAGCAGACATAACCACTTAACTCAAGACTTAACTACAATAGTATATGCTGTACCATGAGCTACTGTATGTTGAAAGGATATAGAAACAAGTGTAATACTTCAAAGAGACGCTGGTCTGCATCATTGAATGGTTGCCCATCCAGCCTGTTCAGCACTTGGGCGACACCTGTTACACAAACCATACATAAGAACTTAACAGTAATGTTATAAGCTTGATATTGGGAAGACTCCAGTGGATATAACCTATCTTCAATTAAAAGAGCATCAAACCCACACACTTTATTTTATCGACTAACATGCATTATTAATGGAAATTAAGGAGAGACACAACATCCTATGATCTATAGCAGTATACTGTATGAGTATGGCACACTGTTATAACAAATGTTATAACAAATGATAAAATGTGGCACAGGTGCAATTGACATTCAACTAATGTTTTTGTTTTTTTGTTTTTGACAAGACATCAGTTATTGTCTACAGTGCTGCAGTGGGATTGAAGCCTTTTTATTTGAAAGCAATATTCCCTGTTTAGATGGCTTCTCTCATCATCTAATTAAAAACAGAGAAAGGCTTTGTTGATAAAGCATAAACATTTAATGGATGGATACTGACTTTTATTGTCTCTGAGAAATTATGCCAAAAAGTAATTACACAATACATTACCATTTTTATTTATCTCTAGGAGGTCAAACAAACCTGCCAAAGTGACACTATAATTTCAATGTATAACTGGAAATCCACAGAGGTGAAACATGATTAGTAATGTAGCTAAGAACAATTACCATTATGGTGTCATTAAATTTAAAATACAGGGCTGATCTATTATTGCTTCCCCTGTAATGAACATATAGTATGTGATGACTTGCAGCATAGGTGGTCCCAAGAATAAGTGAACTACACAACATTCCTAATGTCAAAAGTGTTTTTTATGACAAAATCATCACAAAAAAACATAAAATTATTTTTTACATAAATGACCCATGTGTTGTGACAGAGTTTGTTCACTATGGGTGTTGGGTGGAGGGAAGGTGTCAAATTTTGCAACCAGCTCATCAGGAATTATACCAAGAATCCTGACCAACTGAAAGGGCTAAGCGTCACACATTTAAAGCCTGATTTTTACAGATTATGATCACAATCAAGCCCACTGGAGTCAGCTTTCTCTCCCTGACCATCCATCCATTCATAATTCATTTGGTATGTGTATACCCCACGTAAACCCTAGACAGGTCACGCTTTCTGTCTATCACAGAGCTGTCATTAACCTGCTGAAACTTACATTTTGTCTTGATTCAACTCGCAAATGTGGTATAATGGTGGTGCTTCAGTGGCGTGTATTATTTATCATATTTTGGACTAGGCTTTTCAATTCAGAAATTTAAATAGATTCAAAACCGAAATGGAAATTCAGGCTAGAAAACCAACATGTTTTTATAATCTCAGGTAAATGAATTTGTAAAATGTAATCATTCAAAAAACACCTTGTAATACCTTTAGTAAAGTAGCTTTAAGGACATATTGCTAAAGTAGGTGCTAGTATGATTTAATTCATATTTGATATTTAACATTAAACCTCATTGTTGTTATAGTCAGTATAACAGTATTTCTTTTGGTGACATTTTGAAAGAACTGGCTGTAACATTGGCAGATGACACAAGGACATTCGTTTTCTACCTGAATGTACCCTTGGCTTGAGAATTTCATCTCCTGCTGCTTTGTTTGCATAATGTTTTTTTCACTCCAGATCCCAGGTGCCACCCACACACACTGCATTTCGATCTCCCCTCACTCTCTTTCTGTTCTTCTTCCTCTTCCCTCTCCCCCCTCCCCGACAAATCCTCTTACACCTACGCAAAAAGAACGTGAACCACCCGGACATCACATATACACAGAGACATAAACACACACAGGTTTTAACCAACCATCTGCGGTAGATATGCTAATCATTTTGCACTCAAATATAACTAATGACTTCCTGCGTCAGATCTCACTGGACCGAGAGGAACTGCTATCATTACTCCTCCCTGTAATATCCAGCACCAAAATCAGACGAGAGATCAATGATTTGTCAGAGTGTCAGTGTGGTGTTGGCCTGGGGCTGATTCACAAACACAAAGCACACAGCCAGAAGAAGGGAACTCCAAGTTTGGAGCGATGGTGCAGCATCGTTCTAATCACACACAAGCAGCCTCAGCTAAACACATGCTCAAGCTACCCTCTCCCCTATTGTCTACTATGCAGCAAAAAAGACATTTGAAACCTACATTATGAGTGCATGTGAATATACTGAATATATAGTTGCATCTTAGATACGCTATATGGCCAAAAGTATATTTACACCTCTGTCTTTAATATGTCCCCTTTCAAAAGATATTTACACAATGATTTTTCATAAATAATCATCAGTAATGTGGACAGAATGACTAAGTGGGTCAAGGTAAATAATATAACAGAACAGTCTGGCAAGTTCAGAAAATGATATCACTTTACTGTAATGCAGCCTTTAAAATGAGAAAAGACAACACTTTTGTCATATCATGATATTACAATATCCAAAATCTGAAACGGTATCTATAGTCTCATATCAAGATATTGATATAATATTGATATATTGCCTAGCCCTAGTTTGAGCTAGTTCCATTAGTTCAGATTAAGGTAAATCTTAACGCTACATCATACAATGATATTTTAGATCATGGTGCACTTTCCTGTGTGAACATGACAACTCTCCTGTGACTGACCTCGACCTCCAACACTTTTGGCATGAACAGAATGCCAACTGCAAGCCAGGCCTTATCGCCCAACATTAGTGCCTGACCTTACTAATGCTCTTGTGGAAAGCCATCCCAGGGTGGAGGCTGTTGTTGGTCAATTGGTTATTTTTTAAATAAGATAATTGCATGGGTGTAATGGTCAGGTGCCCATGTACTTTTACCATACCTTACCATATTGTAATTTACAAAACTCTAAATGTAATACCTTTTTATAAATATGTGCAAAGTACTTTTTTTTTTTTAAATTGAAAGATCCAATACAGACATTCAAGGACATACATCAAATAAGTAAGAGAAGCTCCAAAAGTAAAAGGAAGCTCATTTGTTAACTTACCAATGATTTGGTGGTTGCTGTTCCATATGGGAACACAAAGCACAGAGCGGATGTGGAAGTCTGAGAACTGGTGTACCTAAAAAAAATGGGAGTAGTGTAAAATAAGGATTACCAACCATCTGCATAAGACACTTTCTTGCATTGCTTTCCAAAAGTTTAAGCTTTATGTATGAATAGGACTGGGTATTGGAACCTCAAAACTTTGATTGTCAACAAAATGTTTTCCCGTATGACAAAACAGGCATAATAATTCATTACAAAAATAATCTGTAGTGTACCCTACTAGTTTACTTGCCTTTTAATCTGCTATTTTCATATTTAAGTCATAATTTTACGTTTAAATATAGTGTTAGCAATAGTATGGGAAGATTTTAAATAATTCCCAGCTCTCTAGTATTAAATGATGTTATCACCACTGTATTATTAAGTGTAAATGCCTCACCTAATGGAAGAGGGTTACATAGAAGTATAGTAAGAACCTTTGAAAAGTGAGAAGCAGCAAGTTGCTGCCTCTATTTATTTCAGTGAGAGCCTGCTCGTAGCTCTTCCACCCAGCACACACATTTTCCATTTTTCTGTCACTGCTGTTTAAGGTTGACCATGTTAACGTTTTGCAGCTTGCAGCTGGATGCAGAGTGGACAGCTGTGCTATAGCCGGTGAGAGATTCTGTTTAGATCTATGCAGCATCAGCCCCGGGCACAGCGGTTGATGCTTCCTGGTTTGATAAGGCCTTTATCCTACGGAGATTAATTAACAGCTAACAAAATGGAAAAAGGGGTAGTATGTACATTCTCACCATGTTGTGCAAAATACAATTTAAAAAAAGTATTAAGTCAAAGGCAACTGGTCTTGAAGACATTTTCAAAAGGCTTCAGCAGTTCTACTGACATGCAGCTATTCTAATCTTCACACCTGGATGAGTCCTTAAGGTCAAATAACAATCACATGAGAGATCACAATCCAGAAATTAACATGTGGATTGTTATGAAACCATCTAGAATGGAACGTTAAGAATTAAACTGATAAACAGGTCAGGGATGGTTGTTACAGTTTGACATCGATGGTCTCCTTCATTTCTTGGCCAATTAAACCATTAATGAATCCCATTTGACCTTATTTAACTCACATGTGACATTGACGTGTGGACATCCCATAGTGCATTAAAATGCGTGGGACTAGCTTGTGGAAATGAAGAGGCCTTAAAATCTAGTTTTGATTGAGTACTTCTAGAAATACTATGAAATGAATGATAATCAAAACAGGCATATTTATCATACTGGTTTGTCTGTAATGTTAGTTGAGATCATTTTACTTGGATGTCAGATTTGAAAGGTATGTTATTGTGCGTTTACCTCAGCATCAAAGCGAGGATCCTGATAGGCATCGCTAATGTTCACAGGGAGTCCTGTGGATGCTACCAGCTCTGCGATACTGTTGTTGATGAGCCAGTCTGAGTAAGATGATTTCTCCATGCTGTCTTTGAAACTAGGGTCAGAAAATAAGAGGGGAGGATGACAAAAGGAACAAATAGTACTGGGCCAACTTTGTCCACTTGCTTTCTCTCAGCAGAGGTTTAAGTCTAAAAACACATTCCTTTGATAACTTTGTTATAAAAAAATTACATATATTTATTTATTATATTCAAGTAAAAATGGATTATATTCTTGCTATAGTCTCATGTCTGCCACAGAAACACTAGCAGCACTCGCTCAACATTATGCTCCCCATGGGGTGCGGTTGGGGATTGTGAGGCACATTAGAAATCCTACAGTATGCTTGCCTTATCTGACACAAAATTTATTCACTTAATTACACACACATGAATCTTGCACAGCAACCCTTGTTATTCACATGTGAACCTTTATTTAATATATGACACCAGAGACACAAATTAGTAGGGAGTATGTTTAGTCATAAAAGACTGAACTGGCCACTCACTTTTTTTTAAAATACTGTTGCGGTTATCACTACTGCTTTGAAGTTACCATATCAGTCATGGCAAGTGCAGGACTTTAGGGATAATTTGTCTTTTCAGCATTGGTTTTCATCCATAAACATCCCACACAATATTAAGCCTCTCTTTCTCCACTCAGCCGTCCCTAGCAGTAGAGAGAAGCAGCAAAACCCAATAAAGTAGGGCTCCTTGTATGCCTTTTATTCAGCATCAGCATATTCCTCCCACAGCACTACAGAATATTTCATTTTTATACTTCCTTTATTTTTTCAGCTTTACACATTCAAACAAAGCTCTGTGCAGAATTTGCTGCACAGATGCGTGCTGCTGAAGGCAAACAAAAGTTAGTTAATGTGTAGCGATATACATACCTGTTTTCAGTATCTGCACTACACTTAGGGGACAGTAGCTCAAACGACTTGGTAAACTTCACCACCTGAAAGATTTAAAAGTGAACAAATCATTCAAGCTTTTGGATAAAAATGCATGGAGGTACACAAATTCACTGATAAATCAAGCCAGACAGAGAGAACAGACATGCACATGTACAAATAGACAGACAGACAGACAGAGACAGACAGAAGACAGACAGCAGAACAGCAGAGAAAAAAACAGTACCGGTGACTCAATGTCCTCCAGCAACTGAACAGAGCATCGCTCGCACTTTAGCAATGTCTGGGCACGGTGCATGATCTTTCTGACAATCTTCTCTAGGTCAGTCTGCTCTTCAAACAGGTCATTGACAACCTCCAAGAGTGCCTGAACACCAGCGACAGAAAAAGACACCACTGCCATTATTCCTAACAATCTGAACCACACACTGCTGTAAAATCCACTTTAGATAAAGATATTTTTCCTCCAGCTCAGCTGAGCATTATTATTATTATTATTATTATTATTAATAATAATAATAATAATAATAAACCAACATGATGATATCATGAACATGCTTAATTCCCCCAGTACAAGTAAGTATGGTCCGTTCTCTAAGGCAGTGTCATCCAATTTCATACACAAGCACATGCTAATCATCAGGTGTAAAGGGAGCTATCCACATTTCTCTCCTCCATTCACTGAGCAGTGTATTCATTATGTTCTCTTCCATCCCAGATCAATGTGTGGAATGAATTAGTGCATCTCTTAACATTCCCCAGGAGATGTAGATCATAGACCAGGCCCAAGTCTGAATACCAGCCCATCCCCTACTACAGATCCAGAGAAAATGTCCATGCAGGGCTGCATGCTGCTTTGCAGTGGCAGCAAGTGTGCTGCTGCTGATCAATACACGGGGAGGGTTAATGCTGATGGGGGTTTATTATCCTTACCCGACTCCTGTCATACTCCTTCCTTGAGGCTGCGAAGAGTAGGGCATTAGAGATCGCAATACCACAGAAGGGCAGGTACATCTGCAGCACCTGTGGACATATTTAACAGACTTTTGTTATCACTGTGCTGAAAAACTGATATTTTATCAAACATGGTCCCTCCAAGATCAAGGTTAAAATTATTGCACATAAATAATGGAATCACTTTCAGGATACAAAATAAATAGAGTATTGAGCCACATTAATGACTCTATTTAATATGTATCCTGAAATCGAACTGCGCACTGCTTTGGAATCAACCACATGCGGTCAAGACAGCTGCGATGTGAATACACAGGTTAAATTCAAGTACAATTAGCCTTATCTGAAAGACACTCAACCCCTGTAACATGGAATCAATTGAATTTAGGTTGTGTGCTTCCTTACTCTGCCTCTTTGTTTAGTTATCTATCTTTAGCATCTGGCTGCTGTGTAAACGATACAATCAGTACAACAAACTCACTAATATTTACCAGCCTATAGTGTAGCCTGAGAAAAGGGACACTACAACAATACATGAATGGGAAGTTACTCAGCTGTGGCCGCTGATACAGGGATATCTCTGTCACCTTTTGAAAACATAATGCATCAGTAACTCATTAGCCATAAATGAACATGTAAAGAACAGAATCCTATAGCGCTGTGTTCATAACTGGGAAGCTTGTGTAGGTAGTCGAGGTCTACGTTCACAACCTTGAGGGACCTATGGGGAGAGACATCACATGCAGCTGAATATGCAGGAAATTAACAGACTAATATTGGCTATTTATTAGTTTGATGTGTGACTTTCAATTGATCCCATAACAAATTAATGGTGGGGGTCATGATAATTGTAGACCTAGAAATGTCATTGTGCTGGAAAAGGCTGAGAAACCCTGCTCTTATTGTTAGAATTTCTCTTTACAATCAAACAGCTCTCCAGGGTTAGCAACATGTCTTTATTTAAATAGTAGTATGGCCATGTGAATTTATAGACCATGTTGACTATGGCAAGAATGGATTTATGGTTTATACTAAAGAGAGAGTCAAGAGTGAAGGAACATATACATACAATGGTGGAGTGAGAAAGTGTATAGTCTATGTTTATACATATAAATCCTACAAATCCTCATCCACCAGATCTTATAAATAACGCTGTTTTGTGTTTTTTGTTGTATTTTGAAGTAGCACAATATGGTCAATTATTGTATTTTTATGCACACTGATTGTAACCACTGACAGAGTTATAGTATTCTGCTTATAGTAGTTATTTCATAAAATAAATTAAATCCATCCAATACCATGACAAATTGAATTATTCTGCTTAGGCGAGTCGCACTGATGTCCATATTGATATGATATTCTTTATGCTAAGTGCAAATTGAATCACTAAATTAAAAACAATTCTCATCATAATGCAACATAAAATATTACTCTGTCATGCCAATGAGTACATTGTGTTTGTGCTCTTCATTCAGTCATCATACATAATCAAGCACCTCATGCAATTTTTTTCAGACACAGACAACAGATGATGCTGAACAATAAGCTAATACAGAATTCTATTTCAGCTGTCCTATGGAATTCTCTAGTAATGATCTTGCAGAAACCCAGTGGCCATCATTAGCCCCGGCAGGAGCAGATTCATTAGTGAGCAGGACTTTGGGGATCTGGTTATGGATCTACAGGCAAACCCTAGAAAAACACTGCTCTCTCTAATTACATTCTGACAGGCACACCATTAGACAAGGTTACATTGCAAACAAGACGTTTTTGCCTAAAGACCTGTGGACTGACCAGTAAATAGTGGTTTAATAACGAGACTAATTGGCCAAGGAAAATTACACAGCCAACACTTTCTTTCTCCATTCTCCATAACAACTACTAGTTGCTGTGTTCACTTTGCATGTGTGGTAAGGTGAAGCCATTGTTGTTTTGACAAGAATTGTACTCCTTTTTCTCTGATCTCATATGGGACTCTGTAGCTTGTGTCAGCAATGCACATAGCTGTTTTGCAAAAACACTTAGCAATGATTGCTTCTTTTAAAGGTGATATCAAATATTTATGCAACAGGAATCTACACTATCTACATTTTACAAAGCAAGTCACAGTTATACATCATTATTATCTACATAAGTAGTTAAATGAATACTATTTCATAAAGACACTTGATTATGTTTCCTGCCTTTATGCAACCATAATATTACAAATTCAAATTTCATACCACCAAATTTAGCAGTAAAATATACTTCATTGCTTGGCTGTAATTTATAGGCACTAATACAACACAGCTAATAAACACTGTATCACACCAGGAGTGCTGCTCAAAACTATTATCTATAAATAATTAAATTGTTCTTCACAAAGCTGGTGCATGAAAAAACGCTAGGAGCAAAGTAAGGGCACGACAACTAAGCAGCGGCTGCTGCAAAAAGTGCAGTAACATTTAGGCAGATCAAGTCTTTGTAAACACTTATTGCTCCTCAGATTAAATTTTTTGTCACTAATGTAAATGCATGAAACTGGATATTTGAAAGCATAGTACTACACAAACTACAGTAACTCTTTTGAGATTTTGTTGTACTTTGTAAACTAGTTTGCACACAACACTCACAATGTCCTTTCTTACAGGACACATTATGGGACAAAAGCATAACACATGACATGTTGTTCCTTGTGTCAATTTACAAAAAGTTTCAAATTCAGTAAATGGGTACATTTTAAATAACAATCCATTCTTACAAAGCAACACAGAGCAGCATTTAGAGGTAAGAAAGCAGTTTAATTTCAGTATTTGTCTTTATTGTGTGTTAGGACCCGACTTTGTGAAGGTTGATTTAGAGCATCAACAGTACCCGAATAACATCAATGTACTGCCACCATGTTTGACAATGAAGTTGTTTACACATTCTACTTTTCCGTCTGAAAACATCCATGTAATCAATTGGCATCAATAATAAAGAATTACATAATTAATTAATTTACTAATAAACAATTCACTGTAGTTTCACTGTCTGTGTCAGATATAAAGACAAAGATTTATTTTTCAGCTGTATATAATTCAGCTGTCGTTTTTGAAGGTTTCTGAAAGCTGGCTAAAACAATACTTTAAATGCATGCATTAAACTGTGACTATGGGAGGTATTAGGTAAGGTATATGTTTTGCATGGTGTTTTGCACGGTGTTTTGCACGGTGGTATATAAAGTTCCTAATCAAATGTGCATTTTCTATATTATTTATGTATGTACTGTATATATTTCCTTTGTGGAAACTTAAAGCACACTTAGCTATTTGACTGCAGCTAACAATTGAAGATGCATACTTTTATTTTATTTATTTTTTGCAAAGTTTTTGCACAGGTTTTGCGATTATTATATAATAACGTAAATCATCAGATTTCCAAATGTGACCATTTTTGTTTTATCTTGCTATATAGTCATTTGTGAAAAATTGTATAAATCACAAGTTAATTAAAAATAATTATCATACTAAATATGTAATAGGTTCCAGTAAGAGCAACAAAAATAGTTTAGGTATGTTGGATCTTGACTCTTCATTGCTTTACCTGTTTTTTAGTTTTTGTTTTGTTTCATTTAAATTTGTATGTGTGTGATTACTTGAATTGCATTGAAGTGAACCAAACTGAAATAAACTGTAGAATTTCCTTGCCGTTTTATTCTTGTTAGGAGTCAAAGTGCTTTGAAAGTCTTTGCATCTTCAATAAATAGTGACTATCCTTGAAGGCCACAGCAAACTGAAAAATACTAAAACCTTTATTGAGAAAAAAAACATTTGTTTAACCTTACCCTCTGCAGAGAGCCAAAAACAGAACAGCCAAGTGGTCTTTCATTAGACCGTTAAACTGTTATATACTATAGACATTCTTTTGGACACACTTTTGTTATACCAAATGATCAAACATTCATGCTATACTATATGCAAGGAAATATTTCTAATAAAGGCAATCAATAACCATCATCTGCCACATCTGTCTGTATCTGCTTTTGTTCTGTTTTGATTCATTTATTCTCGTTTTGAGAGTTGTCCAGTCGACTCAGATATAACAATTTGTTGAAGTAGATGTGAATATCCTACTTTGGCATCCCCCAAGGTACAGTTTTAGGACCTCCGATTTTTCACTTTGAAACCAAATGTACACTTTTTCTTATTTCCAAATTAAACATTACTGTTGCATCGGACATTAAAAAAATCCAAACAAAACTATGTAGTAAAAAGACTTGCTGGTTGCATACTACAAAATAAATAATCCAAATCGTCATAAAAGCACCCCTCTAATTTCTTAAAACAAGACAATATCAAAAGAGTATAACAGACAAGGGGTCAATATTGAAGTTCAGACTCACTTAGCCAGCATAGAATTTAATTCAAGTCCTTAATCACCCCTTCTATCTATTCCTCTTTGAGAGGCAGGGCAGCTAGGTCTGCCTTTATTGTTGGGGTTCCGTGCTCTACAGTACATCATCCACACATTTTCTACCATATTTTGCAAATCCCTGATATTGCAAATGTCATTTTGAATTACTCTTGATTTAAGTGAATTTTCGTGACATTTTGACATTTTACATAAAGACTATATAAGAAACAAGTTTGATATAATGCACTGTAGGAATTTGATCGGCTCTGATATGCTGCAGAAACATATTTAAACCATGTGGCTCCAATCAGAAACTGTGTTCTCTCTGCTTTAGTTTTAGATTTACTTTGGGAAATTGTGTGAAAGTGGTTATTACAGTATTGCTTTGAGCCAATTTGAGAGTTTGACAGCCTGAGGAAGCACAGCAGTGAGGTGAGAATGCTATTTAACAATCAACTCACTCAGATGTTAAGCTATACTGGCAAATGGAACCTACATAGGGGAACACACATCCTATTAACAGAAAATTCATAAAAATGTCTACATGAATATTCATGTAAAATGTATTAAAATACATGCCAAGTGAATGAAAAGCAAAATCAAGATAACACAAAATGTAGAAATGGCAGGATGAGGTCAGCTCATAAACTTAAATTAAGTCAATAGCTATATTCCTCTACAGATGATAATGAGTGCAATTATACATGGGTTGAACCATTATCCAAGCTCCCAAAGGGCTACCATCCTGCAGGGTATCAACACAACATAAGGCAGCATTGGATTTAAAACCATCAGTTTAAATATCCTAAAAGCTTTTACTACATAGAGAACAACATTTGCTGTGATTAAGGTATACTAAACTTTCTAATGACATCTGCTATTGCAGTATTGTCTCATGCTTTGAAAAGTGTAATGCATTTTTTTTTTTTACTTTTACAAAAGCAGAGCAGCAGCTGTGCAATGCAGGGAGCTTACTGTGTTTTTTTACACTAGCATTGCATTTCATTACTAATTCAGCTGTAGCCATCTCATGCATTAGTGTGATGTTAATGCAATGTGAAACAAACTCAAAATATCACAAAGAAAAAAAGAATACCTAATCTGCATCTATTATGAACAATGAATGTCATTTTGACAGTAGAGCTCCATTGTAGAAAAACATAGGCTACTATACATAAAAACATTTTTGCAGTCTTTTGCAGGGAAACCTAACCTTAAAAACAAAAGCACAGCTAGCTTTGTGCTTTCATCTTTCATCTATTCTCGTCTTTAGGGGCTCACAGCTGCAATAAGAGAACAAGTCAGTGTGTTGGCTTGTCACAGCCTTTCTGTTACATCTATTCATATGTGCTGATGGATTAAACACATGCTCCTTGTGCCTCTCTGATGATGGTAATAAGTCAAATAAACATTCATTAAGAAGATCTATCTGAATTAGTGTGAGATGTAACACCCCCACCAACTGCTTTGACATATCATATGTGTATAATATATTCATACACTAACATCAGTGTCTTTTTTGTCGTTGCAGCTGCCAACTTGACTGATCTCTTTACAGATTGGGTTGATTCACAAAGGGGTAAAATACTAAATAGTAGTCATCCAATACCCTCAGTCTTCTTGGACCTTATGTCTGATCAAAAACAGAATATCTGTGGACAATTTATACCAACATCTCTCCGTTTTATCCTGTACACACAGGTACACACATTCACACCTGGAAGACATAGTACAATCTGATCTGCTGGCCATTGAGCTCCTCCACTGAAACAGTTGAGATACCCTAAACTCTGCCACAAGACCTATTTTGCAAGTCTTAACTCCATTCAAAATCACATACATGGTAAAATCCAAATGGTGACACTAAATGAAAGACTGACAATCTGTCTGTCGCACTAAAAGATTCTGAGCAGCTTATATAAAGTTGTTATTATTGATGACTACAACAAGAGCTCTGGCCCTTTGGAAGATACTGCCTCAGGAAAATGTGGTGATGCTGAGAGACAAGCTATGACCTAGCTAGAAACTGAGCACTGAGACTCAGACTCAGGGCAAATATGCTCCACATCAGACTGAGCTGAAGAAATTCTTTAAATAATAAATATTACTTACATTCAGCCTGGACGCAGAAAAAAATAGACACAGTATCAGGCAACAAATATGCAGTTAGTGTTGCTTGTAAAAATATTAAGAAATGATGCAAGAGGAACACAGATGTAAAAGCATAGTATGAGCTATATTAAAAATCTAAAGACAACATGTGATGTGGATAGCACCCACATCTCTGATTTGTAAGCAATTTAAATCACAAAATAAAAAGAAAATGTAAAGTCAATCTGAAGTTCAGGCCACAAAATGTTCAATGCTTGCAGGTAACAACGCAAATCATAACATACAAAAACATGTTTATATCAGAAAATCCATATTGTTTGTATATATATATATATATATATATATATATATATATATATATATATATATATATGGCAAAAGTTTGGAACCACCTTCTCATTCAATGTGTTGTCTTTATTTTCATGACTATTTACATTGTAGATTATCACTGAAGGCATCAAAACTATGAATGAAAACATGTGGAATTATGAAAATATGTCTTATATTTTAGTTTCTTCAAAGTAGCCACCCTTTGCTCTGATTACTGCTTTGCACACTCTTTCCCAACAGTCTTGAAGGAGTTCCCAGAGATGCTTAGCACTTATTGGCCCTTTTGCCTTCACTCTGCGGTCCAGCTCTCCACAAAATAGGTCAAATAGCCCTTACACAGCCTGGAGGTGTGTTTGGGGTCATTGTCCTGTTGAAAAATAAATGATGGTGCAACTAAACGCAAACTGGATGGGATGGCATGCCGCTGTAGGATACTGTGGTAGCCATGCTGGTTCAGTATGCCTTCAATGTTGAATAAATCCCCAACATTGTCACCAGCATAGCACCCCCACACCATCACACCTCATCTTCTATGCTTTACAGTGGGAACCAGACATGTAGAATCCATCCGGTCACCTTTTCTCCGTCGCGCAGACACAGCGGTTGGAACCAAAGATCTCAAACTTGGACTCATCAGACCAAAGCACAGATTTCCACTGGTCTAATGTCCATTCCTTGTGTTTCTTGGCCCAAACAAATCTCTTCTGTTTGTTGCCTCTCCTTAGCAGTGGTTTCCTAGCTGCTGTTTGACCATGAAGGCCTGATTCGCACAGTCTTCTCTTAACAGTTGTTGTAGAGATGTGTCTGCTGCTAGAACTCTGTGTGGTATTCATCTGGTCTCTAATCTGAGCTGCTGTTAACTTGCGATTTCTGAGGCTGGTGACTCGGATTAACTTATCCTCAGCAGCAGAGGTGACTCTTAGTCTTCCTTTCCTGGGCGGTCCTCATGTGAGCCAGTTTTGTTGTAGCGCTTGATGGTTTTTGCAACTGCACTTGGAGACACATTCAAAGTTTTTGCAATTCTCCGGACTGACTGACCATCATTTCTTAAAGTAAAGATGGCCACTCGTTTCTCTTTACTCAACTGATTGGTTCTTGCCATATATGAATTCTAACAGTTGTCCAATAGGGCTGTCGGCTGTGTATCAACCTGACTTCTGCACAACACAACTGATGGTCCCAACCGCATTAATAAGGCAAGAAATTCCACTAATTAATCCTGACAAGGTACAGCTGTGAAGTGAAAACCATTTCAGGTGACTACCTCATGAAGCTCACTGAGAGAACACCAAGGGTTTGCAGCACTATCAAAAAAGCAAAGGGTGGCTACTTTGAAGAAACTAGAATATAAAACATGTTTTCAGTTATTTCACACTTTTTTGTTAAGTACATAATTCCATATGTGTTCATTCATAGTTTTGAAGCCTTCAGTGATAATCTACAATGTAAATAGTTATGAAAATAAAGAAAACGCATTGAATGAGAAGGTGGTTCCAAACTTTTGCCATATATATATATATATATATATATATGGCAAAAAAATTGATAGCAATCAAAAATTAGCCCTGCTCTGCTTGTGTACCACTAACACCACATAACAGTATTGGCCTAAAAAACTGAGTAACATCCCTGCAGTGTCACAAATGAACAATGGAGCCTATGAGCCTTTTACTTCAGGCCTATTCCATCCTCCACACTAGAGTTCACAGTGCAGCATTAAGAGTCTAAAGCCATGCTACCAGCTTATTAAAGTCAGCATGCCAACATGCTTACAATGGCATTGTAACTTGCTGATAGTTAGCAGGAAATGTTTACCATCTTCACAGTATGAGTTTAGTGTGTTAGCATGCTAATATTTGCTAGGTAGTCTGATGGGAACTTAATTAGTTTTGCAGGTATTTGTTCTTTAAACTAAAATATTATTAAAATATAATTTGAAACTTTGACCTGATAATGGTGCTAAAGAAAATTCAGGAGGAAAACGTCTGTACCAAATTTCACTGCAATTCACCCAACAGCTGATGAAACATTTTACTCTGAACAAAGAATGTCAAGCCAGTCAGAGGATCACCGAAGTGATTAAGATACTGTACATACGTGAGGGAACTATGGTCTGTACTAAATGTTTTGCCAATCAATGAGGTATATGTGGAGACATTTCACTGGATAACTGTAAACAGACATTTCACATAAACCCCAAAATGTCAGCCTTGTGGTGGCCCTAGAGGAAACATCACAGGATCAAGAGTCATAACGATTCACCTTCTGGGTAGCATGTCTTTGCTCTGTGAACCAACTAACAGTCATTGCTATCCCTAGTATGTGGCTAAGAAGTATGACAAAACTACAATATTGCCATAGAATCATATGGAAATATGGTTATTGGTTTATTGAAATCAATCACTAGTATGAAAGCAATATAAATATGTGATTTCATCCATCTTATCATTAATTTATTCAAGTAAAAAAACAGGAAAAAACATTAAACTATAACAGGATATGCAATTGTTGAGCTCAATGATCTAAACAATATGACTTACTGACCCTTACAATCATAATAACAATAATTATATTTATACATATATTCACATATGAACAAAGACTGCCCCAGATATTATGTGTATCTGTTTTGTGCTTGATGAAGTTTTTTGAATCAGACTTTTTTATAGTACAGATTTTATACATAAGGACGGAGATGGTAACTTGTAAGTCAAGACAACATATTCAATATAATCATTCATAATAAAACTAAGAAAAACCAACACAATTATCTTTCCTGCTCATGCCAACCAAGCAGCAGGATACATATTGTGTTATTATGACTGCAAGGAACCTTCACCCAGCCTTTATACTCACAACTATAACAATAAAATTACCTTTTCATCATCTTCAGTGAAGAGTTCTCCACTTGAAGTCTTGTTAATGGCCTGAGCAACTCCAATTATCTCTCCATCACTGTTGCAAATGGGCATGCACAAGAGTGACTTGGTTTTGTATCCTGTCAGCTTGTCAATTTCATCACTGAACCGACGATCCTGCAATCCATAGGGACAGTGCAAAATTAAGACACAATAAGCACTTATTGCAAAAAATGCAGTTTCCCCTTTTTCCTTTCAGATGACGGTGTAGGAAACTGTACAACTCATCAGGACTCCATGTCTTATAAACAAAAAAGTCTTCAATAAAAGTAATATGATAGACAAATGACTGTGGTTGACAAAGAGGTTGACTTAACTTGACTTGAAGAGGTGGTGCACAGCTGTTTATGGACATTAAAGCAACATAAATTCATTTTCTCATTCTCATTTTCTCATTTCTACTGTAAATGTTTGATTGATCAACAACAGTTATTCTACTGACAAACACGCACTGGAATCATAAAGCAAATTTATATCCTTGTAATCTACTATTCTTACTTTCTTAAAATCAAGGTAGAGTAAGTGGTTATTGCCTTATTTGTATTACTCAGCGATGTTTTTGTGAAGCTTTGTCCAGTGAACTATTGGTCTTGGTTTCAATGCTCTCAGCTCTGTTTGATTGATGATCAATTAAAGTGACAGACTGAACTTAAATTATCTGTCTGCATGTCTGAGTCTCTCTCTCTCTCTTTTTGTGAGTCGTGCAAATGCGCACACATACATGCATGCACAAAGAGGAGCAGGCACCTGATAAGCGTCAGAAATGTTCACTGTCTCTCCGTGTTCAGCCACATATCCGATGATTCCTTTCCCCCACGGCACTTGAACTTCATCAGATTTCATTGAGAGTAAAACTGTGGTGCCCGCGTGCACATCAAAGAATTTGGACACTAATGTCTTCTTGTTGCCCGTTCCCTCCACTAAAAACAAGGAGCATCGGTCTGCATCGACCATAATACAAACAAACACAAGGATTTTGTAGCTGAGACTCGTTAGATCCAAGTCATTAGATATGTCTTTTACAAGCTCGAGGAAAAACTCTCTTTCGTTGTGTTCTTTGAGATAATATTTAAAATCCACGGCTGTGGACGGGTATTGGGGGATGTTGACTCTGGACTCCAGCAGTGCGCTGAGTATGTGCGCAGTAGTCGGGGGCAGAGAGCTCGCTTTCCTCAACAGGGCTCTCCTCCTCATGCTCGTTAGGGGCTCCTGGGCCCTGGAATTAACATGTTCGTCGTATGTTCTGTTGACATTGATGACCTTTGATCTGGCGAAAGTTTTGCGCAGCTCCTTCTGCGAGGCTCTTCTTTGTAGACCATCACATTTGCTTGCCCAGCTGTCCTTGCACGCGTTACTCTTCTCTTCTCCCGGCTCGGCGGGCGCTGCAGCCACCGGACTTTTGCTCGCTTGGTGATTCTTGAGCCATTTCTCCACCATGCTAAAATTCCCCTTTCTGTTCAAGTAGTCCTCGAATAAATCGGGATGCGAGTCCAGAAAACTTTCCACGTCAGAGAACACCATAGTTGGCACTGCCATGTCTGTTCTTCAGATGGTCCTCAGTGAACCAAATCCATGAAGTTGCGCAGATAAATATCATTTATGAGGCTTTAGAGTTAAAGTAGAGAATCATTTGGATATCATAACTTCCAGGATGCATTATGATGGAATAAATCCTGGAGCTCTGGCTGGATATCCAGTTTCCACTCTGTAAGGATGGAGACTCCCTTTGCGCACCAGCATTGTATTACTCCACAGCATCTTCACACCGTTCACTTATTTTAAGAACATTAAAGCAGATCTAAGCAAAGGAAGTTGAGGCTCGCGTTAGCTAGATGCACAGGCATTGGAAATCTCACAGTGTGTAACCGAACATCACCGTCGAATGGGTCTTCTTGTGTGCACATTACGTTGGCTGTAGTTGGCTCGGTCCCCCTGACGCTCGATTCGTCACACAGACAGGAGCTCAGGGTTGCTTCAGCATTCAGCCCTCTTGAACCTCCTCCTATGATGATGATGATGATGATAAGTATGATGGATTCATCTATAATCTTCTCAGCATGTATAATATATGATTCATTTAGTAAATGTAGTAGGTTAGATATAAAGATGAAAAATTGTGGATCACAGTGGACATTAGCTCATTAATGATCATTCAGTGCTCCACTAGATTTATATGGTTTCTGAAAAGCACAAAAATGCTGTGGGTGGATTATAATTTAATGAAATTAAGATTCAGTAGCCAAACATGATTCCTCTCTGTCAAGGCTTTGATGATGGCACTGCTGGCTGACAAGAATAATCAAATCTCATCGCATGTATAACAGTTTTGCAGCTCGACAATGCATCCATTTCACAAGCCACAAACTTAGGCAAATATGGAATCTGAAGTGGCTGGTCTATACAATTTAACTACTTAACACTGACTTATGTTGGCAGCAGGGGATGTAAGAAAATCAAATTCCTTCATAGCCTTCACTATTATTAGTGAATCTGTGCACATGTGACTTCTGAACGCTAGAGGGAGTTATACTCCACAGTTTGGAACTGGGACAGCCCAACTCTATGGTCACCCCTTGTCCAATTATCTCTTTAAATTTAATCTTCTCCAGAATATTTTGATAACGATAAGAATCGTGACAAGGGAGTTTGAATAAAAAGCTGTCTAGGTGAGAAAGCTTGATATTTAGGCCTACTACAAGCTCATGACACCAAGCGTAACCATATTTTTTACCAGCTTTTGTTTTACCTACAGTTTCCCAAACAAATGCACTCCGTAACCGTCCTCCAGCCAACATCTGCATCTCCAACATTGAGTTTCCAACTTTTACTGAGTCAAAACAACCTGACCTACCAAAAATGTGCAGCATTTGTGACTTTGTGTAAGCTTCCTAACTCAAATAGACTCTTTAAGCTACAAATTACAAGTTGCTTCATTTAGAGAAGCTACTCCCTTCTCCTCTGACATATATAAAAATGCAGACTATATTGGTTCTTTATTCTAGGAACATATTGAGTCAAATAAATTGCAAAAAAATAACAGTTAGTGTCAATTTTATTCAACTTGCAAATTCAAATATTACATAATAAAAGACTGTTGAGGTATCATTAAGGTGGAAGCAAATAAGGCATATTCATTCTTGAAAGCTTTCTGTCCCTAGATCCTATATACGCAATATATGGTTTAATAATTTATGTTAAAAAACTGTAGGGGTACAGCTGTAACAAAAATGGTAATACCAGTAAGAGATTGCTTGCCGTTATGCCTGATTTTGAAAGAACAACGAGTCCTTGCCTTTTTTATCAGTTTGTCAGGACAAATAAACTGGCAAAGATGCAGATGAGTTCTTTATGAAGTTGCAGACTTCAAATATGCTATAAGGTCAGCTCGTTCATTCTTTTTCTTGATGCCAGCGAAGATCATCTTTGTTCCTGGAATGTATTTCTTTGGGTTTTCCAAATAAATCATCAGGGTGTCATCATTCCAGACAATGCCTGAAATCAAAGTGAGCACACACAGTGGAGTATGTTTAGGCCTATAGCGCGATTCCTTGGACTAGTCAAATACTGTAAACATGCATGTACAATTTTACCTTTGCTTTTGTTGGCATCAGTATAGGAGAAGCCCTCTGCCTGGCCTGTTTTACGTCCAAACAGACCCCAAAGATTAGGCCCCACCTTGTGCTTTCCTCCATTCTCCACAGTATGGCATTGGGCACACTTTTGGACAAATGCCTTCTTGCCTTTCTCAATGTCTGCAGGCATGGCTTCTATTAAGGAAAAAAAATACACATAGGACAATTGGACTTTTGTTAGCTTTACATAATTATCAATAGTACCAACTTGTGTTAAATGTTACATTGTAAAACTTAGATTTTGGTATATTTCCTGGCTGCTTTTGATTAATACAAGATTTCAAAACAACAACGATACCCTCAGTGAGCCACGAGGGGGTCACATCAAAGTTGCGCAACCAAAGTAACCCTGGCATTGTTACAAAACCGACTTTAAATAAAAATGTATTTTGTTAAACACAATCAGTACCTATACACGTTTACTATATCTATGATATGACACATTTCAGCAAAAGAAATGGTCACATACGGTATTTTAGGCAGCCTACTTAAGTGTTTCACATCAACTTTAGGTAAAAACCTATGTGCGATATACACATTATATAATAAAAACTAGGTGGAGACAATTTATAGTAAAAAATTAACTTTGGTTTGTTTTATAAACAATAACTATATTCTCCGGAAACTGAGTAGACCACGTTGCACACGAGAGGTACCGGCAGACGGATTTAGGATATAACGTCAGGCAACTAAACTAAGAACACGAACAGAAAAGCTTACTATTTTGATGATCAACTTCTCACTTTTTCTTGGTATGTATTTAACTGACTTATTGAAACTTAATTCCTCAGCTTTTGTTCTCCTACCGGCTCTGTCACAACCATAGACAGTTTAAGTCACAACTTTTTTCTGATACAAACGTCCTTCCTCTCCGTGATGTCACTCCGGCTGTAACGTCATCAGTCAGCTGACCTGTTTCTGCCATAGACTGTTAAAGAAATGGGCCAACAGATCCCGTTGTTCTCAGGCTTATACTGTATATATAATATATAATATTATGTAATAATATATATAATATACAGTATACTATATATATATATATATATATATATATATATATATATATACAGTATAGGCTACTATATATCATATATATATATATATATGATCCTCGTTATGACCACACTTCTATTATCAAAATTGTGCAAGCATAATATCTTTCTGATACTATTGACAACAACATCAACAAAAAAAATATAATAAAAAATTAATCATATTTCACTGACCACCTCCAGTGGAAACTACAGCATAACCTGTTTTTTTCCTCTTATTGACACCAGGGCATAATCATAAAAGTGATTGTTAACATGTGACTTGATTCAAATATTCAAATTAGAGTGACTGGGATCAACAATCTCTCTTCCAGTGTAATGTAGCATTTATTACATTAAAGCTGCGCTTTCTTGGTCAATGTTGTGAAATGTCTGGAAACACCATGTTGTGGTACGATGAGATTAAGGTAAAGCTTAGACAGCATCAGGGGGTTCATAGGTCACAGCAAAGGGGACGAGAATATTTGGCCAGTCTACTGTCTAACTGGCTTTAGCATCTGTGTTCAGGCGCCTGCAATATCTTAGTTTACCTTAAAGGTTCAGCTAAATGTAATGCCTCCAGGATGACTTTAAATACACCTTCAAGAAGACATGAACTTCAGAGAGTTGGGACAGCACTGGAAAATACCCCATACAATATATACCTGTTAAATTGTCTCCTCAATTGAGTGTTTAATAAATGCTCCTGTGTAAGTCATCAAACTCTCCTGAATCTTCTTCACGTATGTGAAATGGGTTGTCCTGCCCCTGAGGTTTTCCTTAACAGCAAAAGGTGTGTTTTGTCATACTGCTGGAAAAATGAAAAGACGGGACTTAATATACACATTTTCTGCCCATACTGTATTCTTCCAATTCCCCTGTTATTCTACAGTAGAAAGCCTTAAAATGAAAATGTATAAACCACGACAAGGTTGATTGAGTCAGAGTTCAGGTTGGGTAAGCCAGCCATGAAATCTGATACCCAACCGTTTTTGAGACAGACACAGACAGATGAGAAGAGTTGCCCAGACTACCTCTCAAGTTACTTTTGTGTGTAAAATATTCTGCATAAACCTCACCTCTCAAGTTACTTTTGTACATAAAATATTCCCCAGTGTGTGAAAAGTAGGAGTGCACTGGTTTCCAAATTAGCATGGGATTGGAGCACCACATTCACGTCAGAGCCAGCCATCACACACAACATACCAGTCTGCCCGCTCCTCTACATTCAATATAACAGCCAAGTAGGCCTATGTGTATTATGCTTGGCTTTTATTGATACTCTTGTTGCACCGCTTACACCACCAGGGTGTATTTCTTTTTGCGGCTGCTTCTGAGGGCCAGCCACCAGTTGACCAACACTTGACCTATGGACGGTTGACAGATAATCTCATTACGCTCAAATATCCTAACAATGCATTCACCACCCATGTGTTGTCAAGTCTTCACGGCCTCCCATCTTTACATTTGTCCAAATAAATGCTGTAAGTTCATTATAAATTGGTAACATCTGCTCATTTTATGCCTAACTTGTGACCATAGCCATGGTAAAGTTATTAGAACGCAAGGTTTAAGGCCGGTGACCATAGTATTGTTGTTGACAACCAAACACAAACAGCGATTACAGCTAGCAGGCAGTAAATTACCTAGCTAGTTTGACTTTCTAATCCACCAGCAAGCTCCTTTCAAACCCCTTTCCTCCCACAGAATGGCCTTAGTAGTTTTCCATTACCTGATTTACTCTATCTTTAGGCCTAGGCCTACTTGTTTTCTTTCTTTTTGGTAACCTTTAGCACGTTGTGTGACAGCAACCAGAGAGGGTTTAGAGCATCTTAGCAGGAGTGGGGTGACTGTTAGCTTCTATAGCCTAAGTAACGCTAACTTATTAGCAGAAATTGTTTTCTCGTAGAGGTTTCTTTCATTGGTCTCTTTGAAAAGCAGACTAGGTTTCATTTCCAAATTTTAAGCTAAATACTACGGAAGCGTGATGCATTTGCTTGAAAGAAAATCTCTTTAATTGAGAAAAACAGAAACTCCAAAAAACAGCTTTGAATTAACAAGAGACCTCAAAATCCTGTGAGAAGCTCTAAATGTCCACATGGAAATGCTGCTGCTGATCCTGTTTTAGATTTTAAGTAAGCTATGGGGTACAATACTAATTTAAAGTATTAGTTACATGCCACATGCCAAATTATATTAGCTTTCTGTCCACTTGACCACATATAGCAGTAGAGAGCTAATTATATTAGCATTTGCAATGACAGCTCACTATTTCAGATTCATCATCTTATAACTGTGAAACATGCCATATCCGTTCAACTGATCCTGCAGAAACACTGCAATGTGCATTTGTGTAACAGATCAGAATGGGCTTTCAGCCTGAACAACAGCAAAGTCCTGCGCACCGACAAAGTTCACACTGATATGCCATCTATAGTAAGACATTGTAGCCTATCTCCCAATGTCTTAAACCCAAACCAAAATAAAACCAGATTAAACTAAACAGGCAGGGACGTATTTGCTTCCATGACATTGAACACTCAATAGACTAGCCTGAAGAAAGCTTCACACATTTAAATTTTTTCTATATTTCTGAATTTTTGTTTTTTTCTAAATTAACAAGATGGTAAATTGTAAAATCAAGGAAATGTTTTTTTGTTTTGTGAAATGTTGAAGTGTTTTGTGAAATGCTTCTGTGTTTTGACCTTTAGTGCCACCATACATTTGGTTTGTAATGTTCTCATAATACATTCCATGGCTGGAAAGCCAGCTGTTGCCAGGCAACCATATAAAAGAAGGTAAACGTGGCTAAAAAGCTTCAGAACTGGGTGATACTTTTCTTTTAGTTACTGTACAGCAAACATTCACATTCTCTGACTATTTTTTAATTGTTAATATGACAAATAGTGCAGTGCCTGCAGTGGCACCCTTTCCCCATGTTTGACCTATACGTTTGGACTGAAAAAGAACCATTTAACCATTAATGTTCAGATTATTATTTATTATTAGTATTTTCACTCATCCAGAAAAAAATCTTTCTTTTACTGATCCTATTACTTTTGTCAACCAAGAACTTGTTGTCACAAAGACTTACAAATATCTTGGTGTGCTACTTGCTTTGCAACTTACATACCAGGAACATGTGTCTAACTTAACAAAAAAGTTGAATCAGAAACTTTATGTTTATAACAAGATCAGATCATATCTTTCTTCTTCTGTTTCTGAAACCTTTTAACATAAACTTGTGTTTTCAACTATGTCCTACTGTCTTCCTATTTGGTCTCTTAGCACGAAGGAAATCACTGAATCAATAGCACCACTATACCATCGAGCTCTCAAGATCCACAGTAACCTTCCAAAGTGGTCTCACCATTGCATTGCACTTGCATGTTCCAAAGCTTTGACTTACAAAAACTTTACAAACAGCCACGCAATTGCATTTTATTTTCGGATTCAAAATGCCACCTTACCAGCCCTTCCGACATACGTGACACCAGGACGCCTCACTAGGTCAGTCTCACAGGCACTTATTCCAGTTCCTCCATATAAAAACAACTTTGGTCAGAAATCTTTTTTCTATACATACACCAAGATTTGGAATGACATTCCGCATCACATCAGAACACTATCATCCATCACATATTTTAAAAAGGCATACAAACAGCTCCTTCTTAACAGTTACACTTGCACACATTAAATTGCTCATGTATTGTCCAAGCCATGTTTGCACTGTCCGTACTTGTCTAGCCCAGCTGACGTCTTGCATAAATATCTTTGTGTATTGTTGTTTTAGTTGTCTAAATTTGTCTGGTCCATATCAATGTCCCATACAAATGTTTGTCCTGACGTGTTGTACCATGTTTTATGTTTCTGCAGAACAGGAACCTGCTGAAAACCAGTTTTTAAACTGAGTCAGGCCTGTTTATATTGTAATGTAAAGTTACTTTTAACTTTCCTGTGTAATAAATATGAATGAATGAATGAATGAATGAATGAATGAATGAATGAATGAATGAATGAATGAATGAATGAACTGCAGTTCATCAGTGGACCTATGGTAGCCTACTCTGTTATATTTTCTGATCAGGAAAATCATCAAAACTATGAATGAACACATGTGGAAATATGTACGTCACAAAAAAGTGTGAAATAACTGAAAACGTTCTGGTTTTCTAGTATTCTAGTTTCTTCAAAGTAGCCACCCTTTGCTTTTTTGATAGTGCTGCAAACCCTTGGTGTTCTCTCAATGAGCTTCATGAGGTAGTCACCTGAAATGGTTTTCACGTCACAGGTGTGCCTTGTCAGGATTAATTATTGGAATCTCTTGCCTTATTAACGGGGCTGGGGCCATCAGTTGTGTTGTGCAGAAGTCAGGTTGATACACAGCCGACAGCCCTATTGGACAACTGTTAGAATTCATATATGGCAAGAACCAATCAGTTAAGTAAAGAGAAACGAGTAGCCGTCATTACTTTAAGAAATGATGGTCAGTCAGGCCGGAGAATTGCGAAAACTTTGAATGTGTCCCCAAGTGCAGACACAAAAACCATCAAGCGCTACAACAAAACTGGCTCACATGAGGACCGCCCCAGGAAAGGAAGACTAAGAGTCACCTCTGCTGCTGAGGATAAGTTAATCCGAGTCACCAGCCTCAGAAATCGCAAGTTAACAACAGCTCAGATTAGAGACCAGATGAATACCACACAGAGTTTTAGCAGCAGACACATCTCTAGAACAACTGTTAAGGGGACACTGTGCGAATCAGGCCTTCATGGTCAAATAGCAGCTAGGAAACCACTGCTAAGGAGAGGCAACAAACAGAAGAGATTTGTTTGGGCCAAGAAACACAAGGAATGGACATTAGACCAGTGGAAATCTGTGCTTTGGTCTGATGAGTCCAAATTTGAGATCTTCGGTTCCAACCGCTGTGTCTGCGCGATGGTGAAAAGGTGACCGGATGGATTCTACATGCCTGGTTCCCACTGTAAAGCATAGAGGATGAGGTGTGATGGTGTGGGGGTGTTATGCTTGTGACACTGTAAGGGATTTATTCAAAATTGAAGGCATACTGAACCAGCATGGCTACCATCCCATCTGGTTTGCATTCAGTTGGACCATCATTTATTTTTCAACAGCACAATGACCCCAAACACACCTCCAGGCTGTGTAAGGGCTATTTAACCAAGAAGGAGAGTGATGGAGTGCTGCGCCTCCACAGTCACCGGGCCTGAACCCAATCAAGATGGTTTTGGGTGAGCTGGACTGCAGAGTGAAGGCAGCAAAGGACCAACAAGTGCTGAGCACCTCTGGGAACTCCTTCAAGACTGTTGGGAAACTATTTCAGGTGACTACCTCTTGAAGCTCATCAAGAGAATGCCAAGAGTTAATATAAGACATGTTTTCAGTTATTTAACACTTGTTTGTTAAGTACATAACTCCACATGTGTTCATTCATAGTTTTGATGCTTTCAGTGATAATCTACAATGTAAATAGTCATAAAAAAATGCATTGAATGAGAAGGTGGTTCCAAACTTTAGGCCTGTACTGTATATATACAGTGTATATATATATATATATATATATATATATATATATATATATATATATATATATATATATATATATATATATATATATATATATATATATATATATATATATATATATATATATATATATATATATATATATATATATATATATATATATATATATATATATATATATATATATATATATATATATATATATATATACAATATATATATATATATATATATATATATATATATATATATATATATATATATATATATATATATATAAAACACAATATATTACATTGATGTAAATAATTAATTAAAATACAGTCTGTTTTCTCATGCTGTCTATTTTCTCATGTGACTCCATGGCCGTGTTTTGTGATCAGCCACTGTTCGCCAGTGCTTGATCCATTCCTGGGATTTCTTCCCGCTCAAAGCCGATCTTGCTGCAGGGAGGAGCAACCAGAGTGCAGTTGAGCTGAGCTGAGCATCACAGACTGCATTCAAGGAAACGGGCAAACGCAGCACTTTTTTGAGTTTCCGTAATGTTCTAGCCTCCGTGCAGCACCCGTCTTGAATAAAAAGAAATACATGTATTTCGATGTGGACCCTAATGGAAGCCGTTTGTCTTTGAGAAGCTGGGAATCTCTGCCCAGTGAAGGGAGACCCCCGCAATTGTTTCCTGCGCCAAGAACTGTAAAGTGGTCATTACATCGCATCTGTGGTAAGGCAATACGCTTTTCTCTCTCCCTTTCAAGGCAATCGCAATGCCAGTCGTGCTTATATAGAGGGCACTACCGTGTCATAACAAAGCATTGTCGAATTAAGGCGTAACGTTACAGCCTTTGTTTTGGTGCGCTATTCATCCTCTCAGACTGAGAACCCAACATCTTATCCTTTTGTATTTGCATCCCGTGTGACTCACCGAGGAGGACCAGTCAGACATCACTGACGAGCTACCGCTGACTTAGCCAGCTGCTGCTAGTCTGACACAATGATGAGATGACCCTCGGACCGTGTATAGAAACATGCATGTCCCACTATTTAGCTAGGACCCCTAAAACATGGATGCTGTTGTGGAGTAATAAAACAGCGAGGCAGCCAACTCTGTAACGGACTTTGATGATGTAGAACGTAATGCGTCACTGACATTTTCACCTTTTTAACTGAGCTTAATGGCCTCTCCTAACGTCCCATTAGACAGCTGTCTCTTCATGTATTAGAGTATTATTAATGAACATGATCTCCATTCATAATCCTTTATATTGCACTCATGTTGTCAGGGTTGAAATGCCAACTAATTGAAAGTTCTGTCACTTATATGATTGCTCCACAATATCACTATGCCTGCTTTTTTAACTGAAGGTCAGCCAGTGACTTTGCAGTTGTTTAAATAGCCCCGAATCACATAAATCAAAGAACAACAGAGGGGACTGGGAAGCTGGATTCAATTGTAGCTCGTCACTGGCATGCTTTCTTGAATAGATCTTGCTTTGATCCGCAGTGATGATCGATTTTCTAAAATATTTTTTGGCCCGGACTGAAGAACCCTCCCGCTGAAGGTCTCCCCATCCCATTTAAATGCAATCTTTGCAGAGCAAGAGCCTTATACTTTGATAGACGTGTAGGGGATGAAGCAGAGACCAACTTTACTTTGATGCACTTTTTGCCACATGTCATTAATATTGACAGTATGGGATAAATCATAAAATTACTCATTCATACTCATTTAATTAGCTGACACATTCAAGCAAAATGTTCATTACAAATTGAAGCAGTTACCAGACTAATACATGGCTTTAAGGCCTATAACTTCTGCCTAGGTGCTTCTTTGGTTTGCTTTAATGATTGATTCTTGATAATCATGTTAATTCTCTGTTATGTTTTTAGTTATTTTGTTTTCTGGAAGTGTAGTGCTTTGCATCATTCAAAATTTACAGATTCCAGTGCCAACATGAGCTTTAGTTTTAATACCATAATAATAGTACTGTTATACTCTTATTTTGTAGATGTGATGCAAAAACCCTTTTACCACTTAACAAAGTTAGCCAACCATCTAAAATGCATTAGTGATATCTTGACCCAAAAACTATGGAATGACTTAAGATACTAAATAAGATACAGTATGAAGTTAACAAGTCATGGCTTACACCAGGCATCAACTGACAGAATTTGAACAAGAATCCAGTGCCAATGTTTGGTTCTTAGCAGTTTACAACATGGGCACAAATCAATCAGTAGTACTTAAAAAATATTGCAGTGTGATACCCAGCTCTACCTAGATGATGTAATGTGTGCAGCACAGGATAAACTGGCTCTGTCCAGTTAGTGTTGTTTAAAAAGACAGGCCTTCTGATGTGCAACTTACTGCTTCCAGAAGTCACACAAGATCTACATTTTTTGGCCAGCTATTGTACACCCAAATAAATGGTCACAACAGTACTGTGATGATCATTAAGCATTATTAGCTAGTCATAAGTTCCTCAAAGACCTTGTAATATAATCTTGGGACATGAGTCTGCATTTGTTGGCTACTTTAATTATGCAACAGAGAGGGCAGATCAGCAAACTTGGATTACTGTAAAGTGCTGGTTGATAATGTGATATTGTGGGTAGCTTGGATTTGGTGACAACAGAAACATGAATGTCTTTCCAACTTTATTAAGTTACCATCATGCTTCATCATATTACATGTTTGAAATTAATGATGCCATTTACCATTTATGTAATGTTACACAAACTAACAGCAGCAAATATGCAGAAGAAAGTCATCTCTGATTGTTTTCACATTATTATTTTAATATTTGTCATTGGTTTGTTTGGGTCTTGCAGTTCTGCTTGACATATTGGGTGTCTAAATTTCAAGTTTATTTTCTTCATCCCTTTCAGATCTCACAGAGCAGGGCACACAGATAGTGTGATTGCTGCAGTTCTCAAACCCTCTCTCAACAGCTCTGTGTTGCTCCCTCTGACTTGGCCCACATCAGGACAGATGATAGTCACTGCTTTGTTCATGATTCTCTATTGATCCCTGCCGGAGAAATTTGACTTCTGACTCACTGCCACACCCTAAGGTCACAATACACATTCAGCTACAAAAAGCCCTGGAGCTTGTAGAAATTAGGCATTTTGTTTATATACCTTTCAGTAGAGCAGATTGTTGTTATAACAGGTGACTGAACCTAAAGCTGGGGGCTATCTCTATGCCACCCTGCTCATACCTCATAAAAGGTACTCCCAACCTTTTCTGTTAATGTAAGAGACAGAGACTCATGAAAGTTAAATCATTTTCCATCAGTATTTTTCATATGATTACAGGCATTGTAATTGTGTTTGCAGCCATATTTGTTGGATCATAGAAAGTGGTCACCAAACCTAAATTAAAATTTCTCTAAAATTGACCTCACATCCTGTTGGTCCCTGGGTTCTGTGCTCAAACAACAAAATAATATGAGCTATTAATTATTTTTTTACCATGCAAAATAGTTGCCAATTACTTTCCTGTCAACCGACCAAGATGGTGACAAATGACAAGAACGTCATCATTACTCAGTTTGTTTTAATAAAGGGGCAGCCTGGCAGTCTATGAACCTTGTATGACCATGTGCACCTGAATCTTTAAATTTAGCAAGACATTAATTTCATAGTATATAACCAGTTGATGACAGTGGTCAGAAGTAAGTCTATTTTTCTCCCCCAAAACATCTCACTTTGGGAACAGAAGGGTCCTTTCCCCAGACTGTTGCATACTAGTGCTATTGTTGCTTTATGTGACTGAAGGCACTCCTTTGTCCAATAGGGTCTTGAAACATCCCAACCACATTCAATTATTTTATTCAATTACTTTCAGAAAAGAAGTTTGAGCATATAGTGTATCTATAGAAAATATCCCTTTTGTTATGGAACATAATATTGGAAAAATGTTTGATTCTAACACAAATAATTTAAAGGTATTAAATTATTGTACATCATGTTTTGAATCATCTATTCTCTGGACAGGAATTTGACAATTTAAAGAAAATTAAAGACCATCAATAGAAGGTATTATGCAATTGTTGTTTTTTAAAATCGTTTTTTTATTGATTTTTAATTAAATTTGTTCCTTACCGCGCTAATATATAATTCACATTATAGCACACACACATCATCATTTCTCAATCACACATTTGTGAGCTCAGTAGTGTTTGATATGACTTTGTTCTTGAGGTCTTGACCAGGTGCTTAGGAAGTGTTGTTGTTGTTGTGTCCACATAGAATGGCCTGCCTTGCCCTCCTGCTTAAAGGACCATAATCATGGTAAATGGATTTAGAAGATTAAGCTCCTGACTAATCAAGTCTTGATCAGCAGTCCTCAAACATGGTACCTTGTATGGAGCAATCAACACTGCGGTCCATCTATGGCTGGTCAATGTTTCAATACCGGAACCGATACCAATACCTTGATTTCAATACCGGTTCCTGAACGATTTAATATAGAATTGATAAAAATGTTTCAAGACCAGAACCGATACCAATGCCGTGACTTCAATACTGGTTCCTGAACGATTTAATATAGAATCGATACCAATTTTATGAAATCCATTGTAACAAAAATAAATTACAACATTGCACATTACGGCACAAATATTTGTATTTCTTTTTCAGCTCCTACTACCACGTCAGCCCCATCTCTGTGTGTAACGTAGAGGTTTCCCTGCGTGTCTCTACGACGTGTCAGCCAATCAGCCGTATTATTAGATCTCGGTATAAGCATGATGCATGCTTATTGGCTCACTGAAGTCGATGAGATTTGCTCCTTAGGTATTGAAATTTGGTATTGAATGATGAGGCATTTTTCGATACTCAATACTAAGGAGGTTTGTTCGGTACCTAAAAAAATCTAATTCAGTACCCATCTATCTAAACAGGAGTCAAACAGACACCTACACATTGGTGTCCTTAAATTTAAGCGTCCTGCACTTATATTATCTTGTGCATCGAATGTTTTGTATGGCTGGCTGGCTCTCCAAACAGCTGGCATTGCTCCTCTTCCTCCGCCTATACCTGCTCAACGGAGAAGTTAATGTCACGTTGCTATGAGGTGGTATTTGGTAGTATCCAAGTAATTTTCTGAATACAAGTAGTAGTACATGCGCACGGCATCGGACCGATACTGATACTGGCACCGGTATCGTTGCATCCCAAGTTCAAGTAATTTTTTTTAAAGCCAAAATATAATTGAGTTTTGGACTGTTGGTGTGCAAAACAAGACATTTGATCAAGTCACATTTGGGCTCCATGGTATTATGCATTTGTAGCCATACACTAAATAATATAAGTGTTTTGATGCTGTTTTAATTCATGTACAATGTAATAACATGTAATTTGTGTTGACAGTGGTGAAGTGATATATTCTGCAAAAGCAATTCATCTTGGTGACAACTTTTTACTTTTACTTACAGCAGCTTTATATGTGTTTTGACATTGTTCTATCCTTTTCACCTGGTGATAGATGGCCTCTTATGTCTTTAATTTGCAGTAAATGTCACTGAAAGTACTCCAAACTCAAGCTTACAAACTAGATTGAACAATTTATTAAATACTAATAATAAATTTCCCTTCTGCTCTTCAAGAAGAGTGGATCTATTAAATAGGCTAAGTGGAATACTCTATCCGAATGGACTTAGCGCCTTGTATTACAGTAGCTCAGATCCTAGTTGGCTTAAGACAGGGCATGAATGATGAATTATAGATTATAGTGTGTGAATATACTGCACATTTTTATGTGAGAGTGCATACTGCTGAAGTGTGCAGAGCTGCTCAGTGGACTCCCTAACATGAGAGAACCTTATAGACACATCCTGTAGTTAAAACCACTGGAGCGCCAGAGTTGTATACAATACCTGTAAACACAAACATATTGTATCACTGCCTGTTAATTATGTTGTACTGCCACACTATTTAGACTTTTTGTCCAGTTCCCGTAATAACTAATAATAATATTATAATGGAATTATATAATATATATAATACAATGTCAAAACATTATGTACAACTTACAGATGTGGACAATTTAGTTTCGTTTTATAATATGAGATTTACTAGAGCTGCAGCTAACAATTATTTTGTTAATCTGGTAATTAATATAAAATATCAGAAACTGGCAAAAATATCCGTCATCATTTTCTAAAACTTAGGTAATGTCATCGAATTGCTGACAAACCATATTGCTGTCGAAAACCCAAAGATATTCCATTTACTATCACAAAAGACAAAAAAAATGCTATCCACTACTTTTCCACTATCTTGCAATCTATGTATGTTTTCATAAGTGCTGAGACCTCCCGAGAGCTTAGACAGTTACAGAGCACCACTGCAGGCAGTATTATGGGTGTCAGCATGGAGCAACACAGGGCCATGACTAATTACAAAAACGAGCACTCCCCGTTGCTATGTGAGCATTAGGTTAACCAGACCTTTTGAATCTAGTATATTTATTCAAAATAGCAAATAGCTTGTGTATAAACTGGTTATCACTGGTTTGTGACCATACAGTAGAGCTGTAGATGCTTTATTTAATTGATTTGTATCCTCATATACTTACCCTCATTATCACAGTTGTAATTAGATGTTTAAGGTTGTATGTTGTTATACTTCTGGGATAATCTCAATCTTCTGCAGTGGATGCAGTGACTACAGTCAAATTGATTGGTTGATCTGCTGCATTTCCTGATTGTAAACCAAATTTTATGTTTGTGCAAAGATGTAGTGTTGCAAACAGACATTGTTGTTTATTTTTGATTAATCTGCCAATTAGAGCCGATTGATAAAGGATTTTCAAGGCCGATACCGATACGAATATTTGGTTATTTAAAAATCCAATATGTCAATATATTGGCCGGAAACGCGTTACAAAACATAAACAGATTTATATATATATATATATATATATATATATATATATATAGATTAAAGTTCAGATAAATAAAATATATGAACATACAAACTTAAGATATGAAACTTAAAGTCCTTTGAACAAAAACACATTAAAAAAATTCTGTGTTGCCAACAGGGACGTTGTAGAGTGCCCTCTGGTGGACAAACTATGCCAACGTTCATAACATGGTTGACCTTCCGTTTTAGTTTTTTAGATATTCATTTATCAGAATCAATTATTACAAATGATGCTGATGAATTAATATAAAATATATATATATATATATATATATATATATATATATATATATATATACATATACATACTTTTTTTTTATCGGCCATTATAAATGCCGATACCGATAGATCGGGAAATGCCTAATATCGACCCGCCGATATATATAGGTTGGGCTCTACTGCCAGTTATTTTCTTGAATATTCATTTAATCGTAAAACATCAGAAAACTTTGAAAAATGGCAGTGAACATTTTTCTATAGCCCAAGGTCTCAAGCCATTGAATGTCTTGTTTTATCTGAGCAACAGTCAAAAACACCAAGATATACAATTGACAAAATAATGAGAAAAAACATTGAAAAAATACAGAAATTTCAAATTCTGCAATTTGAGGAGCTGGAACAGATAACGTTTGGGTATTTTTGCTTGAAAAATGATCAGTTAGGCTATCTAAATAGTTAATTTATGTACTAATCATTGCAGCTATACACTCACCTATAGGATTATTAGGAACACCATACTAATACTGTGTTTGGCCCCCTTTCTTCTTCAGAACTGCCTTAATTCTACGTGGCATTGATTCAACAAGGTGCTGAAAGCATTCTTTAGAAATGTTGGCCCATATTGATAGGATAGCATCTTGCAGTTGATGGAGATTTGTGGGATGCACATCCAGGGCACAAAGCTCCCGTTCCACCACATCCCAAAGATACTCTATTGGGTTGAGATCTGTACTGTGGGGGCCATTTTAGTACAGTGAACTCATTGTCATGTTCAAGAAACCAATTTGAAATGATTCAAGCTTTATGACATGGTGCATTATCCTGCTGGAAGTAGCCATCAGAGGATGGGTACATGGTGGCCATAAAGGCATGGACATGGTCAGAAACAATGCTCAGGTATGCCACGGCATTTAAACGATGCCCAATTGGCACTAAGGGGCCTAAAGTGTGCCAAGAAAACATCCCCCACACCATTACACCACCACCACCAGCCTGCACAGTGGTAACAAGGCATGATGGATCCATGTTGTCATTCTGTTTACGCCAAATTCTGACTCTACCATCTGAATGTCTCAACAGAAATCGAGACTCATCAGACCAGGCAACATTTTTCCAGTCTTCAACTGTCAAATTTTGGTGAGCTCTTGCAAATTGTAGCCTCTTTTTCCTATTTGTAGTGGAGATGAGTGGTACCCAGTGGGGTCTTCTGCTGTTGTAGCCCATCTGCCTCAAGCTTGTGCGTGTTGTGGCTTCACAAATGCTTTGCTGCATACCTTGGTTGTAACAAGTGGTTATTTCAGTCAAAGTTGCTCTTCTATCAACTTGAATCAGTTGGCCCATTCTCCTCTGACCTCTAGCATCAACAAGGCATTTTCGCCCACAGGACTGCCGCATACTGGATGTTTTTCCCTTTTCACACCATTCTTTGTAAACCCTAGAAATGGTTGTGCGTGAAAATCCCAGTAACTGAGCAGATTGTGAAACACTCAGACCGGCCCGTCTGGCACCAACAACCATGCCACGCTCAAAATTGCTTAAATCACCTTTCTTTCCCATTCTGACATTCGGTTTGGAGTTTAGGAGATTGTCTTGACCAGGACCACACCCCTAAATACATTGAAGCAACTGCCATGTGATTGGTTGATTAGATAATTGCGTTAATGAGAAATTGAACAGGTGTTCCTAATAATCCTTTAGGTGAGTGTACATAGATGTACTGCTTGCTGTTGAACTAAAGTAAATGAACAACACACAGTTAGAGGCTGTAGTCAATATAGGTTAGAGCTGAAACCTTTTGTTGATTACTCAATTTATAGAAAAACTACAACATCAATCTCAGCTTTCAACTTTTAAAATAGGAAGATTTCCTACACCAATCTTGAAGCAAACATAATGTGATACTTATTCTAATACTTACAGAAGTACACATGTAATGAGGAGGCTCTTAAAAGCCTATGCTTCAAAGAGTAGCTCAGCGCATCTCAACTGAGCATCTGTGAGTTAGATTAACATTGAAATTGATGGGAGGAAAGTTTTGAAAACCTAGGAGAAGCCCAGATACTCATTTCTCCGAGGAGTAAACTAGACCACGAGTCGTTTGACAGTGTGGCATTTGTCTGGTATGAACAACAGCGCTGCGATAGAATAAGGAAGACAAGTGATAGTGTAACTTCCTTACCTTTTTTCAGATGAACAGCAAGCAGTGAGTGTGAGGAAGTGTCAGAGGATGCTCCTGATCTGCGGGTCCCAGTGCTGAGGGAGGTCCACGGAGCCACCTGGTGCCCACCATGTCTCACCACCAACACTATCAACGAGGACCCCACGGCCGCACCATGAGCTCTGAGGAGAGGAGCTCCCCGCCAGTCAACAAGACCTCCACACCTGTTCACAAGAGCGCCTCCTCCTCTTCCTCATCCCAGCGCGACAGCCGGCAGGTAATTGCCAGACTATGTTAAAAAAAATCTAGAGATAAAAGCACTGTGAACTAATGTAATATGTGGATATTATTTTGCTTTGCTGCAGTATTCTGTTCATGCCACCCTCTTGTGAGACACTGAGCAACAGAAAAACAGACAGATACAAGGGAACTACTATGACCTAGTAAAGCGAATATATAAATTCAGAAGGTGTGTGAGACAAACACATGTATTATATGATGAATTAGTCTCAGAAGTCTAGTTTCCTCTCAGAGAACTTGAATTACAATATGCTAAAAGACTATTATGGAATTTTTGTCCAACGACGCCAAAAACAAGTTGCCTACCACAGCTTTAATCTTTCACGTTTTGTTGAATTTGAATCTGCCTAATTCTGCACATGACCTCTGTATTACCTCTCTGCTTACACTGTACAGGTCAATTCACCAGTCACAGCGTGGGTGCTTGCTCACAGTGAACATGAACACGGTTCAAGTCCACCAAAGTTTATTCAAACAACATGAATGTAACCTCATAAAATGTTGACAAAAACAGAAAGGCATCAATACTGTTTACTCAAAGCAGAAAGAAATGGATAAATATTGACAGATGGCTTAGCACATGCACACATTATCTTTCTGCAGTTTTATTTCCATTACAACACAGTCTCACTCAAGACTACAGTAGCCACAGTAACCAATACTACTCCAAAAATACACGCTAGATATCCATCCAATCGTCCAACATCCAGATTATTGATTGCTTATGCATATAATCAGGGCCTCCCTCAAACTGAACAGCACACTACAACCAATCTGGAAGATATTCAGCCTGATTCTACTAATTCGGTGTTAAAATCTGGTTTAATCTGTACAATGTCTTTCCTGTTTAATAGTCATAGGATTCCTTTGACTAATTGATAAATCTGTCAAATTGTTTCTCAATTTCCCCTCTGCAGATGAATTCAGGCATAGAAAACAATCTCCTCTGATACTGACTAATGATTAATAGTTAATTCCCAGTTTAAAGTCCTTTAGAAAAATACTAATTTTTTGTGACTATTTGGCTTAAATATAGCAGCCCTAATTCCATGGTTAGTAAGTAAAAACCATTCACTGTAAACAATGAGATACACTCTTATTTCACAGTTTACTGGACAAGTGCTTAAACTTAAAATCTGCAGTGAACCATCTGAAGCCCCAGCCATCTTTACCTCACTGAGCTGCTGTGTCACTGTGGCCGTGGAGAAACCGGACACTGAAGCTGGAATCTCTTACATCACAGTTTTTCCGTCGGTACTGGGTGATGAATATTTCATGAGGGACAGGTGGAGGCTTGTTGCTCCACTGAACAAGTGGTACGCATTGGCATGCTGTGCAGCTTTTGTCCGCAGGAGATGGGCTTTCTCAGAGAAAAAGGAGTTGGTTTGAGCAATGGGGCCTGTTAGAAGCACACAGACGAAGGCCTGCTTCTTGTTGAGGCAGACAGTTAACCCTTCTGTTTATTGTTCCTTTCTTTCATGTCACTACTTTCTTTTGATAACAAGGCCTTCATGGGTGAAAGGGTTCAGTATATCATTTCTCAGATAATTCCATAATCTACAAGCCAGTTTAGCTAAATCTTTAAGCTAGGTTATCTACAAGCACTTCTATTTTTTATTCATTTCTTTTTGAAAAAATTGTTTAATGAAGTCAGGTACTATCCAAAGAGGCAGCAGCTAAGATACCAGTTAAGTAGATTCCCTTCAGTTTGTCTCCACCTGCTTGATCAGGGCCTTAAGATAGTAAGCAACGCATTAAAGGAATCAGCTGCACATCATGAATGTAATAAATGTAATGAATTAGTTCTTGATTGTTGCAGCTGTTTTGTGTTATGATGTAGCAGTGTTTGCTAAGTGATGCAGCAATGTACCTGTGGGAGATCTAGACACTTGATGTACAGTATCAACTACATAGCCAGGTTCATCATTCAGAAACACAGTTACAAATCCTCTTGTATTCAACTCAGCAGTCTCAGGGTGTTAGGTCACATTCATTATAAAAATGTACAAGGAAATAAAGAAATATTTCTTAGTACATTTCAAGACATTGACTTTAACGTCACAGCAAAATGGAAGTAAAGTGTCTATCCTCAATAATGTGACATACTTCCTCCTGAAACTGAGTATGGGTAGAAGGGTTTATTTGGGATTCTTTTGATTTGATTAGATCCCTTGAAAGTTGGTGTATGAATGCAGTGTGCTACGAAGCTGTAGAGGACTGTTGCCCTCTACCCATACCTGCCACACCTGTCTTTCAATTGTTATCCCTACATGTTGGTAAAAGATGGAGGTGTTCAAGTAAAGGTTATATCTACCTTTGCAACCATAATCAAAAGCTAACAGTAGATTATTATTATTATTATTATTATTATTATTATTATTTCATGTCCATGTAGGATTAAAAGGTAAACATATCTTACCACAAAGTAAATTTAGTAGCTGATCTGGAGCTTTCAGTCATATTACATGATTTTCGTGACAACTGCCACTAAATGGACCTTGTAGTGACACTGAACTACTGTTCTCAAGATCAAGAATGGACTTTTATAAGTTATTGTTATTTTACAGTTGTGAGGACGTCTCCAGAAACTTTATTGACATGCAAAGGTAAAATGCACATTCTTTGTTTTTTAACCTTAATGATGGTTTTCCTGCATCACTGTCTTCTTGGTGTGTCCTGAGCAGGGAGTTTTTAACGATATTGTGTCTGGACCGCTGTAGAGAAGATACAGTAAAGTACGTCTTTCCCAATGACATCCTGAGGAAGCACATCAGACACTGAGAAAAGACCTTTGCTAGCTTGGCGGGGTATCAGTTTTTGAAGAAAAATGAAAGTGGGGCATTTTGTTGAGGGAAAGCCTTAATGAGATCCAGTTTCCATTTTCTAATCAATACATCGCTTTCCCCTCTGCTGACAATTATTGTTCACTCTGGAGACCCTCATGAGAGCAATTAAAGGCATCACCTGCAGTAAGCACAGACTCTCTCTCAGACACACACTTACAGTTTGTGGATTGAGATATTTCACAATGATTCAGGATGCTGCAACTATCCATTTTTTAATCTTTTGCTGTTTGTGATTTCCTGGTTAGTTAAGATGTTTTTGGCTTAGAGATAGTAGGCGGAATAGATGGAATCACACACTGTTTTTCAGCTAATATTTAAAAAAGGTCCCTTTTAATATTTGAGAATAGAGGAATCTGATGAACATACTTATGTTACTGTAGATGAAAGAATGATAGAGTACTTTCAAAACCTCTAAACCGTTCCTAAGGTATGAGCTGTTTTTTATGAGTCTAAAAGGACAGAAAGTGCAGTTTAGAAATCCCTGTCCCTGCCAGTGTGCAGTGTTTAAAAATAAAATATATTGTGTTTTTTACCCAGCTATAGATTTGTATCTGTAATTGCAATACCGTAATACCGTGAACCTGTGATATTTTTTCTGAAGGTTATCATACCGTCAGAATCTCATACCGGCCCATGCCTAATATACGGTTTCCAAGGTCTAGAATGACCTTTGGTGTTTCAGTAAATGACTCAATACATTTAGAGTTCCCCCTCCTAGTCCTCAGTTATCCAAAGCTGTTTTTATTGAATCTGCCTCAGTATTTCTTTAATAAGTCAGCAGGTCTCACATGTGGACTGTAGGTGTGCAACTGTATCTGTGGGGTTTACACAGAGCATGAAACTGTGCTTGTACGCAGTCTCTCAGGGTGTTAGCTTCTCATCCATCGGGCAGCCCACCCTCCTACTCTAAGTTTTACTGCTGAGCCAGCCGGACACTGCAGTGAAATCCGTCCTCAGAACAATTCCGCTGTGGTTATTAGTTGTTGAAATATCAGTGTCCAGTGGTGATTGTGGAAGACAAGGTGGGAACATATTACAGTTATTATATCTAGGAGTAGAGTATATTATGTACAGGAGACCACATACTGTACATTACAATTTGAATCATTTAGATATTTTGTAGAGCACACACAGCAAAATAGTGATAAAGCAAATTGTAAAATAGCTTTTAACCTGAAAAAACACACACCTACAGTGAAAAGACTTGAAATGTCTTAACCTTTAAGATTGAATAGTCATCTAAAGTGTGAAGCAATTATTTAGAGATTTATCAATTTAAACACTCACAGAAGATCTCCACCTCTCCGTTACCTTCACCTGCTGTGACTCAGCCCACCTAGCCATCATTCAACTTCATATAAAACTTTTATTTAATTAGTTTATCTCATTTGATCAAATTCTCATTTGCAAGTGAGACCTTAGTACAAGAAAAACAAAACATAGCCAGACACAATAGCGCATATAGCACTAGAGGCAATCACATACAGTATGTCACTACATAGATTAATAAAAGTTAATAGTTTAAAATTGACCAGTGGGGTGAGACATTCAAGTTTTAAAATCTTTTGTAATTAATTCCATTTGTAAGGTGCAAAGTAGTGGAATGCAGTCCCCCTAAGATTGGCATTTGCTCAGGGGGTAAGAAGAGTCAAAAACTGTACTGAAATACTTAGGCAGCCTATACATATTTCCAAAAACAAGCTGTTGTTTTCCAAAGATAACATTAACATAAGAGCACAAGCCTGTTATCCTGAGATAATCAATACATAAACGGGTTGTACTGGAGATTTAGATAATTAATATAGATTTAGATCATTAATATAGCAGCATAAAGACATAAAGATATAGTAGAATAATGGCATCCTGAGCAGGGAATATAGTCACGTGTGTTGTAGTCCGAGCTTCTCTTTTCTTTGTTTTGATAGCCGGTCCCGTCACACGTTAGTTTGCATGTGGCCATAAACGTAGGTATTTTACATATTGGGGAACGGCCTGTGAGATCTGCATGGAGGCAATTCCAGCCTGCTGGTTTTTAAAATTCTTTTAAGTACAGTCCCTTTAACTTGTCATCTTAAGATAACAACATACAGTATAATAAAAATGATTGCAGTTACTCCCATGAAAGATTAAACAATTTGTCTGTTTTATTGTTTTGTATCTTTCTTGTTATTACATTTATTGCACTCTGAGTACACTACAGTAAGGTAGGAAATTGAACTGAAATAATTGGATATGTTAGTGTTGAATATGGTTATTTAAATTTGATTGTGTTGTGTTTTTAGCTCTTAAGAAATACATAAAGTACAGTATTTCAGCAGTCAGCAACAGTGGAGACACGTAAATTAGTGTCTGCGGGAAAAGCAGATGTGTAAGAGAAACTTTACTTCACATCAACACTGGGCTGTTGTACTGATATTTATAGTGCTAATTTAGCCTAAGGTGTCCCAAAGGAGTGTTTGTCCTTTCTCCTGCTCAGGGAGACCTTAACTGTAATAGTTTGATTCATTGCAGCATTAAAAAGTCTATTGTGCTACAGTGTCACTGCAGGTGGTGGATACCGGAAGACTGACACAGGATTGATTTAGTTAATGGTTGGGATTATAAAAGTAACTTGACTGTTCTCCATCTACTGTAACATTCTCATGCAACTGATATTAGTCTTTTTCAAGGGAGACACGTAAAATAAACAAAGGCAAAAAGCCAAATCAAGTCAAAGTTATACAGTATCAAACGAACAAGCTCAAGGAGAAAACCTGATAAAATATTGACATAGAAAAGCAGACATCCTTTAGCTGAGTCTGCCACAAGATCCTTCATTAATGGGGTAAACTTACAAAGAGGGACAGGCTCATTCAGCTTTAAATTATTCTGCAGTGAGATCAATGAATGTGAGCAGAGTACAGAAAATCACTTTGGCTTCATTGAGTTCTGTTTTAAGGGTCAAATAACAAAAGCAAATCCTTTGACTGTAGCAGTAATGTCCTTATACACTGATAGTTGACATACTTTGGTATTTACGCGGAGCCAGAAGTTGAGTGGACTGTTCCTCATGAGGAATCTGTTGATTTATATTGTTAATGGTTCAAATCTTAAAACGATGCCCAGGATAGTGCATTGAATTGCAATATCTCCAGCAAAAGCTATTCTTTATTTAGTGTAGTATTGATTTATCAATTTAGAGCCAGTTGAAAGTCTGTTTGTAATGCCACAGATAACCCACAGGAAGTTTGTCTAAAGGGTTTTCACAGACTGCTGCTTGTTATTGCCTAAAAAGGGACTCATCATGTGTAAGGCTGTTATGGTCTAAATACAGAAGTGTTGATGTATCATTCATCATATCATCATTTCACATTATACAGTTGAGCCGTCAACTGATAATTACCTAATGGCTTTGGGCGTATTGATTAGACTTCTGCCTTTACGATATGATTGCTTTGAATGGTGATGTACATTTTGCTTATGAAGTTGAGCTCCTCCACTTCCTCAGTTGTACAGCGCCACTGAAGGGAGGGCCTGTCATCACAGAAACATGACCTCATTATGAAACAGATCTGTTCGCCTGGTCATTAGTTTGAACAAGCTGTTGTCTCCTTTGGTGCCTCAAGGGGCCGTAACCCACAAACTCCCTGGTGGACACCGGTGGTCAGGGAAGCCGTCCGACTGAAGAAGGAGTCTTTCCGGGATATGTTATCCCGGAGGACTCCGGAGGCAGTTGCAAGGTACCGACGGGCCCGAAGGGCTGCAGCCTCTGCTGGGACAGAGGCAAAGCAGCGGGTGTGAGAGAAGTCCGGAGAAGACATGGAGAAGGACTTTTGGTCGGCACCAAGGTGCTTCTGGAAAACCTTTCGCCACCTCAGGAAGGGGAAGCGAGGAATCATCCAAGCTGTATACAGTAAGGATGGGACGTTGTTGACCTCAACTGGGGAGGTAATAGAGCGGTGGAAGGAGCACTTTGAGGAACTCCTAAATCCAGCTGACACGCCCTCTGTGGTAGAGGCAGAGCTGGAGGATGATGGGGGATTGTTGTCAATTTCCCTGGTGGAAGTCGCTGAGGTAGACAAACAACTCCACAGCGGCAAAGCCCCAGGGATTGATGAGATCCGTCCAGAAATGCTGAAAGCTCTGGGTGTGGAGGGGATGTCTTGGTTGACACGCCTCTTTAACATTGCGTGGAAGTCTGGAACGGTGCCTAAGAAGTGGCAGACCGGGGTGGTGGTTCCCTTCTTCAAAAATGGGGACCAGAGGGTGTGTGCCAATTACAGGGGTATCACACTTCTCAGCCTCCCTGGTAAAGTCTACTCCAAGGTGCTGGAAAGGAGGGTTCGGCCGATAGTCGAACCTCGGATTGAAGAGGAACAATGCGAATTCCGTCCTGGCTGTGGAACAACGGATCAGATCTTCACTCTCGCAAGGATCTTGGAGGGGGCCTGGGAGTATGCCCAACCAGTCTACATGTGTTTTGTGGATTTGGAGAAGGCGTATGACCGGGTCCCCTGGGAGAAACTGTGGGAGGTGCTGCGGGAGTTTGGAGTGAGGGGGTCCCTTCTCAGGGCCATCCAATCTCTGTATGACCAAAGCGAGAGCTGTGTCTGGGTTCTTGGCAGTAAGTCGGACTCATTCCAGGTGAGGGTTGGCCTCCGCCAGGGCTGCGCTTTGTCACCAATCCTGTTCATAATATTTATGGACAGGATATCAAGGCGTAGTCGGGGCGGGGAGGGGTTGCATTTCGGTGGGCTTGGGATCTCATCGCTGCTTTTTGCAGATGATGTGGTCCTGATGGCATCATCGGTCTGTGACCTTCAGCACTCACTGGATCGGTTCGCAGCAGAGCGTGAAGTGGCTGGGATGAGGATCAGCACCTCTAAATCTGAGGCCATGGTTCTCAGCAGGAAACCAATGGAGTGCTTTCTTCAGGTAGGGAGTGAGTCCTTACCCCAAGTGAAGGAGTTTAAGTACCTTGGGGTCTTGTTTGCGAGTGAGGGGACCATGGAGCGTGAGATTGGTCGGCGAATCGGAGCAGCTGGTGTGGTATTACATTCCGTTTATCGCACCGTTGTAACGAGAAGGGAGCTGAGCCAGAAGGCAAAGCTCTCGATCTACCGGGCAATTTTCGTTCCTACCCTCACCTATGGTCATGAAGGCTGGGTCATGACCGAAAGAACGAGATTGAGGGTACAAGCGGCCAAAATGGGTTTCCTCAGGAGGGTGGCTGGCGTCTCACTTAGAGATAGGGTGAGAAGCTAAGTCATCCGAGAGGGGCTCGGAGTAGAGCCGCTACTCCTTTGCGTCGAAAGGAGCCAGTTGAGGTGGTTCGGGCATCTGGTGAGGATGCCTCCTGGGCGCCTCCCTAGGGAAGTGTTCCAGGCACGTCCAGCTGGGAGGAGGCCTCGGGGAAGACCCAGGACTAGGTGGAGAGATTATATCTCCAACCTGGCCTGGGAACGCCTCGGGATCCCCCAGTCGGAGCTGGTTGATGTGACTCGGGAAAGGGAAATTTGGGGTCCCCTACTGGAGCTGCTCCCCCCGCGACCCGATACCGGATAAGCGGATGAAAATGGATGGATGGATGGATGTTGTCTCCTTTTGTTAAATATCTTGCAAGCCAAGGTCAAGTGTTTCAACTCACAACCAACAAGCTGTCTTGAAAGTCACAACATCACACCGAGCAGTAAAGTTATTTGGTTTTCCGGAAATGCTTATGCATGTTAAATTAAAGGCTGATTCATGTAAGAAATTTAAAATTTGACCCACTTCACCAATATTACATTTAGATGCATTCCACTTAATTAATATCTTACTTAATCTGATGGATACCTGCCCAGAAATGGATGAGTTCATGTCATGTTGAGATATTGCTACAGAGAATACACAATGTTAATGCATTTGTGGACCATATTGCAGAAAAAGTATTAGTTTTTGGCTGGACCGCAGCAATGCTGGAGAGCCCACTAAAATTACCCACTAGGCTTGGATTGTTTGTGTGTGTGTGTATGTGTGTATGTGTGTGTAACCATCATTCAAATATAACCATGAAAGAAGCACGAGGAAACGATGCCAGTGGAACTTCAGTTTCACTTTCATTTGGCCGATCAGAGCAGAGAAGAAATAAACAGTAAAGTTGTCAGGTTATAGTAAATGTACAGTGTAGTTTGTCCATTAATACATGCTGGGTAACATGAATTTCATTAATTTATTATTTTTATTCAGGAATTTAACTGTCTGTCATGTAGTCCTGAAAATACAAATAAAAAATCATGAACTCAAGTGTCATTATGAACCAAATAAAAAAAAACACACACTGTATTGGTCTGCGTACAGGGAAGGTAAGCATGTCGGTTAAACGTGTTTGGCCTTTCTCACAAATAACTTGTGAAAGACGCTGAATGGATCGTGTCAGGCCAGTACAGCAGGATGGTGATGGTTTCCCTTTGATTTACAGACTTACTTGCAGCAAGAAGAGCATAGTCAGGAGAAAACTAACGGAGTGGAAATGCTGAGAGAGCAGGAGGAATTTGAATGGGGTAGTATTTCTTTAAATGTGTGGTGCAGGGGGAGAATAATAATAATAAAGAAGTGTTAAGTGTATTCCTGTGGTTTTCCTCTGCTATCTAGGTAGACTGGGCATGACAGGAACATCTTTGCTTTTTATTACAGCAAGTTTATCTCCTGTTTTCTTCTTATTCTAGAGGAGCAAGTTGATCAGTTCTGACACCGTGTTGTCTTTTCATTCCTCTCTAGGAGGCAGACAGCTGGGAGATCATTGAGGGGCTGAAAATTGGCCAAAGCAACGTCCAAAGGCCCGATAAACATGAGGGTTTTATGTTGAAGAAGCGGAAATGGCCCCTGAAAGGCTGGCACAAGGTAAGATCCACAGGCAAAGCAAAACACAGAAGGTTTTGTTGGTGGGTAAACACTTTCAAAAACAGTCCCTCCTTGAATGTTAAACAGTTTGCTTTCTAGTATAGAAGTAAGTGCCCCTTTTCATGCAACTTGCTTAACCCTCTATTGGCCTCTTCCTCAAGTGATATTTCCTTTAAAACACCTTCAGCATAATCCTTACTGTTGTTTTCTTAAAATGCTTGAATACTAGTGGAAACCTGTCAACTCAGCATATTTAAACTCACAACACCAGAGAACACACAGGGCCTACAGCTATTTATCAGGGAATAAATTTTAGACAACTTTTGTATTGAATTCACAATATAAACAATGTGATATTTATTCAATGTCTGCCTTTCCTTTTCTTTAACCAGCACGTTATTTTTATGCTTATATATCTTACAGCGTTTTTTTGTTCTGGACAACGGTATCCTGAAGTACTCCAAGTCCCCCATTGATGTAAGTAACCCTGACTATAACCCGCAGGCTGAAAAAACAGGGCAGCCTGGCCTGACATCAGCTTGGCTTGGCAATGAGTCAGCAGAAACATTTGCAACATGGATCATGATGTTCAATGTATTTTCAGCTTCTTTTTTTTTTTACTTTACAGGAAAGCTAGAATTTTATAGACAAATTTGAAATGGGGCGGCTGTAGCTAGAGGTGGGGCGGGTTGTCCTTTAACCACAGGGTTGGTGGTTAAATCCCCAGCTCTCCTGTCTGCATGTCAGTGTCCTTAAGCGAGACACTGAACCCCAAGATGCTCCCGATAGCAGAACAGCGCCTTGCAGGGCACCCACCATCAGTATTTGTGGGGCTGCAACTATCAGTTATTTACATTGATTACATTTGCTGATTATTTTCTTTGAAGAGTTGATTTATCGTTTGTACTATTAAACATAATATTATTAGTACTATTAAAACATTCCCCAGTTCATTTCCACTTGGGGATCTTTGTTGCAAGTTTTATGTTAAGGTAACAAATATCCATTGTATATTAATAAAGAATATTAAAAAAAAAGGTTTTACTATATAAGCTTACATTCCCTTCACAATCATGTTTGTTGTTATATACTTTTGTTTTTATTACATCCTTTGTGCTGATAAAAGCCATACCTCCGTCTCTCTCCCCTTGTTTTTCTGTCTGTCTGTCTACTGTCAACTATCCAATAATGGGGAGAATGCCCCAAAAAAGAATAAATCGTACAGTCCAAAGACACTTCTTCACATTTTGTCCAACCAGCAGTCCAACCCCCAAACATGTTAATTTACCTAATATCATAAAAGGTAAAGCAAAGCGGCAAGTCTTTACAGGTCAGTTGTCAGAATCAGCAGATGATATAATTTCGGCTTAATCAGCATCACACCAATTTGTGATCTTGTTTGCTTATTTTTAATCCTAAACCTGGATCTGTTTTTTTAACCAAAGATTTGTAAACTAGATTAATCAATCAACAAATTTTTGTAATTCTGTCTGTTCAGTTAAAAATAAAAACGGATAAAACACAGAAGAAACAATTAAAAATTAAAAATAAAAACAGATAAAACACAAGAATTAAAGTTACAAATAAAAAAATAAAACTAATTTTACCTGACAAAGGTCTGCAGACTAACAGCATGATGGACTTAATGGTGTGAAAGGAATTTGTTGTAAATGTAATTAGGGTTCAAATGAAGAAAAGAAAATTTTGTGCACAAAAATTACAAATGATTTGACTAACTGTAAACCTTGACACATATATCTATCAGATATACTGTGTATATGTATATAACTTTTTACTCATGTGGTAGGAATATCTTGTCTTGTCTGTTGTGCATTTTTCTTCCTCACTGTGGGATGGTGAGAAACAAACTTTCGATTCCTCTGCATTTCTAGTATATGTGAAGAAACTGACAATAAAGCTGACTTGACTTCACTATCACTTACCATAGATCCAGAAAGGCAAACTTCATGGCAGCATCGACGTCGGCCTCTCAGTCATGTCCATCAAGAAGAGAGCCCGTCGCATCGACCTGGACACTGAGGAGCATATCTATCACCTGAAGGTAACACTGATGGGACGAGTCAATATTGTCATTTCAACGTCAATAAACAGGAAGTCAGTGAACGACAAAGGTGAATGCTGTTTTCCCCTTTAGGTCAAATCTCAAGACATCTTTGATGCCTGGGTGTCCAAGCTGCGTCATCACCGGCTTTACCGACAGAATGAGATCGTGCGATCTCCCCGGGAGGCCACCATGCGAACGTTTCCTCCCCCAACTGCCATGGAGTCCCCCCAACCAGCCTCGAGTGTGGTACATGAAGCCAAGGTGAGCCCTCCCACCAATTAATTGATTATTTTCTCCATAAATCAATTAATCCTCTGGTTTAGAGAATGTAAGAAAATTGTGAAAAATGTCTATGCAAGCCCAATGTGACGTCTTCAAATGTCTTGTTTTGTCAGTCTTAATGTCCAACGATATTTCATTTAAAATGATATAAAACAAAGAAAAGCAGCAAATCCTCAAATTTGAGAAGCTGGAAACGGACACTATTTGACATTTGTGCTTAAAAAATGTTTTAAATTATTAATTATCAGAATTATTACTGGTGAATTTTCTCTTCAGAGATTAGCTGAAAATTAAAACATAACGTTACAGATTTGATGTTGATATGGACCTCTCTAATCAAAGCAGCCTGAACATTTATTCATATTTCTACTGTGTATCAAGCTTTAAAGCAGTCTCTTTCTCTCTGAGCTCTGAGCAGAGAGCAATTACTTATTCAAGAAGGGTATGTCATGGGGAATGAGAGATCGCCTAGTTCTGTTTTTATTGGAAACTGGGATAGTGTACCAAAATATCATCCACAAGAGAGGACGTAAATCTCACTCAGCATGTTGTTGTAACCATAGCCTTAATCTGTTCCCTGTGTTATGTGTTGTATTTGCTACACTACTGGCATTTCAATCAATTAATCGACTTAATTTAGAATGAAATAAGTTTAATGAACATGGTGCATAATAAGTTGATATGTTAGAGTCTTTGGCGATTAGACTCAAATTATAAGGGGTATAGAGGCCGAGGGTATACAGGAATATTCCCGTGATGGGGTCTAGACACTGGTGGAGGTGATGAAGGGATAAACAAAGCCTGAAGATCTGGAAGGATGTGATGTTAAGAGGGGCTTCTGATGGAGGAACCCTGGGTGCTGGGAATGATTAAAACTGAGGTGAATGGGGTGGAATAGGGTTGCGTCAATGTGGCCTGAAATGACGACTGACAGCAGCAGAGAGGAGAATAGATTTAAAGCTTGAATGCATCAACGCAATAGCTCACAGAGATTGTGGCAAAATCTGGTTGGTTTAACAGAAAGAGTAAATGCTAGCATTCAGCTGATTACGTTGGAAGAGAGAGACAAATGTGAAGCATGGAAGTCTTCCTGAATGAAATTACGCTGAGCTTCATTTAATGTGTAGACAGACATCTGCTCAATGCAGTTCCACCCTGATTGGACAGGTATTTGTATACAGCTCATTAGGATAATAAAACGGGTTGTTTGTCCAGACTGTCCAGACTCAGTTTAGTGTGAAATAAACACTGGTTCTTGTTAATGTGTCTGAACTGTGTGTAAATGTGAGGTTGCAGCCAGAGCAGGTTCTTCTGGGAGTGTGGCTCTGTGCCTCATGCAGGCCATTAGAGGTGATCAGTAGTATCTGGGTTCAGAGCAACTGGCAGCAGTCTAATGAGCTCTCCCAGACAAACAGCTTAAATAAGAGACTACAATCCTATAGTCAGAATTAACTGGTACATTAAAGAGCTTTCAAGGTCTCTTCCTCAGAATGGCATCATTTGTACACACGTTATTCCTAATTTTGAATCAACCTGCTGTGTTTATTAATTAGTTCGTTTTTTCTTTACATTTTTTATTTTTTTTATTTTAAAGACCACATTTTCACAGTTACACATTACCTGAGAGCCACAGAGATAAGTCAGTTCCACACTGTTTGCTCCTGAACAGGTTCACTGCAGCTGTTCTGGGTGGCTCAAGTGACTTGTTCAAGGGCCCAGAAGATTCATACACTATGGTAGAAGGGACCCATTTAAATACCAGTTATGTCTTTGCATCCAGAATAGTCTTGAAATGATCAGTCAGTGGACAGAAAATGAAATTACAACAGGTTTGATTAAGGCATTTAATAAAAGAAAAACAACATATTTGCTGTTTCCATCTTCTCAAATGTGATGATTTGTTCCTAATCAGACAAAAAAAAGACATTCATTTAAGGGATTGTGATGGATATTTTCCACTTGTTTCTGGCATCTCTTAAACCAGAGGTTTTTTAAACTCCAGCATCCAGAAAATGCCTTTTTTCACAATGTCACTGTCACTCTAGTATGATCAAAACCAGCTGAACCACTCCTAACAGTGCAGTAAACTCTGACATGAAATTGCAAACAAAACAACATCTCGGTGTCTGTTCCCATAACACTCTTCAGCAGGCCAAACCAAGCAGCTTACTGTGGCAGCCGGTGGCCCCCAATAGCACCAGCAACAGCAGCCTGCCTGCCTCCTACAGTAACGGCCAGAGCAAGGTGGTTGCTTGGCTGCAGGAATCAGAAGAGATGGACAAGTGTGCAGAGGGTGAGTGCAATTTTCTTCCTTATGCTGGGAACAAATCAGATTTTATAAAGAAATAGATCAAATCATGCCTCAGGCCTTACAGTAAATTTTCTGAACCCTGAGAGGAGGATTGATGACCATTTCATGACACATAATACTGAATGTGTTTGTGTGTGCTCGTGGGTGTGAATTTTATTTTCAGAGCTTGCACGATGCCAGTCCAACTTGACTGAGCTGAGCCGGCTACTGCAGAGTTTGGAGATTCTACAAAGGACACAGTCAGCGCCCAATTTCATAGATATGCAGGTAAACAAAGATATACAGCCTGCTTGCACACACAGCAACACACACACACACACACACAGATACAGAAAGAAATTTAGTTAGTGTTTCATTTAATGGTTTATGTGTGTAAGTATACTGATGGAGGTGTGTCAGTCTTTTAAAGCCTCAGCAGTCAACATCACTACCTGTCTGAACAGACAGGATTCAGCTGTGCTCACAGACCACCTGGCAGCTTCTCTAACTGATCAGTATTTATCAAATTTAAAGTTTTGGTATTATGGTTTTTGGCATAAATGCTTCTTTTTTTCACAACACATTCTCCATCTACCTCAGTATTTTGTTTGCGACTCATTTGTGGGGATTTTGTCTTGTTTTTCCATTTTACTGCAAAAATGTGATTGTTAGCTTTTGCTTCATTTGTGATGTGTTTGTCCTATTAACTACACTTTGCATATTTTGATCCACGTGTGTCACAAAGACCAATTGTGTAGAAATGTCAAAGAAAGAAAAGCGCTTGAACAGAAGATGGAGAACAAAAAGTGTTGGCAAAGACGCAAAATTCCAGCTTCAGGTACCTTTTTTATTTATTATTTTGTTTTTATTTTTATTTTTGCTCTACCACATAAACACACACAGACACACAAACTAAGTGACTCTTAAATACATTCAGATATGCAGTGTCCTTGTCATTAAAAATGTTCCTGGGACTACCCTAATTTTTTAAGAGGGGAGATTGTTGACAGCACACATATACAACAGAGCATTTTCTGCCCATCTCTTTTTTGTTCTTTAATCAATCTGTACCACAACTGGCGCTCATTAATGTGGTGTTTTATTGCTTGAGTAACAATTTTTCTGTCTCTGCTAATTTTCCCTTATTTCGCCTATTTGATTTATTTGTGCTTCCTAAAAAGGCTAAATGTGCTTTCATACATAGTTGCTTTTATTTTTACCCAACCATTTTTCTCTCATGAATAGATTGGCTATCACAGAATAAAAGCTCCTCAATAGTCTACCGTAGAGATTTCTAGATGTAGCAAGTAAAAGAGAGCTAGACTTGCTGTTTATCTCAAAAATGAAAAAGTAATGCAGCTTCTGTCACATCTCCGGGACCAAATAACACATCCGGCTGCCTTCTGATTTAATAGTTCCTTATATCTAATGACCTTCATGACTGAGAATCTTCATAAATTTGACATCAGAGAGAATATCACCAGTAGGTGCAGAAGAATAAGGATGCAGTTATTTCCCTTGGAATAACCTGTAAGACAGTTATACTGTCCATTCAGACTTCACCATGCCAAACTTTTTGCTCTTCACAGTTCGTTCTATCAGACACACAACACATTTTTGTACCTCTTAGCTGATTGGCAGTGGTCCTCTCTGTGGTCGTCATCTCTCTCCAGGTCCCTCTGTCTGCCAGCTTGTCCCCTGTCCGTCTCCACTCATCCAACCCTAACCTGTGTGCCGAGCTGGTCGACTTTCAACCCCCCGTCTCCCGACTGACAGACAGTGTAGAGTGTGCTAGTGACTACATTAAACTTCAGGAGGAATTCTGCACCATCGCCCAGAAAGGTAAGGCATTCAGCATGCATAGCTGAAGGGTTATTAGGCGAGATAGGTCCCAGTATTTCCCATTTCATATGTAAATCTTAAGGCATTATTATGGTTTGTTAAAACCTGGATCACATATCCATACAGTAGTTTTGCCCATTATAAAAGTAACTGCTGAGATCATAGAACAAGGATAAATTGATAAATCACTTAGTCCCAGGTTAATCAAACTTTTTTAGAAGACAAAGTAAAGATGAGCAGTAAAATGATGGAACAAATCCTACGGAGCAAACTGTCCCTTGTTATCAAACATCACAGTTTTAAGACCAACTTCCTGGTTCAACTTTGATCTACCGTACTTGCCATAGTTGTGTGCAAACACAGTTTTTTTGTGCGTTGTGGGATTATTAACAACATTACGTATATACTATAAATTTTACCTTCAAGTGAAATGGTTTTGACAGTCTTGCAAAACTGCTCATTACCAACCTGTGATCATCTTACCACTTCTTTATTTGTTGGTTAAAGTGATGTATTTTCCCAGATACGGATCAGCAATTAACTTAGTAAATATAACATTATCTTAACCAAGAGAAACTATGGCCAAAGCTAAAGTTGTAATAAACTGGGATTTTCTTTTTAACACATTAAAATAGACTATAAACAATGTTGATTAAGAGTTCTAAGAGTAAAACAAATCACTTGAAATAAACTTTGGTCACCAAGATTTACTCAGTGTGTCACTGGGTTAATTGAACATAACTGTGCTTATAATAATGATAATAATACAAATATGTTTTATTTATGGGGATACTTAAAGAGGCTTTGCAAATTAAATGAAAAGAATCTAGAAAATTAAAACACATCACAGGAGCAAATAGCATAGGATTTTTTTTAAGTCACGCATTAAAAAGAGTTTTTGAATTCTGTGTGAAAAAAATAAAATAAATGCATGTTGTAACTTTTGAGAAAATGAGAAAAAATAATAATAATTCAGTACATTTTAGTGCACTCAAAGTGCTTCAGGGGGGAGATGTGAGAGTTATCACACAGTTTTGAGGATAATGTTTTTCAATTGAGGATTGCGACAAAGCAACTGAAAGAAACTGTGATTTTGAAATGTAAAAGGTACAAATTGCCGTTTGTCCTGTCTATGTGCAGTCCACTCTCTGCTGAAGTCGGCCTTCAACACAGTGGCCATAGAGAAAGAAAAGATCAAACAGATTCTGTCTGACCAGGAGCACTTGGACCAATCAGCCCAGATCAACTCTCTCAGGAAGTCTCTGTCACAGGTAATGAGCTGTCTTCAACCAGTACCCATGATGCCTCTTTCTTTTTACTATTAGTTAGGGTTAGTTAATCTGAGCCGTTTGTTAGACATATTTGGCTACTTCATATTCTTAATGCTAAGTATGATGCAGTTTTAACATGTAATCATCTGGGGTGATCAGGACATTACTGGGGAAATTACTGCAATCATTTGAGCGATGTGTCTTTGGTGTCTTTAAGATTAAACCCATTTTGTAGTTGTCATGTTGTAAGAAACGTTCATGATGACGGGCTGTCAGATGAAACACACAAGCTGCAGTTTATTCCAAGCAGTCACTGTAATCACAATTGAAACAGATGATGTGTGGAAATGAGAGCACAGGCAAGCAAGTAGAGAAAGTTCAATCATCTTTTCCTATATTAATTGGGGAGAGAGAAAAATGTGCTGTGCAGTTCAGTAACTCGGTTCCTTAGGGCTGTCTCTCTACCCCAGTGATTTAATTGGACTGTTCCTTTTCTAACAGTTGGTATAATTTCAGTGAAATGTTTCTGCTGCTTAATCTCCGCTTTGTTGCTAATTGGATGCCTGTGTGACAGTGTTGTAGGCTGGAGGTCAGGTTTTTACGGCAAAGCTCTGATAATCAGGATTCATGGTTGTTACAGCTAAGATCTTGTTGTCAACTATTTTAATCTTTGAGGGATAGTACTGAGTTTATTTTGTACCTCTTGATGTTTTGTTTCATATGTACACATTTACTTAAAGCAGCTGTAATCTATGTTTTTATATAAAAAAAATGATAATTACTTGCATTTGAAAGGGGTGGTTTGTTGTGATGAACCCATAAAGAATTATCAACTGATTCTGCAGTTCCCCTCTGCTCTACTGAGCTTTTTAGCATGTTTCAGGTCACTGTTCTGGTTTTAAGTCAAGCAACTGCTGTTTTAGTTCACTATCACCACTCTGATCAGTGATGACTTTTCCAAACGCAGCTGATAGCTATTTTCAGTTTTAAGAAAAGCTCTAATAAATTAACTGTGCACTGCCTGCTCTGCACTAAACAGCAGGAAGACAAAGGTAACAGCTAGCTGGTGAACATAATGGGGCATTTAGCAGATAAAAAGCCCAATGTTTCAGGAATTAGTTGAGTGAGAAGAAAAACAAAGCTAAAAGCAGAGAGAATATTTGTCATGTTTTAGCATCTGTCAGCTCATTGTTTTGGTTGCTTTTGTCAGCAGCAGACAGCTGTTTTCAGAAAACAAAAGCTCAGACAACCCCACTGTAAACTACCTGCCCACTGCCCTGCACCAAACAACAGACAAAGTTAGCAGCTGGATGATAAACATAGTGAAGCATTTAGCAACTAACCTTTCTTCAGGAGTATATGGAGACAAAACCTTACAGGAGACGGAATATTGGACTTATATTCATCAGGTGGACAGAAACATGACTCCAAAAGAAAAGTTGCTCCCCATCTGCAGGATGTGTACGCCAAAAGTTTCTGACATTCCCCAAGTTGCCACAAATGCTGTTTTTAAAGAATAGTAGCAGATACCCTCTAAAAGATATCAGACCAAAACGTCTGTCCTCGTTCTTTGCAATAATGTATTTTAAAGTTTGGCTTTAGCAGTTTAAGATAAGTCAAATGAGTAGTATATTCATCCCGGCACTAGGAAAACACTGTTCATGGAATTACAAAGAGGTAATATCATACTAAAATGACAAAACATTTAGAAGATACTCACTTGATACTCATTTGACTAACCTAGACTGAAGCCTCATATAAGTAATGTGGCTTTTCACCCCCATCTTTACGGTGTAGTTTGCCATAGTAAAGGATCGCTACACTGCCAGTATGGAGAGGAGAAAAAAAAACGAATCGTGAGAGTATTAGGATAGCTTTAAGAAGACAAAGAAGATTTTTTCTCAAAGTATCTACATCCAGTGCATCAAACACTAGATTTTCCCTCCACCCTCCCCAACAAAAAAAACCCGTCAGCGCATGTGGAAAGTAAACCACACTTTTTTAATTATTCAGGCCCTGTCCCAAAATGCAGAACTTCGAACCCGACTCAACCGCATCCACTCTGAATCTGTCCTGACTGAACAAGTTGTCAGTGTGAACATCATCTCCACGCCTGATGAGGTAGGTCGCTGTGGTCAGTCTGTCACTGACGGAGCTATTTTCTGACTCTTACATTGATGAAACAACAAGGCATCCAAGGCTGACCGAGTAGTTGTAGTGTTTGCATCGTTATTGATTCCTGTCCTTATATATACTGATGTTTTTCTCCAGTACTCCCTGGCAGGTAAGCTTAAGGGATCCTTATTTCATGCAGAACCTGACATCAAGGTTAATGGAAGGAATGACTAATTAGAAACGGATGGGAGCTTGCCCTCTGGCAAGGATACACATGCTGAAAAATAAACTTTGTGTTGTCTTTGTTTGTGTTTGTTCATGTCTCGGTTATTAAACCTGTCATCATAGCAAAGAACAGTGAACATCTCGTGTGTTTGCATGTGTTTTTCCTGCAGGCTGGAGAACAGATGGGGATCCCTCTGACTCAGCAAGCCTCTAATGAGAGCCGACTCTCCATGTCGGAGTCTGTTTCTGAGTTCTTTGATGCCCAGGAAGTGCTTCTGTCAGCGAGCTCGTCAGAAAATGAGGTATAACAGATGACAGTTAAGTGTTTAAGAAAGGATGGCGGTTTGGACCATGAGGAGTGGGTTGTTAAGGAAGGAACGGGTTAAACTAGCCCTGAAGGCGGGAAGCCAGATGAAACGTCACTGTGAGGGCTGTGTATAGAGCTGGAGTTAGAGAAGCAGAGATATCAGATAACGGAAACTCAATCAAAAGTCAGGCACACAGGAGGGCTTCTATTCAATCTGACCCGAGGCTTCTTCTCTCAGTTGTGTCTCGGAATCACACACCCTTCTGTCCGTAACTCTTCATTTGTAGCTTCAAGCTTTGTTAAATAAGGCAGTTTGAAACTATAATTTCTGCCTTCTCCCCTTTACACTTCTGCAAACACCTTGCTTCAAACATATGTGGTCTCTGAAGAGCAATTGAGCATTGTAGTTTCCCAGGCATACATTGTGCCGTATTGAAGGATTACTCACCAAGGAAATTCATCAACCCCCCCCACCCCACCCTCCAGCTCCAACAAGCAGGCCTATTCAGACCTGTGTTACACTGTTGGCTGAACCATCACCAGCAGCAGGGGACTGTAATAGAGGCTAATACAACAAGTTGCTACCATATGCTCCTCTTTGGTTGCATCAATGGCCTCATTGTGTTTGCTATATATAACGCATGAAAATGCTGCAGTGTCTCATCTTATGATTACTGCAGTGGGACAGATAGTGGGTGACTGCTGCAGTTTGTTAGCCAGTGGCAAACTGCAGTAACTGTGTGTGAGGCTACAGCCGTCTGCTAGTCTTATCAGAACTTGTGTTCTACACTACTGCCCTGACTCACTCCACTTTGTACCTGTTCCCCTCACAGGGCTCAGACGATGAGTCATATGTCAGCGATGTGAGCGATAACATTTCTGAGGACAACGCCAGTGTGACTGATAACGTCTCCAGACAAAGTAGGTCCAATCCTCTATCATCATGAGCCCTAGACCAAGTATCCATAATTTCCCTATTAGAAAAGGGAGGAAAAATAATAAAGTAGGGAAGATTACCAGGGCTTTTACAATTAATCTCAGACTTTATGATTTTTTTTACATTCTATACTTTCTTTTATTCTTTATTTATTGGACAATGGGAATATTACAGACGGGGTACATGACCTCAGGGTATCTCCTCTCATTGTCCTTTTTTCTGTCCCTTCTATATCTCAAACATTTCAAAACTATATGACAAGAACTAGGGATTAAGGGTTATAGCATATTCACCACATAAGGGTTTGTCAGACAACACATGAAAATAAAGAGGAAAATGAAAAAGATTAGTAAACCTGTATAAAGACCTGGAAGTATTTTCTTTAATAATCGTATAAATAAACAATACAAGGATATATGTATAAATAGGTTGGTTAGGCACAACCAACCAATCCATTCCTCAATTTATCTTGTAAATTACATTCCTCTTTCAATGTGTTCCATGTTTTCAGTTGGAATTTTAACCATGGGTTTTGGGTGCCAAAATGTTAAGTCTGTATTGCCCAGTAATGTTTGTACAGGAGGGTTCCTAATCAAAAATAGTTCAGTGTCTTTCCATCTGGCATAATAAATTGGATTACATAAATTTAGCAGAGGTCTAATCTGGGCTGAGAAAAAATTATTTCCCAGGTACCGCCTTCCTCCTTTCACAGTTTTGAATCTACTGCTAGGTTTTTTACTTTGCCAAATGAATCTGGAAATCATTTTATCCCACTCTGAGAATTGCTTGGTGGATATTTCTACGGGAAGAGACTGGAACAAAAACAACAGTCTTGGGAGAATGTTCATTTTCACAGGTTTACAAGTGATGAGATCTCCTTGGGGATCAATATACCTAAATATTTCGGTGTATTCTGGTCCCAATTCAGGTTAAATGCAGTTGTCTGGGTGGTGCATAGTTCAGTGTGAGGAGCTGTGTTTTCTGAACATTAACTTTGTATCCAGCATATTTTCCAAAAATGTCCAGGAGCTTGAATATTTCACGGAGTGAATTAGTAGGTTCCCCTAAATATATCAAAACATAATCTGCAAACAACGCAGCCTTATGCTGGTCTCCGTTTATAGATATGTCTCTTATTCTGTCAGTCTGTCTAATCCATTGAGCAAGGTGCTCTATGTAGAGCGCAAAGAGAAGTGGGGATAATCCACAGCCTTGCCTCGTACCTCGCTCTAGATTAATACGATCTGTTAAGTATCCATTTATTTTAATTTGTGCACAAGGGTTCCTGTATAGATTGCTGATTGCTTTAACACACTTTGTATGAAATCCAAATATCTCAAGAACCCTATATAAGTATGTCCAGGTCACTGAATCGAAGGCTTTTTCAGCAACAACGCTAACTAACAGAGCTTCTATCTTATTTTCTCGGATATGGTTCAGTACATGTAGTGACCTTCTAATATTGTTATGAGTTTGTCTCTGCAAGATAAATCCTGTTTGATCAGTGTGTATGATCTCTGGGAGAATCTTTTTATCTCTCTTTGCAAGAAGTGAAGTGTATAGTTTGTAGTCTGTGTTGAGTACCGAGTTTTCCCCTCTTTTGTAGCTGTATTAAAGGTGGTATTAAAGGCCGGGTGATTTGTTTGCCTTTTGCCTGAAAATTGCGTTATTGAACTCCTCTTCAGTTATTTCAGCTATTAGTTTATTGCTTTGACTGTTTGATAGTGTAGGAATCTTAAGGGACTCCAGAAATATATAATTTAATATTATAATTTGATATTATTTTTCTAGCTGTGTCTGTGTGTACAGATGAATATAATAGTTTTGGAAAGCCATTTGTATCTCATTTTATTTATATTCAGTAGCTTTTGAGGTTGGATCCCAAATTTTATTGATTGTGCTATCCGCTTGTTGTTTTTGCAGTTTCCTTGCTAAAAGCTTTGCAAATTTTGCGCCACTTTCATAGTATTTTTGTTTTGTATAAATCATATTCTTTTGTATTTGTAGTGTGTACATAACATTTATTTAATCTGTAATTTCCTTGAGCATTGGAGGAAGTTCTGAGTTTTCTGTTTGAGTCCCCTTTATGTTTAACCTCAAGCTCTTTTAGTTCCTTATTTAGTTCTGATGACCTTTGACCTTTGAAGAATCTAGCCCTGGTTTGAGGCGTATGTTCCAGTCTCCTCAGCAAATGATAATACCATTTGCACCTGTCATTAAGTCAAAAAACTCATTACCTGGTGGGGCGTATGTATTCAAAAATGTTATTTCAACTCCATCTATTTTCCCAGTAAATAATATGTATCTTTCTTCTTTATCTTTTGTTTCTGTAAGTTGTTCAAATGGGACTTTATGAGAAATCAGGATGGCTCCTCGTCTATGACCAAATTTGTAAGATGAGTAATACACTTTGGAGAAACCCATTCTTTTTAGCTTTTTGTGTTCAGAAGAATTTTTTTTCCGATACTATACTATACTATGCTTTTTCTAACATTGTCTACTATGACTTTTTTTGATATACTATTCTGTGATTTTTTTTTCATTCCTTAGCATTTGGTAGAGCACGTGCACATTTAGAGCTGTATGCCTCAACGGCAGGTCCAGGGTTCCAGTCCGACCTGTGACGATTTCCTGCATGTCTTCCCTCTCCCTCTTTTCATTAAAGGTGAAAATGCCCAGAAAAATAATCTTAAAAAACATACAATGCTATGACTTTTATCGACATAATATACTTTGACTTTTTTGTCACTTTTTTCAACATACTATACTACAATTTATTTCTCACTTTTTTCAACATGACTTTTTTCGACAAAATATATTTAGACTTTTTTCGGAATGCTATACTATGATTTTTGCATCACTTTTTTTGACATACTATACTATAATTTATTTGTCACTTTTTTTTAAATACTATAGTTTGACTTTTTTGTCACTTTTTTCAGAATACTGTACTATGACTTTTATGTCACTTTTTTCAAAATAATATACTAGGACTTCAATATGCTATACTATTATTCTTTTTTCATTCTATGCTATGTGGCCGGCTTAGCACTTTTGGTAGAGCACGTGCACCGAGAGCTCTATGCCTTGACGCAAAAGGTCCAGGGTTCCAGTCCAACCTGTGACGATTTCGTGCATGTCTTCCCCCTCCCTCCCTTTTTATTAAAGGTGGAAATGCCTAGAAAAATAATCTTAAAAAAACATATAATACTATGACTTTCATCGACATACTACACTTTTTTCAACACTTTGAACACACCTCCTCATTCAATGTGTTTTATTTTCATGACTATTTACATTGTAGATTATCACTGAAGGCATCAAAATTATGAATGAACACATATGGAATTATGTACGTGTAATTATGAAAAAAAGTGGGAAATAACTGAAAACATGTCTTATATTCTAGTTTCTTCAAAGTAGCCACCCTTTGCTTTGATTATTGCTCTGCACACTCTTGGCATTCTCGTGATGAGCTTCAAGAAGTAGTCACCTGAAATGGTTTCCCAACAGGTGCTTAGCACTTGTTGGCCCTTTTGGCTTCACTCTGCAGTCCAGCTCACCCACACCATCTTGATTGGGTTCAGGCCCGGTGACTGTGGAGGCGCAGCACTCCATCACTCTCCTTCTTGGTCAAATAGCCCTTACACAGCCTGGAGGTGTGTTTGGGGTCATTGTGCTGTTGAAAAATAAATGATGGTCCAACTAAACGCAAACAGGATGGGATGGCATGCCGCTGCAGGCTGCTGTGGTAGCCATGCTGGTTCAGTATGCCTTCAATTTTGAATAAATCCCTTACAGTGTCACGAGCATAGCACCCCCACACCATCACACCTTATCCTCTATGCTTTACAGTGGGAACCAGGCATGTAGAATCCATCCAGTCACCTTTTCTCCGTCGCACAAAGACACGGCTGTTGGAACCAAAGATGTCAAAGTTGGACTCATCAGTCCAAAGCAAAGATTTCCACTGGCCTGATTCGCGCAGTCTCCTCTTAACAGTTGTTCTAGAGATGTGTCTGCTGCTAGAACTCTGTGTGGTGTTCATCTGGTCTCTAATCTGAGCTGCTGTTAATTTGCGATTTCTGAGGCTGGTGACTGTTGAGTACATATTTCCACATGTGATCATTCATAGTTTTGATGCCTCAGTGATAATCTACAATGTAGACAGTCATGAAAATAAAGGAAACGCATTGAATGAGAAGGTGTGTTCAAACTTTTTCGACATACTACATTTAGACTTTTCGACATGCTATATTATGATTTTTTTATCACTTTTTTCAAAATACTATACTATGACTTTTTTGACACTTTTTTTGACATACTAGACCATAATTTATTTGTCACCTTTTTTGACATATTATACTATAATTTATTTGTCACATTTTTCGATATAATATACTATGACATTTTTATCACTTTTTACAACATAGTACTATACTATGACTTTTTGTCACTTTTTTCAAAATACTATTCTATGATGATTTTATCACTTTTTTCAACTCAATATACCATGACTTGTTTCTAAATACTATATTTAGACTTTTTTTTGACATGCTATACAATGACTTTTTTGGCACTCTTTATAAAGTACTATACTATGATGTTTTATAACTTCTTTCAACATACTATACTATAATTTATTTGGCACATTTTTCAATATACTGTACTATGAATCTTTTGTCACTTTTTTCGACATTCTATACTATAATTTATTTGGCACATTTTTCGACATACTATACTATGAATCTTTTGTCACTTTTTTCAACATTCTACACTATAATTTATTTGGCACATTTTTAGACATACTATACTATGACTTTTTTGTAAATTTTTTAGACATACTATACTATGACTTTTTGTCACTTTTTGACATACTATAGCCTACTATGACCTTTTGTCACTTTTTTCAAAATTCTATACTATGACGATTTTATCACTTTTTTCAATTCACTATACTATGCCTTTTTGTCATTTTTTTTGACTTACCATAATTTTTTGCTCACTTTTTTTGATATACTATACTACAGTTTACTATGACGTTGTGCTCTGTGGCCTACTTAGCTCAGTTGGTGGAGCATGTGCAAACTTAGAGGTGTTTGCCAAGGTTCCAGTCCGAACTCTGATTATTTCCTGCATGTCTTCCCCCTCGCTCCCCTTTCATTAAAGGTGGAAATGCCCAGAAAAATAATCTTAAAAAAACATACAATACTATGACTTTTATCAATATACCGATATACTATATCATGATATACTATATCATATCATGTACCACCTGTAGATTGTTGTGATATTATTTTCTTCCCAGTGGCCAACGGAGACTTTGCTGGCAGTGCCTTCCGTAATGGGCGGCGCAGCTGTTTGCCAGCACCGTGTCCCGACACAAGCAACATCAACCTCTGGAACATCTTGAGAAACAACATTGGCAAGGACTTGTCCAAAGTATCTATGCCTGTGGAGCTCAACGAGCCCCTCAACACACTGCAGCGTATGTGTGAAGAGCTGGAGTACAGCGAGCTGCTGGACAAAGCCGCTGAGACAGAGGATCCCTTTGAACGCATGGTAAAGAAGCTGTCAGTTTCTGGCACTCTTTCAAATCAAATGCATTAGGTTAGGTGTTGAGTCTACAGAACATAGTCATCCTTCATTGCTGTACACAATGCAATTTAATGTTTGCTTTGGTTTTAATTTTTGTATATGAATTTGTTTATATATGAGTTGACATTGCCAACCACAACCAACATAAATAGTTTCTCTCAGATGCATGTCTGCGAGGCGCTAGTGCACTCCAATGCAGCTGTCGACCTTGGATCTTCCTATTTTTATCTGTCTTCTGTCCTTTGGATAGTGTGACAAAGTCTGTTACTATTAAGTGATTAATCCCCTCTTGTTATTGGCTGTTTTGTTTTGACTCTCTGACAGGCTCTCGTCGCTGCTTTTGCTGTCTCAGGCTACTCATCCACTTTCTACAGAGCAGGAAGTAAGCCATTCAACCCGCTACTCGGAGAGAGTTATGAATGTATTCGTGAAGACAAAGGCTTCTGTTTTTTCTCTGAACAGGTAAGTCTGTTTTGTTTGATGAAAGAAATGCATGTGATATAAAGTGCATCTTGAACAGAAGCGTTGACTTAGATGTATTACCATTTGTTTTGGTATTTGAGATAAGTACAAGCTCTTCAGCAGCTTATTTGTCAGACTGGGGGGAAAAAGGGGATTCCTTAACTTTTTGGCTTTAGACTGCTTAGAACAAAGAAATCTCTACTTGTTACGCCTCGTTATCTACCAGTTGTGGTCATTTTTTTGTCCACCATGTGTCCTCTGTGTGGAGACTGACAAAGATGTATATGATATGTAATCCTAACAACACCATCTATGAGACTGTTTTTATTTGATCTTGTCTCACAGGTGAGCCACCACCCTCCCATCTCCGCCTGCCACTGTGAGTCCAAGAACTTCACCTTCTGGCAAGGTAGGTTACATACCTAATTAGTGAGGGGTTTTCCTCATGGGGACTCTGGCTTAGCAGACAAGCCTCCCAGTCTCATTTACCCTCTTAAAATTCAACTGAATTTTTATTGATTAAAAATTGCTTTTTACTCATTACATTTTGAGGAAAGATTTGAGTGGTCAGTACATTTCTGTTCGGTTATGTTTCGGATATTTGTCATCGATTTGCTTTTCAGATGTGAGATGGAAAAACAAGTTCTGGGGAAAATCAATGGAAGTTTTACCGATCGGGACCGTGAATCTCACAATTCCCAGGTAACTTTGATGAAGCTGCTTGTAGTGATTATACCTAAAGTCACAGATTCCATCTCTACAGTCTAGAGCCCAACCGATTTATTTTCCTATCACAGACATACTGTAGGTATTGGCATATATGTTTGCCTATATCCGTTGATAAAGAGTTTTTTTACAGTAACACATAAGAGAGAAAACAATGCTTGGGGTGAAATAGAAATAGTCTAATTATGTAGTTTTTCCAGCTGACGCTGTGAGTGCACAGTGCTGATGTTTATAGCTTTTTAATTGAATGCTTGATGCTTCACGTCAACCGTAGTCTGTGGCTCAAGATAATTAAGCCCAAATTTAATGGATGTGGTGTCATGTTGTCAATGCACAGTATTTTCAACCCTCAAATAGCAAACAATAATACAACCATCTTGGGTTGTCCGATAAAGTGAATGCTACCAGGTCTCACACATCTCTACCATCAATGCCATATGAAATGAATATGGTGTGAAAAGCAGATTTCAGTATTCCATACATATTTCTAATATTTACTGCTCAGTCAGTGTTTGTGTAACACTTTAATATGAAACGTACTAATACATAGTATATTTCTAGGTTTGGAGATCACTATGAATGGAACAAAGTCACCACCTGTGTGCACAACATCCTCAGTGGACGACGGTGGATCGAACACTACGGGGAGATAACCATCAGAAACATAAAGAGCAGCGCTTGCCTCTGCAAACTTACCTTTGTCAAGGTAAACGTCTTCAGCAATCTGTGGAACCAGTGTTAAGATGTGATTTAGATGCACTGCATTGTGGTAAGGGGTAGCTACCAACATGGGGTTTGTCTTTCAGGGAAACTACTGGAGTTCTAATGTGAATGAGGTTCAAGGATTTGTAATGGATCAAGAAGGGAAAGTGATCCACAGGCTTTTTGGAAAATGGCATGAGGGTCTTTACTGTGGTGTCCCACCTTCTGCCAAATGCATCTGGAGGCCAGGTAGGCACTGGTTCACTGGACTTCACATAAGCCCTCTAACTGGTGCTACTGGTCACTTAAGGTCCACTGAAAGTGTTTCTGACAATATCTATTTTGTTCCTTGACACATTTCAGTGGATTGGGTGGGCAGGAAAGTTAACATGTTGATTAATTGATTTTAAGCTTTTTGTTTCCTCTCCTTGTCAGGCTCCATGCCCACAAACTATGAGTTGTACTACGGCTTCACCAGGTTCGCTATTGAACTGAATGAGCTTTGCCCCGAATTGAAAGATGCTCTGCCCCGTACAGACGCCCGATTCAGGCCCGATCAAAGGTATAACATGAGATCCTCAGCTGCCAGTATGCTGCTGCCCACTGATGCGAAAATAAAATGCCCCTAATTTCCCACAAACCAGATTGCAATATGAGTTAATCTGCTCATAATATTGTTTTTGTCTGATGAGTGCAGACTGAGATGTTCTGCTTAAAAACCTGAGTGAATATTTGAGTTTTATAATGTACATGTTGCTGTTCTTTGTATGACCATCTGATTTACTGTTTACTAAAGAAGTGATTTTTGGGTCACAGGAACCTGGAGGAGGGGAATTTGGAGATGGCGTCCTCAGAAAAGCAGCGCATTGAGGACCTGCAAAGAGTCAGGAGGAAGTGGAACGAGGAGAACAACATCAAACTGGAGCCACGCTTCTTCAAGTAAGCACAGAGAACAGTAACAAGATGCATCTAAGTCTGTTTATGCACAAAGACAGAAATATGTATATCATTCTTTTTATCCAATGTATGAAGCCATGCGTACACATGGTCGTAGTCTATAAAAATAAGATAATATCCGCCCGATCATGCCTCCTTTTAGGGTTATCAGTTACATCAGTCACTTCTCCATCTTTTCTTCCAGGAAAGTGGTTGATGCCAATCACAGGGAGAGGTGGGTCTCCAACAACACGTACTGGGAGCTCCGCAAAAACCCTGGCTTTATCAATATGGAATCTACAGTGAACCTGTGGTAGCACACGGATTGCTGTGTCCATCATATCGTCATCACAGACAAGACGGCTGTAACCTATGCACAATAAGGTGTTAAGAGAAACACGTTAACGATGAAATATCCGTGTGCAGGGATATTAGCGACTGCAGAGCGGAGGGATGGCCTGATGCCAAGTGACCCTGTTGAGGTTCTGTGGCACTGCCACATGGTCATCCATCCATGGAAACATCCTGTAGGATCACCTTCATTGTGCTTGTGGAAGCTGGGTTGTCAGGGCAACAATCGTACCACTCCTATGTAGATCTTTCCTCAGCTTTTTTGACTTCTGAGTATGTCCTTGCCTTAAAAAGACATCCATACAAGTCACACGATTTAGCGCTTTTTCGTTGAGGCCATTTGATTTCTGAAAACAGTTTGGGTTAGACTAGTCTATGAAGTAGACCTTTTGACGAAACCTATGTGCATGTTTAGAGAGCCGCATTTATTATATCATCAATTATTATAGAAAAAAGGTATTTTTATAAAATATCTTGGACTCAGAATTTAGTGACATAGGATGTGAATTGGCAGATTTTATTTATTTTTGCCATTTAATACGGTTGAATCTGTGTGATAGCAGTATTCTCTCTTGGGAAACAACTCACTTAAAATTAATCTCGACTGCAGCCGAGGAAGTATGGCGTCCATACATGGAATTTTTAATAAATATAATCAAACAGCGTCTCTCAAAAGCTTATCATGATTTGGAAGCACTATGAAAATGTAAATCCTATTCTGATGTTTGGCACATGTGATGCAGTTACAACCTTTACAGATGTTTTATTTAATTTTCAACACAGTCAACACAGATCCGTCACAGAGTCCAGTTTCTCCTCACAGTTGAGATCCTGTGTAAATAGACGGACAACCTCAGCCGCCCTCCCCTGCCCCACTGTCTAATTTTAAACATTGTTACATGAAACCAACTCTTCTGAATTACACGGTTACATAAATACACACATAACTCCCACCATTTATATTAGGCACACCATATATAATGGACTTGCTCATAAAACTCAAAAAAGAAGGTGTAGTAGGTACTGTAAAGCCCTTGGAGACATGATTGAGATCATGATTTTGGGCTTTATAAATAGATGTGAAAACAGTCACATATTTCATATTTTTTCTGTCAAAAATAATGACAAAACTAAATACCATCACAGTTAACCAAAGTAATGTCTTTAATTTAGATCATTTTCTGACTTACCTAAAATTATATAAAACATAAAGAAAAAAAATATTACCATCAACTGTTTGGTATTTTTCGTGATCTATATCAGTCATCAAAACAGGACTAGATTTTCTTTTGATGAAATAATTAATTGGCCAATTACTTATTTAGCCAAAGTATACAGTTAATCCAATGTGACACACCAGAGCCACCTACAGGGTGTCCAATGAAAATGCAGTTTCAGGATACTGTAGGTCAACAGTATAAATATTTCCTTCAATGTTTTAGATATTAAAAAAGTGTTTACAGTAACAATTATACTGTTCAATAATCAAAACGCGTGTGATTCCCCAGAGACATTACTGCTGCAAATTGGGCTTCTGCAAAGCACCAGTTACCTATTTGCAGTTTGTGTATTTATTGCAAAGCAGATTAGCTATAATGTTTTAACTAGCGTCCCTCTTTTGTGTTACAGAGTAAGAAAATATAACACGAGCCTCTGATTGAAATTAACCCCAACACACACAAGTAGTCACACATTGTGTAGTTAAGTCGATTCCTCTCGTTCACGACCGCATGGTGAGGACACCAAAGGAAGAAACAGAGTGAATATAAATATGTAGAATGAAAACTATGTGAAGCAAATTTATCTTGTGTGTACTGTTCATATGGTACTGTAGATTACAAACCAAAAAGGTAGTACTGCATTGCATCCATATCTTTGTTTTCTTTCTTTTTTTTTAAATGTACTTACTGTGGTTTTAATTATTACCGGTCACAAACTCAATGCTAAAACTCGTCAGTTTCACTTGCTGTGCCTTAATGCATTTATTAATGCCTCACACGCTAATGATAACCACACCCATGCCAAGAAGGTATGCCATTAACAACTCCCCATCCAAATAAATGTTCCAAATTTCCACCTGCATACAGATGACACATTATACTGATAGCATTGAGGGTTCAGCTGTGGACAAAGTGTCTTGTCTATTCTCTTAAAGGGAGATATCTTTGACATTAGATGAAGAAGAAAAACGTTTAGACTGTAAAATGCTTGCAGTGTTAAAAGATGTTCCGCACTGTTCTGCTACTCCAAGCTCATGCAACCAATCCATTTTTGGTGATCACTGTAAATACAGCACATTTAGAAGATGGGTCACTACTGCAAGAGCAAGATTCCTTTTTCCTCCTACATCTAGACTGACAGCAGTTGTGTGTGGAGGTAGGAGAAATGCTTTACGTAGTGTTTGCTATCATAGAGCAGACTGTAGTGAAAAAAAAAAATAATCATGAAAACCCCTTCATGCTTTCTTCATCCACTGTTTGACCTGCATGTCTAGAAAATGTTGCCTGCCAATGAATGTTGCAGATGCCTTACAAAAAAGGTTTTTTGTTTTCTCAATTAGACTCTCATGGTTTTTTTTTCTTTTCGTTTTGTTTTTGGACTGACATGTATCACAAAGCACTATGTCAGCTCAGTTTCTTTCAAATCTATTTCCAGATGGGTACCTTCTAAAGTGCAATTTCAACAAAGAACATATCTTTCCATGAACACTGTACACTGCTGCTACATAGTGCTTATTCTAATAAAACTGTAAAATTCATCTGATGAGGAGCGTGTGGTTTATATGTAAAAGGTAAAGTGATAAAAGTCAGTCAACAAAAAAGTTATTGCAGGTTTAATGTCAAAGGTATGATATGCAGTAATTTACAAAAAAAAAAACTATGTAAAACATGCGAAAAGTAATCTCAATTTCTCAATTATCACTTATGACTCACTAAAGGTTTGTGGTGGTGTATATCTGCAGAGAACCTTCCCTCTGCCTGTATTTTGTGTTTTCCTGTGTGAGGGATGTTTTAAGGCTTCCGTAAGGAGCCTATGGGCCCCATGTGGGGGTCTAACCCCTAGCCAATAACAGTGTGCAGGTTGACACACGCATACTGACACACAAGTTCAACTGACACACACAGACAATGTGTCTCTTTCCCACGGATGTGTGGGTGTGTTTATTTGTAGCTTAGAACATAACCCCTGTGATACAATCAGAAAATAACATTTCTTCCCTATTCACTGCTTTGTTGGCTGCTGTTTCTTTCTCTCTCTCGTTGAACAGTAAGCAATACCTCTTACATATTATACCTTTAAGCAACCATGTTGCAGTGCTGCCAACAGCATCAGGGTTAGTCAGATATTGTCAAACATGACTTTTCATGACTTTTGTCAGTTACCACAAAATAATAAATTTGGGCTAAATAGTTATTTTTAGACGTTGACTTATTGTCTCTTTCTAAACGGATTTAACTACAATCTGCATTACTTTATCTGATTTGTGTAGGAAAAAGAAAATCATTATGCATGGTATAAATCGTTTAATACAAAGTAGACAACAAATACAGGCCTGTAGTCAATTCATACAAAATTATCCTAATTTAAATTACAAATTTAGCCAGAATAATGTTCATAACACCTTACATTTTGAAGCCCTAAACAAACCTATCCCAAACAAAAACATTTTGCTCTACGAATAAAGTCAGTAAACAACAATAACATGTTTGTATGATCAATATTTGCCTTCTCCTCTCTTAGTTACAAACCAATCAAGAGTGATTGATTACATCACTGCACCGGCCTTTGTACTAATACGGCAAGACGAGACGTTTCACTCAAGAACTCTGCCCATTACTCCTAAAAGCACCACAGCGATATATTCTCTCAGTGCTGTCTCTCTTTACGACCATTAAAAAAAACGACAGTCATTAACATTTAGTGTTTGGGTTTATTTTCTGGATTCATACATATGTTGCTGCAGAGGACAGGCAGTCAGTAAATGTATATTAAATATATCACAAGGTACTATGAGGAACACTGCAAAAAAACAGATAACAGATACAGATACAAACAGCAGGGGTTGTACTGTAGATCGCATACTGACAGATGGAAGAGTGGAAGTACAAAAGAAAATAATTTAATTCTGTAGATAATGAAGACCATCTTTTCACATATAACCCAAGTCAAATCACCTCTCGTTTAATTCACTTTAATTTTTTAACAGAAAGGCAGGTATCTCTGAAGCAAATTAAAAGTTTAAGATATTCTATTGGCTCAATACAGTTCATTGATACAGGGGAAAAAACTAGAATAAAAAAAATAAATAAATAAAATACCAATGGAATGTAAAAAGATCTGATTACAAACAGGTAATCAAATCCAACTAAAGCAACAAAAATAATGTGCTTCATATTTCTCACTACACATACTTCCTTTATACATTTACACATACCACTCTTAAATTGCCTGATTCAAGTTACTTTATGTTGAGTTCTTGTGGATCATGATTCTTTGTGATACACATAATTATAAATATATATCTTGACCCCATATCGTCCACAAACAGGAAGACTAGTGGGAAGAACGATCTACAGCCTCATCATGACTGGACATCAGCTGAACTATGTCAATACAGGTGAAGCAGATGACTGTGGTGGTTTTACTTGATGGCGGCCATGATCTTGATGTACTGAAGGGCGCTGTGTGCTGCGTCATTGTGAGCATTGCTACAGGAAATGCCAGTGCCGTGGCAAACAGTGACCGGGGAGGTGGACAACTCTGCCAGGCACTGGTACTGGCCATTCACCGTCAGCTCATCTGCAAAATATATCCACGCACTTTACAACATGTTCTCTTTGGGTGCTTTCCATTCATTAAATTATGCTTCCTGCCATCCTCTAGCACAGAAACCAATCTGCCATCACTGAGGATGTTCCCAACCATATTTTTGATCCTATTTATGGTCCGCATACAACGTCCTATTTAGAGTCTGTATTTCTTTTTTTGTAAAGTAGCTTTTATTGTTTCAATCCAGTGTTAAGGTTTGTAATTTGATCTCATTGATATTAGCCTCAGTGTTCCCTGTTCACTCTCCCACAGCCTCATCAGAGCTGTAATAAGTTACTGCTAATGCAATCCCAACATTTCATACTGCTGCTGTTTCACATTAAAAGCAAAAAGGCAACAGAAAAAGAGGGGGTGATTACATGACTATTATTTGGCATTTCTTCTGTCTGAATCATAAAAACACTCCAAAACAACCAACAATCTTTGTTCTGTTCTGTTCTCAGTGCATCTTGGCTTTTTTGGGGAAATTGAGAGTAATAAACTAATTAGTCTAATAAGTCTACTGGTGTTTTTTTTTTTTTTATCAATAGATCCATAATCAGTATTGGAGCCGCACTCACACGACATCAGGCAATTTACTTTTAAACTGAGCCAAGTGAGAGAAGCTGAACGGAAAACACCCTGCATCTTAGCAACGCAAGCAACATTAATGTAGTGAGTGTTTTCTTACCAATGTCAAAGTATGTGACCTCAAAGCCCTGCTCCTTGGACAGCTCCAACATCATCTGAATATAATCTGTGTTGGGAATGCTCAGCGGGTTTCTTCTTAGTAAACATATACTCTCTGCTGATGAGTTCCTTAAGTTCTCAAACCGGACGCTTGGTTTTGGAGTCTGAAAAATGAAAATGTAACACAAAAAAGTTGACACAATTTAAAGACTTTTCTAAAATGTACTTCCAGTGGTCAATTTTCAAAGGCCAGAAATATTTGATATACCCATGTGATTTCCGAACAGCCGGACAGACTTTGAAGCTTTGACACCATTTTCTCTGCAGCTGCCATTTTCGCTGCCTTTTTTGAATTTCCTACACCTGTCGAAACATAAGGCACGAGATTAAGATCAGAATGAACAACAGCACAAAACTGCAGTCACTTTTACACAGATTTTACACAAATGTCTTAAAAACACCTGTACCCTTCTCTGACAGTGACTCCATTCTACAAGTAACAGTGAATTCTCTCTTGTGTGGTGGACCAGCCTCCATTAGAACTGTGTATTCAGGAAGACGCCATCCTCTCTGTAATGCTAACTCCTAAAGTGAAAAATAAAGAGAAAGTATTGAGGACAAGGAAAAACAGAGTTAGTATTTTATTTCATAATATGTGTGTATAATAAAGGACATATTGCTATTGCCACTTTTAATTACAGTTTATTAAACGGACACAATTTGTAAGTTCTGGAAGTAAATGCATTCATCAACCTTTCTCTATGTTTTTTTTTACTCTTCAAAAAAAATAGATACACACACACACACACACACACACACACACACACACACACACACACACACACACACACACACACACACACACACACACACACACACACACACACACACACACACACACAGCAGTGATTTACACACCTGCAATATCCCCACTGAGTTGGGATGGTTGTTTGTTTCTGCTACAACACCGTTACTCTCAGATTTCACAGGAACGCTCCTGTTGGGAGTTACATCAACACAGTTACCACAGCTGCATCACTCCTACAGGCTGGCAGTAAAGCAGCTGCATGTATGTGGTCAATCAATGCATTGCTAAAAAGGCTAATAAGAGCCAAGGTTTTGGCAAACTCAACTTAGGGCCAGCAGCTAATGGTTTTCTTCGATATCATCTGATCTGCCAAGTTGTGAAAAATGCCATTAACCTTTACCAAAGCTGAGAAATTGTTAAGACTAACTCAAAGTCTAGCCAATATAAACTACATGTACGTTCATAGAAGACAAATGTTCACATTTGAGAACATTTTAATAAATAAAAAAGTACTTAAACTATTAATCAATTCTTATAACTGTTGCCAATCAATTTTATTTCAAGAATCATTTCAGTTTTACTCACACTGCCCCAGCATCTATCTGCATAATATTCAGGGCAGCCTCTGCTGCCTGGTGTTTAGCTGCCTTTTTACTAGGACCTTGACCTGAAACAAACACACACACACACACAAACATTTTAAAGTCAGATAAAAAAGCACCTTAACCTCAAGTTACTTCCCTGTAAGAAGATACAGTATCTTAAAACAAGTCATATAGAGGATATATTTAAGAGTACACTGCAGCAACTGACAACAAAGCAGAAGTGATAATACTTAGCAATACAATACTATCACCACAGCAGGAGGTGGCTGTAATTTACCTGTGCAGCTAACATCTCCGATTTTCACACTAAAGACGAAGCTGGGTTGGTGAGCCTCTCCTTCAGCCTTCTCCATCACATACACAGGGAGGTTGCCACTTTTGGTGCCATATTCATGTAGGATTTGTATAGGTGTCTTCCCAGGGTTGGTCCTCTGCGATTCATGTGTATTCAAGCTGTATTGAACAAGCATCCACAAACCAAGGCCATATTAACTGGGCATTTACCATTAGATGGCTGCAGAATACATCTGAGCTACAAATCAGGAAAGTTCAGATGATAAACAATGAATGAAAGCAGTAAAAACAGTATTTAGATGCCAAATCATTATTATTTATTTTATAGATCCTTCCAAAGATCGTGATGGTTTCATTAAGCAGCTTCCTATTAAGGCTCACTGATTTAAAAAAACAATACTGCCTGCTAATGTGATACCTCAACAGCATCGGAGTCAGAGCCACTGATCACCTGTGACAATACCATCTAATGAAACAATCTCAATACTCTTGAAAAGTCTCAAATTTATTATTCAATGGCCAGAAATAATGCAATCCAATACATCAACCCACCCGCACACGCGCACGCGCGCACACACACGCGCGCGCGCACACACACACACGCGCGCACGCACACACACACACACACACACACACACACACACACACACACACACACACACACACACACACACACACACACACACACACAGCTCAGTAGATCACTTGCTCTTAGCCAATGTTTATTTATTTTTATAAATTATTTTGAGAGGGGAAAGGACAACTATATTATAATAATAATAATAATAATATAATCAATTCAATTCAGACATCAAAACAAGTAATTTTATTTGAAATATTTACATATTATTATATGTTATTAGGAAAAGATAAATAGGGAAAATAAAAAACTAATCACGCTATGATGCTAAAGATGAAGGACTGGTTTTCACATTTGGTCTGGGTTTTTTTATGAGTAAGACATTAGATAATAAAAAAGCCACACAAGAAACATTAAACACATTGAATCTGAGCTGAGGTGAACATGTCCTGGTAGTTGGTAATATGGTAGTTTCCAAAAATTATGCAACAGTAAGCAATCAGCAGTTTGACAACGTATGAAATACCTTAGTTTTCAATATTGTCTACACCAAACAAGTCTTTTAAATCCTCAGATACACTTCTCATTTGATATTAGCCCAAAATATATTACTGTAAACTAGTTGCTTGAGCCAGAGGACAACTGTAACATATTCAGTGTAATCGATGTGTTATTTTATATAGAAAATCAACAACCTCATATAAACGTATAAAGCACTTCTAATGGGAAAGCATTTTATATCCATGTAGATGGAAAAACGGAAAGCCTAATTCCACTGGGTTTATTAATGAAATAAGATGCTTTGTCAAACATTAAAATTTGTAAAAAATAAAAATACTACTACTACTGCAAAACTTTAAATATCACATTTTGATATAATAATAACTCATTGCCCAGGATGTGCGTTTTATATATGTATCTTTCATGGTTTGCTTCATCAAATGTCCCGGTTTTTTTATATTAGATATGTTATAGGTGATGATTACATTGTCCCATTCTTGTTTCGTAAGAATGTTTTGATTAAAATAAAAATACATTAAAAACAAAACTAACTAATCTATCTGACTTATCGTAGCTAACGCTGTAACGTTATGTAATTTATTATTCTGCCTAACCAAGGTCTTCATATGACATCAACAACACATAAGAGTGTTTGTTCTGCACAAAAGAATGACCTAATAACGGACAAGGAGTTTTGTCCATCAAACGTACGTTAGCCAGCTAAGCTAATCAGCTCTGACGCTGACGCAGGCTCCTGTTCAATTATAAAGTTCATTTATCTGATGCAGACTCTCTGAAGGATAACTTTTGAGGGTTAACGTTGAATATTATAATTTTAACATTAAATAAAAAATATGTTGAATATGTTGACAGCGTGTCTGCTAACATTAGCTACATCCTAAAGCTAATATCAGTAGAACGTAAACTGATAACATTGAGGTTCCAAAGCCACACTGTCAGTGAGAGAGAGAAAATACAATAGTTGAACAAAGGCCATCGTTTATAACACTAACGTTAGTTCATAAAGTAGCTAGCTAGTACCCGTGCTGAGCTACCCTAAAGCTGCTGTGGAGAGGCCAACACGACCTTAAGGTCGACACCACAATTATGGCATTTTATTTGGTTAGTTTATTAGTTCTCTGAAATTTAACGTTGAGCTTCATTGGTATCTGTGACCTGCCTGAAAAACCGTACAGCGTTTATTGTATCATAACTAGCTATATATTATTTTTTCAACACTAACCTGTTAAGTACTGTCAACGTGTTCTCGTTTAACTTATAGGAAATGTTAAAACCGTTGAAATTAGTAATAGATCAACAAACCTCGTGTCTGCTTTCAATGCTGGTGACTGATATCCTTCTTGAGACATGTTAAACGTTACTTTTCTGTCCTTTTGTTTGCGGGATGATTAAAGACTCTTATACGGGTAACGTTAACGCTAAATGAAAAAAAAAATCTCATACACCCCTTTGAAATGTTTTGTCTGGGGATCTAGTTTTATTATTATGAAAAATATGAATTGGCCTGAGAATGCTAACAGTTCTTCATTGTAAAGCTGGCCGGGGAGCGAAAATACTGAATTTAACGTCATATCAACATCCGGGTCAACAGTGGCTCAACTGACGCCAGTGTGTACCGCCCCCTGTTGGTGATGGTGTTCAAGCTTTTTGCCACAGTTACAATAATTTATGTTACTCCAAAAGAAAGTACTTATTCAAATGGTGAGAGGTATTTAGATCCCAGAGAAGTTCCCAGAGTTCAAGCAAACAACCAATATTTGGTATTTTTGTTTGATTAGATTAGATTCAACTTTATTGTTATTACACATGTAGGCCCTACAGGTACAAGGCAACGAAATGCAGTTTTGGTCTAACCAGAAGTGCAATAGTAGCAAGTGCAGGATATACAATGGTTCCATAAGTGCAGGACATGGATATGTACTGAATAAATATAGAGATGAATACTATTATAAACCGAATTTTACAGATAGATTTGTCCTATGAATATAATATATAACTAACTAGTATTGTGAACAAAATTTACAGCTTGATATGTACTGAATATAATATACAGGTGGATATTACTATAAATAGAATTTTTACAGATTTGTTCAATGAACATAATATGCTGATGGTTGTTACTATAACTATAGAGTTTACAGGTGAATATGTAGGCTACTATGAATGTATACAAATGGCTATTACTATAGTCTGACTGCTTAATTGCTGGAGATACATTTTTTCATTGATTGATATTATTCAAATAATTCTTTCAGCACTATTTGGTAGATCCACATTTTCAACTTTGATTCAAATTTGTGGCATTATGGTCATTTCAAGGTGTTTTACAAGGGTTGCATTGAAGACTGCAAGTCATGAATGAAATAGACGGTAAGAGAATATTTGTAAAGGGTCCATTTACACGCATTTAAAAAACAATCATAATAACTAGAACTTATAAAATATTTTGACATTGGCAGTTTGATAAAATGTATTGTTTGATTTGATGGAAAACTGCTGAGTTAGTCTGGAAATGCTTCAAAGATTTATTGGGTTTCTGACGTGTGACAATACATTACAGTCATATTTAATGACAATGGCAACAAAAATACAATCACATTTGGGAGAATATACTTTGTGGTTGTACCAGGAAATAAAATGAAAAGAATACAGAGGATGTTGGTTGTTGCATTTCCTCCTGGTTTAGTGTGCATGATTAGCTCAAACAGTTCATTAAAGTTCAACATTAAACATCAAGTAAAAATGCAATGCTGTAAATATGCGTATGTGTAAACTTTGTGCATCATACTAGGTATAAAAATAAAAATGTTGTGACAAATCTACTTAATCCACTGAAGGCCACTTACAAGCTTTTTCTGAGCTTTAAATCACATCTCATGGTCTTCATTAGCAAATGGAGCTGGTTCAGATGCTGGTTCAGATGCTGGTTCAGATGCTGGTTCAGGTGCTGGTTCAGATGAGGCTGATTATTGTCGTCAGTGCGACAGGCTTGGTGGAGAGGCTTGGGGGATCGGAAAGACCACTTTCATCCTGAGTGAGAAGGCCGGCTGAGGCATCTGCTTTCTTACACCGGTTAAATCAGTCTTCTTGCTAACATCTGCATTCACTTTTGTCAGGATAGACACAAGATCAAAACCCCTGGGAACAACAAAAGATGCTGTGAGATAGTAGACTAAAAAAACTAAGAAAGCCACTTATAATTTGTCATTCTCCAATTTCAAACTATAACATATCACAGAAGTAACTAAAATTAGATGTGGATGATGTATTCAAATCATTTAGCAACAACACCCAATAAAAGTACTCCATTACAAATAATAGTGCTGCATTCAAATTTTATTTTAGTATGCGAATATTTGCAACAAATTTAGTTGAAGTAAAACTAGTAAATGTATGAAATTATGCTGAAAGGCCTCTGTCAGTGAATATTATTGTATCAGTATTAATGATGTTTTAATTTGCCTATTAATAAGTCTTGCTTTATTTTGTAGTTGGTCAAGGTGGAGCTACTTTGAACTATTTCACATACAGTTGGCTAGTCAAATCCATAAAAATGCATCATAAACTGATCGTAGGTTTTGTTTGTGAAATCTGTCAAAAAGTACTCAGGACCTAAAGACTTTACATATAGTACTTGAGTAAATATGCTTGCCACCACTTAAAATAATCCTCCAAACAACATCTGATTTTGTTTCACTAACCTTGGCACCATCTGGACAAGGTTTTGGCACAATGACTGAATAAACCACGAGCCATTTTTTCTCTCTCTGAAAGAGACAAAAGAAGGTACGGTGGCCATTCCCAGCAGGAAATCAGCATCAGATGGAATGGACCCATTAGCTTGAATAGCATCGCTGGAAACAGAACTGTGTGCATAACCATCAGGCTCAATGTAGACAGCCCTCTGCTCACTCTTGCCCTGGCAGGCCTGAATGAAAAACAGCTTAGGTTTTTCTTTCAAAGAGGCGCATTTCCATCCATTGAAAGGTTCCATCAGCTCCTTTATCTTTACAGTGTGGCCTTCCACACCGTACACAGCCCCCTCTATGCCGTGGCTGAGAATGCAGCATACCAGACAGTCCATCTGACTGTGGATTGGTCTGCGACCGAGCTCCTGCAACACAGACAGCATCTTCTCCCTCTTACAGTCCCTCTGTATCTCAACCTCAAAGCCAAGCCACTTAAACACTTTGTGCAGACACTCTGGAAGACACAGATAATAATTTAAATACAGATCTGCAGCAACATTCATAAATACAGACAGAGCAGGGATGAAAAACAAGCACCACTTTTCAGATTTCAAAATGAAATATACACAGTCTTACCTTCATCCCACCTGGTCCCCTCCCGTTTATGGAGAATTTGGGATTTAGTGAAGTCGTAGTTGTTTATTATCAAGCAAATACCTCTCTTTGCTGAAGTCATGGGATATGTTCCCAAAACCTACAGAGACAAATCAGTAACTCAAGACAAGATTATACTTGTAATACAATAATGTACTTTTTTTTTTGCCAGGAGTGAAATCTTCATACATCACACACTTCAACGTTTGTGTTTGCAGTCTGAAATGTCTGCTGTTCAGAAGAGGCCTTGTTGTTTTCTTGTGCTGGCAACATTTCCAAAACATCAATCCTCACTATGGGACAGACAATTGCATGGTGGAAGGACAATCATTTTAGGAAAAGATGAAGAGACAAAAATATATATTTGAATATTAAAAAAATTTGTATGTGTTGTTTCGCCACAGCTTAATACATAGACTACTTACAGTGTCCTTCCAACGAAGCACAGCTGCCTGATTCAGTGTTCAAACTACGCAGTCCATGTGTCAGGGCCTCACATTCATCACCACCAATAAACCCATTTGGCAAATCTAGGTAATTGATACAAGAGTATTCAGAATAAATCCATCTACTGCACCGCAATGAAAAGGTTTCAATTGTGACAACCAGCCCAAGGCAAGGCTCACCCATAGAGGTGTTGGAAGTATTCATGGTAGACTGTGTGGAACACAGAGAAAGTTCATCATTAAAGAAACACAAAAATGACTGTGGAGAGACGTATACAATGTGCTACAGTGTGTTTAGTCACATATACATATGTTTATTTTGTATACAGCTGTGTATTTTGTTAGTATTTTATTGTATTGACTAATCATGGTTGTTATATTAGCTTGTCTTTGTTTCTTTGAATAACAAATCACGAATGGGGGTGTTTGGGGGAAGGACATATGTCCATGTTGTAAATGGTGTGTTTTGTATACAGTATATAAAAATAAAAACTGACTATCATAGAAAAAAGACACAAAGCACATATTCTCACCTCGGCCAATGAATTGAATTCTCCTTCTACGAAAGAAATAGGTAATTAGGATTATAATTCAAATTATAAAACAAAGTGGTTTAAAACAGAACATAAGTTCAGTGTGTGTGCTGTGAGCGCATTTACCCGAGTCAATGTAGCATTTATATTATAATTAGACATGTCTAAGGAGGAGGAAAATTATGATATCTGAAGTATGGATGCCCATTTCTGCTTTTGAAAATCCAGTATAACACACTAAGACACTATATCATATTATTTATGAAACTTAAAATAACTTTATAGTGAAATACAAAGTTAGGTGGCAGACTTAGACATGATCTTTCAGAATTAAGATATTGATTATTTGAACTATTTAAGATAAAGATATATCCTACAATGTTATTTTAAAACATCCATGTTTGAAATATCCTCTTAAAAACCTCAGGTGATGACATTTTTCCAAAATGCATTCACTCCAGATATGAAGATACAAGCAGGTATTCAGAGTGTCCTCTACATGTAAATACACTCAAGAGACTGACACGTTTACCTGGGATTTCAAATGAGGCAGTCCTCTTAGGATCTAAAGATTGAGGGAGCTGTTAAGGAACACAGAAAAAGGACGTTGCAACAAATGGCTACTGCAGGAAAAATAAAGTGTCAGTTACGTCTGGAGTGTGACACTGCAGAGATGTGGCAATATTATCATGGGAGTAATATGTCACTGAAACTCATAGGGACTTATGAACAATATAAAAGAATGTACCTGGTTTGGTTTGAAAGGGCACGACATAGACCTTGGTCGACCCGTTTCTTGAGCTCCAGGGCTGGTGTGAGTTACTGTATTGATGACAAAAGTAAACCAATAGTAATGTAGTTAAACAGCTCATTTTAAAATTAGATGGTAGTGAAATATGAATTATATGCACCAAGAGAGAGGTACTGTTATAGCATCATCATGCTTGTCTCTTTTTCCCTCAGTCCCTGCTTCCCCTGCCTTGTTCTTCTCTACGTGCCTATGTTTGTGTGCATGTGCGGTTGCATGTGTGTAAAAAAATTAAGCATGCCATTGGTCCATGAGTTTGCGTATGTATTGTACTGCATCTGTAATATTTGTGTCCCTATACCATTTTTCTTCATGTGGACATAAATATAAGGTTAAAAACTGATCTCCCTTTTGTAAACAACATGCAATCCGCCGCAATGTAAATGATTCCATTTTAAGGTTAAAACCTAAGGCTTGGTTAAATGTTAAGGTTAGGTCAAAAGAAAGGCAGTGTATATCCTGAGGGTGTAGCTTGTCATGCGCAGGCACAGGTTAAACAATATTAACTCCTCTAAATATAAAACATCCTTATAAAACTCTTATAACAAGATTTTAAAAGGATTCCGGCTAGGCTTTAGGGGTGGGGGAATGAAGCAATGGTCCCAGCCTCTCCCCTTTCATTATGTTAGTCACATAGTCACTTACACTGCAGTGCTTTAAAGTGGTTGATCTTCTCATTCAGCATGGGACAGACTGACTGAATTATGGTCTCCAGTAAATCTAGATTAGTGTCACTGATGAGGTCCATGTGCTCCATCTCCAGAAAGACCTCTAGTGTAGACTGAAAAGTTAAGCGGATTTACAGTTAAAGTAATATGAGGAATACTTTATAGCAGAAGCAGAATTTAAAATTAGGTGTACATACAATTTACCTAATTCAATTTTAAATAAATAACATAAAAAAATATTTTTAAACTGACTTTTTTTTAGAAAATAATCAAACGTTTTCACAATGTAGTATTATTTATAAAATATAATTTGTAAGTTTCTGACTATAACTCGTGGGTTTCGAACATTGACATTGACTCACAAAGTTCTCCTCCAGTTTTCTACGCGGAAGCTTGTTGTTTAACAAGAACTTCACATGTTTCAAGTCACCAACAGTAATCCCCTCAGACAGGTTGTAAAGCAGCTTCCTGGAATTACAGAAAAACTATTACAAGTAAATAAGTAAGTTCAATGTGGTCAAAGGAGGGCTGGTGCTTGACTGGACATAGGTTACTATTGTATGTCACTGTTCTGAGGTCAGTGAATACATGTAGCATTGATGTTGCATCTCTGATTGGGATATGTTTCTCTTTAGAGCTAAATACTCTTAAACATGTAAATACAACTCAAAATGTCAAGTTTATAAATGTATAGAAAAAGATTTTGGAATGTCTAAATAAAAATTAGTGTTTAGCCTATTACATAAACAGTGAGGTTACTCCCAGACCAAACTCTTACTGAATCTTATTTGAATATTATTATTTGAATCGATACATACTTGATCCATTTAATAAATTGTAGTATGTGAGATTTAACCATCCATATTTAGCTATGTATTTTTAAAAGCTTTTCTGTAAACTCATGCTTAATGAGGTATCTGAAATCAATAAAAGTAGGCAGTCCACCTGTAAGGAGAGATGAGGCTCGTGGTTGTAGCTGATAGGTTGGGGAGCTCCAGATCCCGGATCAGGCGGCTGCGTTGAATGATGAGGAGAAGCTCAGTCAGCAGGTGTGGTTGCTCAGCAGAGAGGTGGTCTTGATCCGCCAGACGTAAGAAGAGATCACTAGCCGACTCCACTAAAGTCAGGTTTTGGCCCAGGAGGTCAGTGCAAAGAAATGCTAAAGCTTTTACCTCGTCCTCACACAGGGCCTTTGCTACATTTAAGAGGCACCTCTGGAAATCCATTTTGTGTGCTAAAAATGATATAGAAGACAGATTCACTTAGATGTCTCATTTGAGGTATTTACCTGGTCATGACCGTCAACAGTTTGTGGTAGCCTACATTGTAAAAATTTTAGAGCTTGTAGTAAAAACAAATTGAATTTGAACTTCTCGAACAGTAGCATAATTACAGAAGCCTGACACACCACATGATATTGTAACGTGAGGGTTCTATACATGGCGGTTGTATCACTCTAAATATGAACAGCTGGATGGAGACAGATAACTTTGTTAAAGGTCCCATGGCATGAGGTTTTTAACATTAATATGAGTTCCCCCAGCCATGTATTTATTTTTGGCCCTGGGAAGCGTTCTCTGTCTCAGTGTATTGTTTGTAATTTACTTTTCCAAAAATAAATAAAAAATTTGGTCACAAAAAATTAGTTCCCCCAGCCTGCCTATGTTCCCCCAGTGGCTAGAAATGGTGATAGGTGTAAAACCGAACCCTGGGTATCCTGCTCTGTCTTTGAGAAAATGAAAGCTCAGATGGGCCGATCTGGAAGTTACCACCCCTTTCTCAGCCCAGAGAATTTGGCCCACCCATGAGAGACATATCATGGCTTTTAAAGGCGCAGTGAGTCAAGGCCCCACCCCTAGCCTCCACCTTGCCCCCTCTCTCCTCAGTAGCTACTGACACAGAAATGGCACGTAGCTGAACTTATCAATCAAACGGTAGCAGAACATAGCCTTAGGTAGTTGTAGTTTCTTAACTGCTGATGTCAATAATTAAACATGTAAATTTGCAATTACTGACGGTTTGAACAAAAATATCTAAATAGTTAACTGTATAAACACTTTAAATACATTTTTAGTAAATTAACTCAACTCGCAGCTAAATCTTACAATAGTAACAATACAGCTGTATTGTTACTATTGTAAGATTTAGCCACCATACTACTACACCAGCCACTATGAAACATCCAAAACATTGATTGAATTTTTAGGTTGAGTTCACTATTAAATCAGCTGTACCTACTTCAAAAACATGTTGCGCAGTAATTACCTGTCTAGAGACGAGTTTTCAGCTGGTGTAAGACATCGTCGTTTGGACCCAGTTGATTTCAAAACAAGTCCACACCAGGAAGTAGAAATCGAAAGTAAATTTACTTTCGATCTGTCTGTGTACGCGGCCAGTCACGGAGCTCCTATTGGCTCATGATACATCAGGCTCGCGAGACGTACTTGCCCTTATTTGCAAGTTGACTTTCTATGTTTACACACACACACACACACACACACACACACACACACACACACACACATATATATATATATATATATATATATATATATATATATATATATATATATATATATATATACAGGTAAAAGCCAGTAAATTAGAATATTTTGAAAAACTTGATTTATTTCAGTAATTGCATTCAAAAGGTGTAACTTGTACATTATATTTATTCATTGCACACAGACTGATGCATTCAAATGTTTATTTCATTTAATTTTGATGATTTGAAGTGGCAACAAATGAAAATCCAAAATTCCGTGTGTCACAAAATTAGAATATTGTGTAAGGGTTACATTTTGAAGACACCTGGTGCCACAAAGTAATCAGCTGATTAACTCAAAACACCTGCAAAGGGCTTTAAATGGTCTCTCAGTCCAGTTCTGAAGCCTACACAAACATGGGGAAGACTTCAGATTTGACAGCTGTCCAAAAGGCGACCATCGACACATTGCACAAGGAGGGAAAGACACAAAAGGTTATTGCTGAAGAGGCTGGCTGTTCTCAGAGCTCTGTGTCCAAACACATTAATAGAGAGGCAAAGGGAAGGAAAACTGTGGTCAGAAAAAGTGTACAAGCGATAGGGATCACCGCGCCTAGTCAAGATTGTGAAAAAAGGGTGTGGACAGCTGCTGGAGTCAGTGCTTCAAGATCCACCACCAAGAGACGCTTGAAAGACATGGGTTTCAACTGCCGCATACCTCGTGTCAAGCCACTGTTGACCAAGAAACAGCGAAAAGCGTCTCACCTGGGCTAAGGAAAAAGAGCTGGACTGCTGCTGAGTGGTCCAAAGTCATGTTTTCTGACGAAAGCAAATTTTGCATTTCCTTTGGAAATCGAGGTCCCAGAGTCTGGAGGAAGACAGGAGAGGCACAGGATCCACGTTGCCTGAAGTTTAGTGTAAAGTTTCCACCATCAGTGATGGTTTGGGGTGCCATGTCATCTGCTGGTGTCGGTCCACTCTGTTTCCTGAGATCCAGGGTCAACGCAGCCGTCTACCAGCAAGTTTTAGAGCACTTCATGCTTCCTGCTGCTGACCTGCTCTATGGAGATGGAGATTTCAGGTTCCAACAGGACTTGGCGCCTGCACACAGCGCAAAATCTACCCGTGCCTGGTTTACGGACCATGGTATTTCTGTTCTAAATTGGCCAGCCAACTCCCCTGACCTTAGCCCCATAGAAAATCTGTGGGGTATTGTGAAAAGGAAGATGCAGAATGCCAGACCCAAAAACGCAGAAGAGTTGAAGGCCACTATCAGAGCAACCTGGGCTCTCATAACACCTGAGCAGTGCCAGAAACTCATCGACTCCATGCCACGCCGCATTAATGCAGTAATTGAGGAAAAAGGAGCTCCACCAAGTATTGAGTATTGTACATGCTCATATTTTTCATTTTCATACTTTTCAGTTGGCCAACATTTCTAAAAACTCCCTTTTTTGTATTAGCCTTAAGTAATATTCTAATTTTGTGACACACGGAATTTTGGATTTTCATTTGTTGCCACTTCAAATCATCAAAATTAAATGAAATAAACATTTGAATGCATCAGTCTGTGTGCAATGAATAAATATAATGTACAAGTTACACCTTTTGAATGCAATTACTGAAATAAATCAAGTTTTTCAAAATATTCTAATTTACTGGCTTTTACCTGTATATATGCTTATTTGGATATAAGTGGCAGTCAGGGCTTTAAGAAAGACACTATCAGGTCATAAAAGTAGCCAAATGTAGCCCATCACAGTTTTGCCACTAATTCATAGATTTGGCAATTTAGGTCATTTTAATTACTTTAAATTTGCCTACTGCTGGGTAGTTTATATAATAGGCCTACATCATGATTTATAATTCAATTTATATTTTGTATTAATAATGTGAATCTGCCAAAATAACTAGTAACTATAACTGTCAAATAGCCTACGGTAACTGTAGTGAAGTAAAAGGTAGCAACATTTACCTCACCAAGTAGTAGAAATATAAAGTTGCATAAAAGGTTGTTAAAAATAGCCTATATACAACTTACAGCCATGAATTTACTTTATTTAAAATAAACAAACACATCATCACATTAAAACATTACTTTTGATTGGGACATATCACATAGCCTATATTAACATATGATAGCAAATAAAACAAAATATAATTGAAATGTTTGTTCATCATTTTCAATCAGTGTGAATGTTGAATTAAACTGCAGGTAACCATAGCAACAATACAGTTCTTTATGCAGAGTTACCAGTTAACTCTCATGGGTGAATAATTAACAAAACTATTAACTTTTAAAATTAGATAACAATTTTCCTTTCTGTGGATATAAAGTGATAATACACAAGGTGTCCTAATATCAATAATATATAATAATAATAATATACATTATGAGGCCTCCATCATGTGCGCTATGTATAATTATCAGGACACTTTATTGTGAATTACCACTAATATAATATGTCTACAAAACTCATGCGAGTCACCAATACCCTTTAAGTAGGCCTATTAGTATGTTACTTTAAATATTTTATATATTATTTGTGGTAGTGTGTGTGTGATTTAGGTTTGGTCTTCAGGGTCTTGAATCTGTTGAATCTGAAGGACTCTATAAAGGACACACACACACACACACACACACACACACACACACACACACACACACACACACACACACACACACACACACACACACACAGGATGAGGATTTAGTATGTTGAGTGAGTGGGGCAAACGCAAAGACCAGGGGGTATGTTTATGTCTACCCTCAGAGGCGTAAGTAAAAGTAGTAATACAACTGTGCAAAATAGTCTTTTTCAAGTGAAGTACCACAAGTAAAAGTAGTCATTAGGCACAGTAGCCCAGCAGTAATGTAAACTATTAGATTGTAACCATTGATGTATTAATACTGTGTACACTTCTATGTTATACGCTACTGTACTGTTGCAGCTGGTAAAGGTATTTCATCTACTTTACATATAATGATAATAATTATAATTATAATAGCCTACTTATTTTCTGGGTAGCTTATGAATTTTCCCACAAGGGATCAAGAAAGTTTTATCTTAATCTATAATACATCATAACTAATGTGTTGATTATATTTTGTATTAATTATATGACCATGTAAATACACTAGTTATCCTATTTACGGTATCAGTTAAATGTCGTACTCAAGTCATTATGCAGAATGACACATTTCAAAATAGCCACATATTATTGGATTATGATTATTAATAAGGCTATTGTGTATACACATATTACCAATTTGCAGCTGATAAAGGAAGGTGGTTCCAATTTCAACTACTTTAACTGCTGGGTGGCTTATTCCATAACAATAGATAATAATGTATTAGTTGATTAATAATTTGTCATTCATAATATGAATCTGCAAAGTGACATGTAGGCCTAGTCTATTTCAAGCTGTCAAAGGAAGTTAAATAGAAGTAGGCTGTAAAGAAGAATAAAATGGGTAAGTAAAAATAAAAAACCTAATAAAGACATTTTAGAAAAATAGGCAGCAGTCGTATGAGAAGTGATATGAGCTATAACTGGTCCCACATTAAGATGAATACCATGAACTTACTGTCAGTGATGAGGGATTGTAAAGCGGTGATGTGTCTCCGCCCCATGCCGTGACTCCTGGACAGCACGCAGTCTAGATAGATGTCCCAGAAGACCCGGACCAGGTCCCAGAACAGCGCTGTGTGTTTGCTGTTGTCTGACGACCTGAGGAACACCATCATGTCCCAGAAATCGGGCACCGTGTCAGCGATCCTCGGGGAGCGCATCTCCAGCAGCAGAGCCGAGGAAGAGTCCCAGCACTGCGGGTTCGACCGGTGGGCCGTCAGGGGGTCGACGTGAGCCGGCTTTTGGCCCTGCAGCGGCACGGCACACATGCAGCTCAGCACAAACACTGTGGCCATGTTGTTCAGGAGCCTGGGACCATCTGCAGAGGACGCAACACAGGCCAGCTGTTTCTATTGATTATCAGTAAAGTTACTAACAATAGGCCTACCGATTAAGCCACATTATTGATTTAACTATTTCAGTAGCTTAGTAACACCTAAAACACGTACATTACTATCAAAACAAATGCTATTTTTGTTTTAAGGTAGCCTATAACCTTTAAGATTATTCCATGTGGGTGCTATGCATTTCTAAAGGCTCCGTCTGCAACATGGCCTACATTTTAGTCTATGCATTAGAGATCCAACAATTTTAATTATAGGCTAATAATTTGAAAATATTATATATAAATCGCCCTATGCAGTCCACAGTGTTACAACATCTGTTCTGAGGCAACATTTGCAGATTAGTTCTGCAATTTATCAGACAACAGAATATGATCAAATATAAATAAAAATAATATAAAGTAGCCTAAATAAAAAGCAGCAATACAATAAAATGTACTTACCACCAAAGCTGGGCCGACTAACAAGTCTAGTGTTGATTGGAGTATGGTAAATATCTGTGTTGGGTATTAATTGACGTCAGTGCCTCCCTCCTTTGCGAGCAGTATACTACTTGTATTTTTAAATATGTAGCCTAAAGCCTTATTTGTAGGCTAAGTTTGAATTTTAATGGCATTTTGCTGCCATTGTCAATATTGTTAATGATACTCTTAATCATGCAGGGAATCATCTTTCTAATATTATTTTGTTTGTTTGTAATCATGTTTGATAAGCTTCTGGGATTTTTTACTTTCAGTAATTCACTTGCATTTCTGCATTGTAGAAAACGTTCAAAAGTAACTGCTGAATAGCCCCTTTTCACAAATTTTAATTAAATAATTGTTTAGTGAATATGTTTTGTAAAAGAGGGTTTGTTCAGCACACACTGATCAACCTGGTCATCAGGAGTAAATCCACTTGCTCCTCCAACTCACAAATGATCAATACATAAAGTCTCTCCTGTGGGAGCTTCCTTGCTATCATTAGATCCAAACATAAAAACATTTAAATAAAGGGATTTCTTAAAGGGACAGCTCTGCTTTTTTGAAGTGGGGTTGTATGAGGTAGTTAGTGTATCACCTAAAGCCTAGAGCAGCCATTGGGTTCCTTTAATGTAAATGAATTAAAAAGATTGCTTTTAATTCCTTTGCATTAAGGGTACCCAATAGTTTGTGGTACAAATAAGGAAAAGAAATTATGACCACATACCATTCAGAGCGTTTATGTGTATCAAGGAGAGAAAACATAAGCAGTCTAACCTCAGAAACTTGGGTGGTTCTGCTTTTTTAAAAACAATCTCAATCATGAACAGTGTTCCAGAGAGTGATGCACGACTTACGTTTCTATGCTTTTACTGAAATGCCACATGAATACCTGATCTCAAATGTAATTACTTTCTCAGTGAGAGGCCAACACTAAATGTACTGGGAAGGTTTCTTACTCACTCATTCATTCTTTTGATGATGATGCAAATAAGCAGACTTTATGACTATTTCCACTGCAAGGCCTAAATTATAACTTTTAAATAAATACCATTCCTATTGAAACACAAAATGTGATGTAGAATGCTTCTAGACTGGATAAGAGGTTAGAATGTATAAATTATTATTATTACATGAGAAATCATTGTTTAGTGATGTGCTATGAAGGAATAACATTTCTAAGATGGTAGATTTTTTTCTCCACACACAGATCGTCCTTTAATGATTCCCAACCAAGGGCACTTTTTCCCTGAGAGGGGGGGGTACTTGAGGTACACCTTGGGAGCCGTAGTTAACATATACCTTAAAGTTTTACTGTGCACAAGCTTGTACCTTAAACTTTTAATCAAATGCCAGATATTTTCAAAGGGAGTATCTTTTGTACTAATGATAACCAGGACAGTTTCATGCTGATAAAACATTGTCTATGAAATATAGATATATATAAATACATTTGGGGGTGGCAGTGGCTCAGTCTGTAGGGAGTATGGTTGGAAACTGGAGGGTCGCCGTTTAGTTGACTAATGAGTTAAATTGAATAATACATTGAATAATGAGAAATGGTACAAATTGAGCTGAGCCTTCCTGCAGCCTTTCTATACCACACTTGAATTGCTTGAAAACCAAGGTATTTTTTCCATAAACATTGCAGTCTGCAAATGTTTCATCAAAACAAGTTCTTTCCTGAGACCAATTAGCAGATACACTGTTGCTGCGTCCAGAGCTAGAACCGCCCAAGATGATTGTAATTGGTTTAAAGAAATGCAAACAACCCAGGCCGTCTTTTCCCTTATCAAGGATTGTATGAGATGCCACTTTACCTCCTGGGCACTGCCAGGAGCTCTTGAGGCACCGTACCCCTCCAACCGCTCAGGGTGCTGATCCAACTGGCTGCCCAGTCACTCTGACATCACTCCATTTGTGCATGAATAGGTCCCTAGCATGTGTGTGTATTTCAGGCCTGTGTGTAGTGATTCTAACAAAGTATACACAGATTGTAATTTCCCACTGGGGATCAATAAATAGTATAAATTCAATAACTAGGGGCATGTGAAATAGGTCTTCCCACTCCACAACTTTTTAATGATTTTGCAAAATTAGAATCAATATGTGATGACAGTTGTGAGGTTGTTTGATTAAGGCAAACCACTGTCAATCAAATGTGATCAAACTCCACCCACAGTTCTGATGAAGTTTAAGATAATATCTTGTGATGTTTTTTTCTGAAATTAAACTTTGATTTTGCTCACATAGTCATACAATGTAATGTTATGGACAATATTAGGATTTGAAACCAAGTTGTCACCAGAATGCACACAAAGCAAATGTCAGTGGCTCCAACATGAACAAACAGCGTGTATTAGCAGTCAACTTGTAACTGTAACCATCCAATCAGTCAAGTTATCCATTGCTCAGTAAGAGAGAGGGCTGTGCTACATTGCACTGTCAATTATTTTACTGATGACCAGCCCCCATTTCTGACAGCAGAATGGCTCTGCAGTGAATCCAGAGATAAACCCAAACTTCTTGCTGGTTTTCTCATTGTTGTGAGTCAGTAACACAGGTGTGTACACTGGTTGAAGCTCTTTCAGCTGGACACATACTTTTCTAGTGGTGTGTCCCAAATTTAGCCCTCGTGCCGTAGAGCTCTTCCCAGAGGGAGATGAGGTTACTCTCAAGTGTAACCACAGTGGGGGTCGAGGTGTGTCATTTGGTTCATTAAAAACTGACCTAAAGGATGTGATTGTTAAAGTCGGATAATTTATATATAAAAACTCATATATCAATAGGATTGTAAGGCCCAAAATTTACATATCTTTCTCTTATCGTAATGTGCTCCTGTCTACCGTGTCAGTGGAAGATGGGGTGGGGGGTATTGGTATGCAGTTGTTGGGCAGAATAATCAGTGTATCTTATCAGCTAAAAGCCTTGTACAGAAAACCATTTTGGATGTATTTGATCTCATATGTGGGGAGGTCCTTACTGCTGGGACCGGGAGAATAGAGCAGCTTTGAGATGTCTGTGAGAGAGTTAAACTCCATTAGTGAAACATCTTACAAAAAAACAGACTAACAACTGCTTGGACTCATTTGATCTGTTGTAATTTCAAATAGCATGCTTTGATTTTGGGAAATATGTATAAACAATATAATTGTTCTGTTCTGATTTGAAAAATAGCAACTATATTTCTCTGAAGTGAAACTGCTCAGGAGTAATAAATAATCTCACTGGTGGTGTACAACATCTTCTGGATAAATAAATTATTTTGATTATAACATTTAACTGTTTTAAAATCAAATGTTATTAAGTTTGACCTTCATTTACCTTTTAAAGCAACACTAGATAGCTTTTTGTAACTTAAAATAATGTTTCCAAAATCGTTTCAGTAGTTCATCAACTTGTAACTGGGTGAACGCCACTTCTGGCTCTCTACCAGCTATAACCGCTCTATGTAAATTTGCCAGATTGGGTAGCAGATCTGTAGTTCTAATGAGACATAATGGGACAATTCTGCTTCCAACCGATAGGGGTACTGAAGCAGGAAAAGTTCTCTAGTGTTGCTTTAACTAATATTTTATTTTATGCATTTATTGTTGTTTTGATTAAACTCTTGTGATTATATGATATTGTTTTATTTCTACAGTATACAGTGAAATAAGAGTTGTATTTCATGCATAACTTATCAAATGTTTATGGTTCTTTTCATCACCCAGGAAAAACCTTGTTCCACATGAGTCAATTTCTTGAGAAATCCCCTATTTGCTTTTTTTGAGAAGATCCATACCACTCATATCACTGTTTCCACACATAAAGCTAATGTTACAACCTTTAGCTTAGCGTAAAAATTAGAACAGGGTGAAACTGCTAGCCTGGCTCTGTCCAAACAAAATACAGCTAATAGTGAACATGTCATTTCTAACTAAAATGTATGAGTCTCTGTCTGTCTGTCTGTCTGTCTGTTTGTTGATTTTCTCAACAGCTGTTCACCCAATCAATTTAATAGTTGGGTGTACTGCTGAGGACCAAAGGAAGTGCAGTGTCCACTGTGAGCTCTTGAGGTACAGTATATGGACATATTTATTAGTAGTAGTGTTATGTACCAACAATGAAGTGTATATAAAGGGTGCCCTTATTAATTGTTGGGTACACCTCGCTCTCTGTAGTTCGCCACAAGAACAGATGAAATAAAGAGAGACCGGAGATGTAGCAAACTCAAACACTTCTAGCATCAGTGATGAGCAGTTGTGGAGAAAACTTCATGCAGCAATACCGGAGGCCAAGCAATCAGCTTGTTCCAATCAGGCACGTTTTCAACGGGTGCTGCACTAGTTTTGTTTTAGTCTTGCTTGGCAGACCTATTTCCACAGCGTTGCTAAGTGGTCTGGCCCCTCCACACATACAATCCTTGATTGGAGAAAATACGGCCTGGGTTGTTTGCATGTCTTTAAACCAATTACAATCATCTTGGGCGGTTCTAGCTCTGGATGCAGCAACAGTGTATCAGCAAATTGGTCTCGGGAAAGAACTTGTTTTGATGAAACATTTGCAGACTGCAATGTTTATGGAAAAAATACCTTGGTTACATTCAAGCAATTCAAGTGTGGTATAGAAAGCCTGCAGGAAGGCTCAGCTCAGTTTGTGCCAGTTCTCATTATTTAATATATTATTCAATTTAGCTCATTATTCAACGAGCTAAACTGCTTGACTCTGATTGGCCGCTAGCCAACAAGAGCCTGGCTATCAGCATCCTTTACCCAACGCAACTGAGCAAGCTCATAAATAGTAATGAGCTCTGGCAACATGACGTCAGACTGACCAGCTTTTGTAATTGGCCTGATTTCTCCACCTATTTTCTTTCTTTTATCCGGTAAACAACAAAAAAGCAAAAACTAGTGTATAAATGACAACTTATGGTTTTACAGGAAGTTATTTGCCTAGCAATGTTTTTTCCTTATGACGTCATATAAGCCAAGGTTACTTCCCCTTTCTCTGTTTTGCCCGCACAGAGAATTTGGCCCGCCCATGAGAAAGAGAGATATCATGGCTTTCAAACGAGCAAAGTGGCAGTTGGTCAAGGCCTAACCCTATATAAAAGCATCCAAAAAGCACCATATCATGGGACCTAGATGTTAATTAAACACTTACAGCCACTGACAAAACCTATTCAGCACACGCAGGCAACGAGCCAGTCAACATACACGTTTTGAAAGTTCACATTAATTGGTACTTGTTCATGTGACATTCACACACACAAAGTAAAGGAAATCAGTTCAGTGATGATTTGGCAGGGAAAAACACAAACGCTCAAATAAAATTTGTCAGTAGTTTATTCATCGATCCAACTGTACATGATGCTGTGAGAGAGGGACACCAGATGATGAATAACATGGAGGATTACAACGATGCCAGTGCTATGGCAGCACCTGGAACACACCAACTATCAGCTGGACTGAAAATAATAGCCCTGCACAAGGAAACTGTTCAGGCCTCAATATGTACAGGCACCATACAGTGTGTTTGTGTACGTGTGTGTGCATGTGTGAGATTAAAAACATCAGACCGGATGAAAAACACACAAAAATGATTTTCAGTTCCACAAATGTAAAAGGTTGCTCTCTTGCTTTTCATCAGCAATATTAATAATGATCTTTTTTTCTATTTGTCCATTCATAGTTGGAGTATGTTGAAGCAAGACGTGGACTGGCCAAATACAAAAGATTAGCTGATTAGCAGAATGGTTTTGTAATTCCATGTCTACATTGGTATCATTGTTCCCCATATGTTTGTGCAATATCTCTCTTTGCATAGTAAATAAAAGTTAAATGTCTTTGTTGTTTACATGCACCTAGCTTTTGTAGCACATTTTTCTTGCAGATTTTGGGGACTCCCATATAGAATTATAAGCCCACTATAGTGATTGCATGCAGCGTTACCAGTTGAGCTGAAGTTGATTTCTACTAAGAGTTTATGAGAGCAAAAAGTTTAAGCCAGTATAGTGGGTGTTATTGAGGACTGTTACGTAAGACCTTGCTGGACAGGTGAGCGCCTGTATGGACAGACTTCATGCCTTCAGCAGTAGGTGAGGCACCACTGGCTGCAGACAGAGGGGAAAGTGCTCTGTGTGTAACAACATCCATATGTTCAGGTGATTGATTCTTTGGCTTTTGAGTCACTGTAGAAGATACCTGTGACGTTAATCTGACATAGTCTGAATCCTTCTAGAACTGACATGCTTCTCCTCAACAACCACGGCTACTTTGTCCACTGAATCTAACCTTTGACCTCCGCCCAAACAATCACAGGAGGCTGTACAATTTTGGCCCAAATCTCCAATTCTTTTCAATAACATTGCCAAAAACACCCGCTATACAACATGCTAGGATAAAAAAGAAAAGCAATTGATGTCCTTGTAAAATATGCTGTTAATTCCAAACCTGAACTCCTTATTTATGTACAATTTTGGGTGTGCATTCACTATGTGGTCTGCACTGCCCTTATGGGTCCTCACCTGCAGCCTCTTTAATCATCTACAGCACCTAAAACGTGAGCTATAGGAGCTTTAACCGGCTTCCCACTGGGTTGGGTTTTCAACAAGGTCTCTCTCCTGCATTAGATGAATCCGTATTATTTTCTTTTCTCTTTGTATGTTTTTTGTGTGGTATATTCATAGCTTTCGTAGCCATGCAGAGCCCTGCAGAGAGGGCTCTTCATGCCAGGGGGCCAGCAAGCAGCACACGTTTGTGCAGATAATCATGCCAGGTGAGAAAGTGGTGTGGATCCGCCTAAACGCCTGTGCACTGGCACTAAAGGATGGAAGAGGAGCTCTGTCACTCTAGAGATCAGGGTGGGGGTGTGGGTTTGTTACATGGGTGAGGTGGAGTTGAAAAGGCTGCATTTCTAAAGTCACTACAATGGAATTTGTTAAAATGTCCACTATGTCTTTTTCAAGTATATCTAATGCCAAAGATCAGCAGCAATAAGTGCAGTCCAGCTGTCAGGTAGCCAACTAAGGAAGCGTTGGAGGAGTCTGTCTGTCAATTGCCATCTCTCCCTGGGTCAAATGGCTGAGGCGTTGGGGTCGTATCGCCGTTTCTTCACATTTCTTACATGGAGACAAGAAACAGGAGTCAGTGTGTGCTATATCACATATATAACACAGCTAGTGCAACCTGGACAAGCATCCACACTCGTCAATTCAGTTTACAATAGTATACTCGCAAGTAAAATGCCACACACAATTCTTTTTGGTATATCCAAGAGTGGAAAATAAAAATAATCTCTATGGTTGTATCATTATTTTAAAGACTTCAAGATCATAATGCTCAAGACATTGAAGTGAGGAAAGGCTGGTCCACATTGAGCCAGTTTGGCCTTGACTGCATAGAGGCAAACAGAAATATTTATATTCACAAACCTGTACATCGCAATTCATGACAGTATGGTAAAATTACTTTCTTATACACAATATTAATTTATTTTTTATTTAGTTAGAAGTAATGACCTAAATGAAAACCTTCACCCAGTTTATTGAGCAAAAGAAAAATATAGCCTACATTTTAAAGATCTATGAATATAAATGTCCTTTGTTGCCCTCTCACAGACAACTGCCGACTGGCTTGTGCATGCAACGTTAGTTTACAAGGTAAAGAAGTGTAGGAGACATGTCTCATTACCAGTTTGGATGGGAAAGAAATTAGTTCCACTCAAAAAAAACATCTGGGAAGAAATAGCTAATATAAAATATGTTCTATAGAAGGAGGAAAAGAGGAGACAACCACATAAACAACAGACAGCAGCAGCAGCAACAACAATAACTACTACCACAACAGTGGGACAACAACAAAAACGACAACAGAAGTGATGCATAACCTCCCCGTACTGTGGCTTGTTGTGGGGCTCCTATCACTCTGTCATGCACCTGTTCCAATAGTAGGCCAGTTGAAGGTGGCACTATTGCTGTGTGTGGTTCATGCAGTGCAATGTGGCAGATCTCTACCAGGTCTGTGAAGCAGGCAGCAATGGCAGCTTGTGTGGGCGGGGTCCAAGAGTCCTGTTCTGCTCTAGGGCGGAGCCTGGTCATCTTAGGTGGGTGTGGCCAGCCATGGCACAAAGGCTACAGCCAATAAAAAGGGTCCTGGCCTCTCTCTCACTCTCTCTGACCACTTCATTTAAAGTCTTTCCCTCAATCAGTAATGGACTGAGAAAAAAGATCATGGAAGAGATGGGAGCATGACAACCTTGGACCAAATCACTCTGGGTTTGCCTCAGCCTTTGTGCAATGAACTGACCTCCTCTAAATCAACAGGTCAACATGCAGAAATGTTTCGTATTCTGTTTTCTTTCTTACTTTTTTTGTTTTGGTGACAACCATGATGCTTTGCTACTTGGCATGCTTTGGTGGCTAAAGGAATGTATTTCTGAGTTGTCTCATAGGTCTATTTAGATTAAGATGTGTAACACCCCTGTTGCTCAAGACAGCAGGCTAATCAGTGGTAGATTGGACTTTATTAATCTAGTGTACAATAAAGTACATTTACTGCATACTAAGAGATAGGCCTGTCTTTGGATTTCAGAGAAGACATTTTATCAGTACAAGCATATACAAAGCATTTTTTTTTTGGGAGGGGGTTATTAAAAGTATTCTTTTCCCTCTGTTATCAGGACTGAACATGCATATCAGGCATTGAGCTCTGCCCATCCAATCAGTTTGAGGTTCTGCAACAGATCAAACCCCCACATGGAGCCCAGTGTCTCTCCAAATCAGCATTCGCATATCTATCCACATCCTCTCCTACAACAATCAGGACTGAACACTGGATGAAGTTGAACATATGTGTTTGTGTATTGTCCACCCTGGGGCCATATTCTGTAGCAGGAGCTCAAACCCTGGTGTCTAGAAGCAGCAGGGATGCTAGAGTTACAGCAGGAGAGGCATGCAGCGTGTTGCTTACTTAAAGCCCCATCCAGTCCCCCCCAGCACTATGGCAGCCACAAGGATGGCTCCCGCGATGGAGCCTATTATTAGATTGGTGGCACTAGGACCTGTAAAGGATTATGGGGAAAAAGACATGAGTTTCTATACTCACTTACTGTATAAATAACATGTAACTATACAATGAAGATTTCACATGGAACAGAAAACATAACCATAAGTACTGTTACAGTAAAATGACTGAATCTGAGAATGTATTTTGCATGCCCCCTTTAGTGTGTAACATGAAGATAATGAAGTAGAGGCCCTGGGATGTTTTATGTATCTGTTGTCAGTTAAGATAGTGATTATTAGTGGTTTGTCTGTGAAGGTTGTGCAGAAGACTAGACCCTGGGTATCCATCACTATAAAGGTTTAAGCAGAGATTGACAGGTGATATGTATATGTGGTCTGCAGTATGAGCAGTAGAAAATGTTTTTAAGGGTCCCAGTCACCACACAGCCTACCACTGACTGACAAGCCAGGACACTAACTGGACACTTCTCAGGACTGTTTTCCATCTAAATGCCCCACATGCCCCAGAAAGGAGAGGATCACAGGAGCAACCACATAAAGACTAAGAATAAGATAGAGAAAAGGGACAAGAAGAAGATGAGGGAATATGAAGAAAGAGGCTTGTAGTAATGGGGAACAACAGGTAGAGGCAGGAGGGGGAGGAGGAGAGGGAATCCATCAATCAATCACACAACACTGAAAACATTCAATCACATAACAACTATATGGTCATCACCAACACACAAGAAAACACAAAGCCACCGGGACGCACACACGGGCTCAGGCCGGCTCACGAGACCGCCCGCACACTGAGGCACCACTATGAGAGGAAGAGCTGTGAAAGGGTTAAAGATGCTTACTCTATTCCCCACCCTGTGCCTCCAAAAATCACCCCCAGGGCCAGAATGGTCCCTGCTACTGCCCCTATCAGCCTGTTAGTGGCCACGCTCACTGTGCAGAGGGAAAAGGAGCATTATTACCACCCTGTCAAAAACAAACAGCAGGCGTCTGCTTCAGAGTCATGGATGAAGTGACACGGTTCCCTCTGTGACGCTTCCCACCCCCTTTGCCACCACCCCCGTCCCGTTCATCTTCTGGAGCTAAACAAATGTAACACTGCTTTTATATTCTCCTTCAGTCGCCATTTTACATGATCTAACAGTGCGACTGAGAATGACATTGCAATATTGAAGAACAAAAACACAGTTTATAAGTCAGCATGAATCTTGGCTCAATTAAATCAGTAAATCTAAGCGTGTGTTATTCATTTTATCAGACGGCAGAGGTTGAAAGAGGTGGAAACCGACCCTTGGGTCCTTCGTCCTGAGTGGCCTCAGGCTCTTTAGGTGGGTCGGGCATGCTACAGTCTGTCCCCGCCCAGGTGGTGTCGCAGGTGCATGTGGCTTCATTGTTGCACACCTGTACAGATCAGACAGAAATAGATTAGGTGAGTAGGGGAAAAGAAGAGCTTTAAATAAGGGTGCTGACACTGGTACATTTTGGGAATGGTTGTTCATCAACACAAGCTCCCACATAGACATTTACACTGTTAAAGGTAGATAAAAGTAACAGTGTTTCCCAAACATAGACTAATTTGTGGAAGTCCGCCACACAATCAACACCGGCCGCCACTTAGTGCGCACAAACACACACACACACACACACACACACACACACACACACACACACACACACACACACACACACACACACACACACACACACACACACACACACACACACACATCTGTCTCCATGAAAATGAAGGAAGATGGCTGGTAAAATTCACAAGTTCACCAAAGGTTGGTATCTCGTGAAAACCTTTACACAATCACACATTAAAAAGTGCTATAAAATATTTTATATTCTGTATACAATGTTTTCACTGTGTTAATGTTGGATGTAGTTGTAGGAGAGGAGGACAGCATCCAACAGCGTGTCCTCCTGCCACTGTTCATCACGCCCCCAACCGGCATCGCCAGACACCGCCTACCAAGAGCCTGGGTCTGTCCGAGGTTTCTTCCTAAAAAGGAGATTTTCCTCGCCACTGTGGGTCTTTGTAAATTATAGAGTGTGGTCTAGACCTACTCTATCTGTAAAGATACATCTTGTTATGATTTGAAACTATTAATAAAATGTAATTGATTGAATTACACAACAACGGCTGGATGAACCACAGTGTGCTGGAACCCAAAAAGCTGTTCTTACAGCAGACATTATGACATGTGATAGTAGTAGCACAGGTGCTACTTATAACATTAAATATGGCTCTGTTCTATAAGTGTCCTGGTAAGTCATGACAGTGAGCCGGCATGCACCATATCAGGACCCCGAAACTGAAGCAACTAAATGGAATTCAGCCATCGTTAATTCTATTATTTACATTTGACTGTGTCTCCTGTGAAAAAGGCCTAAAGAAGTAACAGACCTTTCACACAGAGGACATTTTGACTTGTCAAACAGGTGTAGCTAATAGCGCCTCATGTAAGAGTATCAGTGCCAGGGTGTTGGTGCATGATGGCCCACTGGACACAACAACACAAAATAGTTACATAACAGTGAGCGGGCTGCATTTGTCCAGTCTATGTTGATGTTAATAAAGGTCCTGTCTATCATTTATTGTACAGCCTACTTAAGTGATGTCTGTATAACAAATGCCATTAAGCCTGGACAGACCACAAAGAGATAAGCGTAAATTGTGGGTAAGTTTGCTCCAGGACTCACCCCATGGGCAGAGCACACCTGTCCATTAGGTCCACTAGGGCAGGTGCTCATGTTGAGTGACTGGATGGGCAGACACTTGCGATCAAGGCACATCATTGACGGCCCACAGGGAGTCCCATCCTCCACGTAGCCTAAATCAGTGTCATCATCCAACAGGACATGGCCACCACTGTGAGGACAGGGAGGAGAAAGGGAAAGAGGGAGAAAGATAAGAAAGGAGGGGAGGTGAGACGGAGGGAGCAAAAACTCATATATGGAAAATGTAACCAAAAGAGATAAAAAAACGTGACAGTAGACTGTAGTTTCCAAGACATGAACAGGTCTTGTTATATAGTGCACATGTGTTTACCTGCAGTCTACCACTCTGCCTTGATGGTTGAAGGAGGCTGGGGTTATATCTCCTTTCATCATTCCAACTCGTGGGTTGCGGCCGATGTTGGAACACAAAAGGTAACCGCAGAACACATCACTGAAAACACAACAGAGAGAAGTCTGTACAGACGCCAATCGTCAACTTAATAAACCTTTTGACTTGTCAGGTTTTTTTCATCTATCATTACTTTCAAATCCTGTCTTAACACCTGTCTTTTAACAACTGCTTTTGAGTCCTCTATATTTACTATGACTAGCAGATTGATTTATTCTGTTACAGTTACTTCCCATTTAATTTTGTTTTAATTATTTAAAGCATTTTTAAAGCATTTTAAATGTGTTCTATAGATAAATTGACAGTCAATCAACAGTCCCCTCAAAGTAAGCAATTCAATTTGTTTTTAGTTGTGGAAAGCATTCTTATGTTTAAATGTGGCCCTAGTTTGCAACATGGATGTATTTAGAGAACCTTGCTGCCAAAACACAATATTACAAATTAAAACAAGAAAGTTCAAAATGCAAGTATTTGGGCTGGGCTTGCAAATGCTTTTAGTGACAAAGTTACTGTAAACTATGTGCCCTCTAAAACCAAAGCCATGCCTCTATGTTGATGACATGTATAAGAAATACCATAGTTAATTTGATTTGCCTTCCTTTGAAACTCACTGTTTGCTACACTGGATCCATTTGTCTCCATCCTTTCCACAGTTGCCCTTCTCTGTGCCCTCCGTGTTCAGCTTCTCATAGCAGAACTTCTCAGAACCTCCAGCCTCTGAGGGAGAGAGAAGAGGCGTGAACTGCCCAGCACTGACCACAGCAAGTCTCTGTATGACAATACTCTGACACTCCACTAATAGGAGCAAATGTGAGCTAAAAGAAATATTAAACTTACTTGACCCCCAGATGTATTTACACTGGTTTTCTCTGGTCTTGCACTCTCCGTTGTAGCAGCGGCCCTTCAGACAGACAAGATAGTAAATATATTCTCAGTCAGCTGCTCCCAAACTGCTATTCTGATGCATGACTGCTCATTTTTTTATGGTCATTAGTCTGCTTACCTGGTTTACCTGGCAGAGGTAACCATCTTGTTTATGAAGATTGGGAGGGCACTGCAAACAGTGACAAACATTAGATTTCATAACCATGCACATTATCTTAAACATGCAATAAGTTTGAAACCCAAAAAAATGTAACAGTGCAACACAAGAACACCTGTCCAGAGTCCCCAGAGCAAGTCTCTGAGATATCACAGTCATTCACAGCATAGCGGCAACTGTAACCTCGTGGATAAAACTAGCAGGAAAAGGAAAGAAGATAAAAGTCAGAAGTATAAATAAATATTTTGTCCTGTAAAACTCTGAGAAAATAACAAACTCATACCAGACATGTGTTATTGCAGCACGGGCCATCACTGCAGTGCGCCCCATTGGCAAGGGAACACTTCTTGCAGCATTCCTTGTAGCACTCCTGGAAATAAATAGTGGGAAAAGCTTCATCCTTCTGAACAAACAGATGACCACAAACAAATATGACTTCTGAAGTCTAAGAAACTCACTGCTCTCGCTCCGCAGTCACACTCCTCTCCCACTTCCACAAATCCATTACCGCATTCTGTTGCCTCGAACAGCTAACAGAAGAAGACAGGAAAGTGTAAAGGATGGAGCATACGTGTGATTCAGACAGCTGGGGCTAAGTTGTGAGCATCTAACCTTGGTTGGCCTGTTAAACAGACACGAGCCTCCACCTTTTAAAAGGAACTCCTTGTAGTCTGAGATGCTGCATTTGGAAAATCTCCGTGGGTGTTGGACTCTGGAGAAACAGAAAACCAAAGTGAAAATTAACAAGAACTGTAAGTGTCAATCACTGAAGATGAAAACTTGGCTCAAAATGTTGTCAGGTGCCATGTGCCGTTTTTGTCATGAGTATTTTTTTGCCATCATAAGGAAAACATTAAAGCTACTCTTGCACGCACGCACGTACACACACACACACACACACACACACAGCTTATCTTTATTTAGCTATTCATTACGGACTACTGTTACTGATATCTATTAATGTTTACTGTATATGTTCTTAAATTCTTCACACTGAGTTTATTTTGGTGATGCAGCTAATGGTCGTGGCAGTGTTTGCTGAAGGTCTTTTATGAACTCTACAAAAAAGGATTGTTGCACAATCCACTGTTCAAAACAATCACAATTTTACTTTTACGTCTGCTGACAGTCCACAATCAGATACAAAAACATTTTAGAACTAACTGCCTGTGACAGGAAAGCCAACACAATTGAGACCTTTGTAAATTAAATTGGAGTCCTTTCAATAACCTTCTAAGGAAACAAAATATACTGCTTTTTAGGATTTTTTTAAGACCTGCAGATACCCTGTGAAAATACTGTCAGAATATAATGAGAACAAGGTCAAAGCATGGATCAGTCTAAAGTCTATTAAAAGTATGTCAAATTAACATCTTGGTTCATTTATGTTACAAAACTGCTATCTTGAATTGTAGATGCAGTGTAAGCTTGTCCTCAATTTGGCAAATCCCAGGAAATAAGAAAACAAATTGGGAGCAGACAAAAACACACCTATGTGTGAACAGAAAAAATAATTGCTATGATTAAAGAAAAAGCAGCAATGACATGCCTTAATGTGCAGGGACATTTTGGTTTAGGGAGTTACTGATGCTCTTTGGAGTATATAATGTTGCTGTGCCCCTTTGTCAACTTTTTCAAATAACAGTAGTTGATAAAAGTATACTGACCCCATTTATACCTGATATTAACATGCAGTCTGTATCTACCAGGTGCAAATAGGCTCAATGATTAATATATTCTTTAACTGACTGAATCTTTGGTTAAAAATGTGTTAAACAAAAAACAAAAGGGTTGACTGGCGACATTTTAAATTATCAGTAAGGTCAAACAGAACATGTATCTACTAATTCTGCATTAATTCCTCGTGTGTGTGTGTGTGTGTGTATATATCAGACATTACCCAGTGTCCTCCATTATGCAGCCAGGCCATGGGTCAACACAACCGCATTCCTCTAAGAGAGGACAAGAAAAACACAGAAACAGACAGTGAGAGAAATGCACAGAAAGAAACAGACACACTTAGGTGTGTTTCAAAACAAGTATTTAAATACAATGATTTTATTCTGCTTTTTCATCTCAAAGAGAATCAGCATTAAATTGGTGATTCTAGCACCTGATTTCCAAAGCTTTCAGCTGAATTATTCTATTTTTCCACTGACAGAATAACAATCCTTTCTCAAGCTCAGACAGACAGATTTGGGACCATAAAAATAATCTCTCTCATGGTTGAGCTTCACTAAGTACTGTGATCTTAAAACAAATGGCATAATTCATCCTTCTCCAGCCTGACTGAAAGTCTACTTTTGGACCACTTTTTCCAAAACAATCAGTGCATCTCTCTGTCAATGCTGGCACAGATAAGAGTTGACGAGACAGAGAGAACTATTTTCTACAAAACATCAAAAACAAGGGGAAAAGTACAATCTAAGGTATCGCAAAACCTCAGCAAATTATATTACACTAATTTAACATTTCTGTCCAAAATAACTTAAATAAAATGAAAACCATCTGCAGGCTAAATACAATAAGAGGTGAGGAAAAATATGTTTTTGTGGATCTAAATGATCTGAACGCTGTGATTGTGGCTCTGAATAGCCTGCCCTCCCTAAATTTACTTAAACTAGCTGTGAGATTAGAACGTGTTTTTCATGTATACTTCTCTTGGATGCTGGGTCCCACTGGATGCCCAGGTTCTGAGCCAGGCTCTGGGATAGAGACCCTGCCATGGACAAGCTGTTGCCATACTGTGGACACAGCAGAGACCAGGGATTATTCACTTGCAGTCAGTCTCTGTAATACAGGGTGATGCTCAGTGTTAGACACAACAAATCTGACCTCATTGACCCCTACTCCTCGGCTCACAGAACACATGCCTCCAAAGTATGCTGCGCTGCTCCTGCGGTAGTGGAAGGTTGCATTTCTACAAGAACGATGGAAGACAAAAAGACAGACATGAACAACAACTTGAACGCATTTTACTAATGCGCTGTTAAAATTCAATAAAATACTGCGTTACTGACTTTAGACCAGGTTTTTGTTGGTCAATGGCGCAAACACTTTCTTTTAAGATAGCAATACGCCAAGAATTCACCTGAACACACCTCCCTGTAAGACCAGCACACCCATGGACGCAAAGATGGGCACAGGTGCATTTGCTATTTAAACGACTGGTGGACTGGTCTTAAAATAGCAAAGACACTTGCAACGGGCTTTGTGCCGCGCTGCGCCGGGTCCCAGATAGGTCACTTTGGGTCTCAGAAGAGGTTACAGATTCAGGTTCATTTTTGTATTGACTCCCGGCCATGATTACACAGCACGGAATAAAAAAAAAAACTACAACAATGATAAAACAATGGCACCCAGTAGGAATGAACAGCAACAAAAGAAAAGAAAATCTTCTAGAAGGCACGTAATTTGACTATAATAATAAAATTAACTTAATCACAGACGGTTTAAATAGTACTTTGAAAAGGATCTTTCCATATATTTCATTATGCTTGCATTTTTATTACAAAATACAATTCCATAAGAGAAAAATAAATACAATGGAAAGTATTCTACAGTAAGTTTATGTTTACCAGTTTTATTACATTTGTTTTAAATAACATTGGCTAAAAATCCATATTAATAAAGAAGATGCACCAAAGGGTGATGGAAACACATTTAGTTTAAATACTTTTTAACTTACGAGAAGAGGTGCACAGCGTCGGCATGGTGCTTGATGTTCTGCTGCCGGTACTTGGAGAAATCCCGCAGCATCTCCAGCGGCCGCACACTGATGGGGATCTGATCCTTGTCCGTCCAGATCTCCACGGCAACGAGCACCACACGTGTATGTAGCTGCTCTTTGAAGATCTGCCATTGAAGCATGCAGTGAATGGGGAGGAATAAAGAAAGGCAGAGAGAGCAAGAGGCAGAGAGAGAACAGAAGCAACAGCACAGGGAGGGGAGAACAACACTGGGTGTGAATTTGGATCTGTACTGTCTGAGGAGGAGAGATGAGGGGATGCAGCACACTGAGGAAAAGGAGGAACAGGGAAGTATTAATGCACATGATGAGGACACAGAGCAAACACCAGCACAACGCAATAAAGACTAACATTAAGACAACTAGGTGTCCGACTCTAGGGTTAGAGAGATGTACTCCATCATGACACATGAGGTCTTCAGCTGTACTAGTCTCGCACTGCCAGACCTTCCTCCACAATGCTGTGAAGGAGGGTTTGGCTAGTACACACAACATACTGCTCTGATTTATTGGCATTTGTTTAAACCAATCACAATCATCTTGGCCGGCGCTAAGCGCAGGACGGAGCAATGGTGCCGCTGCAAAATAGCTTCGGGAACTTGTCTTGGTGGAACCTTTGTACCTTCAAAAGTTTGGACAGATGGTCTAGCTAGCTGTTTCGATTTACCCTGCAGAGGTCTGAGTAGTAGTTAACTATAGTCCTCATAAAATCGACCAGAGTTTAAAATTCATTCATCCACAAAGAAAGCGGAAGGTATCAGGCCGTAAAGAGTGACATCCGGACCAATCCCGAAAGTGGAACATCGTGGATATAGACTACAGCTGTACTGATATATCAACAGGTGCACACTGTAAAGACACATTTGGCAGCTACCATTGTCTCTATGCCAATTTGTTGTACTGCATGCAAGATATGTAGGCCACATTATCATGGGTGAAATGTTATATTCTGCTGTCACCAAACAACAAGAAAAAAATCTAAGAGTCTACAGTCATGCTTACGGCTGTGTGAGGCTGCATTAGCGGAAAGTAAGAAGTCGAGCACTGTACTTAAGTACAATTTTGACGTACTTTTACTTGATTATTTCAATGTAATGCTACTTTAAACTTCTACTACTTATATTTTACTACTTACTTTACTACATTTATGTGACAGCCAGAGTTACTTAACAAAGATTTTACAAACAAAACTGTGAATAAAAATGTGAATAATTTATAAATATGACATTCCACTATACAATTAACTATCCAACAGTATATAAAGTTGTTCAAATATGCTCCACCTACATCAGCTGCAACATTAAAATGCTATTTATGTTAAAGCATCAGTAATATTTTAATAATATGATAGTCATATAATAATATGAATGGGACCATTGTGCCCAATGAGTATTTTTACTTTAATGCTTTCAGTAAATATTGGCAGTTGGCAGATATGTAGGAGTTCTATTTGTAACAGTGTTATTACAGAGTAGTATTTTTACTTCAGTCAATGTGTTGTATGTATGACTACAGCAGGGCTATGAGCAAGATGTTAATGTCGGCATCCTAACATGCTCATGATCATAATAACAATGCCAACACGCTATTATGCTTACTATGTTTACCATCTTAGTTTAGTATGAGAGCATGCTAACATTTACTAGTTAGCACTAAAAAACGAAAATAAACTCAAATGGTGTCTTATTGTTGCTGCAAGAGGAAAAGTCATTAAGGTTAATGCTTTGAGGAAAATGAATGTCTGTACCAAAAGTTGGTAGATGTAGAGGTATTTTACAGGACAAGTGAAACAACTGACCTACTGGTGGCTACAGTAAAGGTCAGAGGATCATTAAGGTCATTGGGATACATCCTCTTGGGACCATGAATGCTAAATCACAGGAGCACTTTTAGTGATAGACTCATTCTCCCAAAATGCACCACAGAGCGCCACAGGAAGTCATTCCTGCCTGTGGCCATCAAACTTTATAACTCCTCCCTCTAAGTGTCTGACACACAGACACTTAGAGAGGTTGAAACTGGACAATGTTATCTGTATTATCTGTTTTGTGCAGTAACACTGGCCTGAAATGTGTGCAATACTCAACTGCTACAATTATTATTATTATTATTATTATTACTTTTCACCATTGCAATTTCTAAATTATGTTAATTATGTAAATATTGTATAATAATAACATTCCTTTAACTATGTAAATACCATAAATACCAATACATATCCACACTCCTTATATTTCTTTATTTATATTTCTACTCTGATATTTTATATATGACTATTTGTGCAACTGCAACACAGAGTTTCCTTGGGGATCAATAAAGAATTTCTGATTCTGATGTCTGTATAAAAAGTCATGGCAATCCAAAGTGGTGGATTGACTGACATTGCCACTCCTAGAGCCCCGCGGCTAGAGTGGCAAATAAAAAACAAATAATTGTGTGTATGTAAATTCTGAAATGGATCTATACAAAACATACACAGGGTAACTAAAGATTTACTCACAGCATCAACAACATTCACCACTGACTTGGCAAAATTCCTTGTGTGCTGCTTGGTCTTGTGTCGTCTAAACTGCAGGCACAAAGAAAGAACAACAAAGATAAATAAGCTGCAGTGATTTGATGGTGCTCACTCAATATAATGTGCTACATTCACTGTTTCCTCTTGTGGGAAAAAGATCTTAAATATAGATGAGGTTTTTTTTTATCTGAGAAACATAATCAGCAACATACCATACTGTGGTCACTGACAATCATGATTTCCAAATACTTCATCTCCTCAAATACACTGCGAGGCATCTGCAAAATAAAAACACACCAGCAATCATCAGGAGTGGAGTGTTGTTTTTATAGTTCCATTATGACCACAAGTTAGACTTTGACTATGTTCTCAACTGCAATGTTTTTATTTTCATTGTATGACAATTCAAGGGTGGGTGAACTAATGTTCTAGCATTACTTCAGAAACTGAGATCATAGACTTACTGCTCGCTTTCTCCTGCTCTTCAGCCAGGAGAAGTCATCCAGCTCCGAGAAGAGCTGCTCCTCGTCCTCAACTTCAAACACACACAAGGAAACAGTGACACTTCAACTCACATATTTACAACTGGGTTTGCCTCTTTCCTGAGGTTAAACCAAAGAGATGTGGTTTTTTTTTTTTTTTTTATGTTTTTTTTGCCCCTGAAAATGGAATTTCCCTGAATTTACCATTAAGTACTGTTTTAAATAACAATGAATATGCTAAACTACAGTAGAGACATTACAATTGTAAAATTCATTCCAGTTTAATCCTTTAATCCAAACTATATATTATAAAATGTTAGGCTGTAACAGCCATTGCAATTGTGTTCTCTTAAAGCTCTATGACAACAAGCCGTGGAAGCACTACTTGCCACCATACTTGTGTGTTTTGTGGTGAAAACACATATGGGGAAGGCTATGTCAGGGTCAAGAGGTGTTTGGCAATGGTCAGAGGTGGAGGACTGATGGCGAAGTTATGTAAGATGATGAATGGCAGTGGTGGAAACACTTACTCTGTTCCTCTGAATCATTGTTCCACTGAAAGGAGGCTGTTCTTTTTAGTTTGTGAGGCCTTGCAGCTGTATCCTGCAGGGGTGAGGCAAAGTGTTGACAGATTATTGGTCTGCTGAATATGAAGCTACAGCCAGCAGAAGGTTAGTTTAGCTTAGAATAAAGAATGGAAACAGGGGAAAACAGCTAGGCTGGCTCTGTCTGAACAAAATCCAACAGTAGTTCTGAACCTCAATAATGAACAAGTATCAAGTAACAAGTGTATCTCATTCAATAAATCCATATAAATCTTGTGATTTTACAGGAGGTTATTGACATGAGGCTATTTTTTGGCCTGGCAAAGTGACATCCTACTGGTTGCCTGGTAACCTCACAGCAATGACAGTACTCCAGGAAGTCACTGCTCTCAGCTAAGAAATAGTCCGAAAAAAACAACCTCATAAAATGGAAAATTGTTGTTTTTGGGCTAGCTTTTTCCACCTACTTTCAGTCTATGATATTAAGTTAAAATAACAGTCCGCTGGCTGTAGTTTCATATTTATCCTATAGCTATGAGTGTTATCTATCTTCTCATGTAACTCTCTGCAAGAAAGCGAACAAGCCTATTTCCCAAAATGCCAAACTATGCCTTTAAAGACTTTTAACAGGCTAGTATTGTGATGATTTGATCAAATGATGTTGGAAAAATAAGAGTTTAGTGTCATGTAATGCATAAAAGTGCACTGCTTTGGACATCAGTTCAATGTGAGTTTACAGAAATATTTTATATCATGATGCATACTGAAATCATAAATATCCCTATTATTATCCAGTTATTGATTTCAACCATATTGTTCAGCCGTACTTCTAATACTAATGAAAAAAACAAAACAATAAAAAACAATACAACAAAACTTAGTGATCTAAGCGATGTCACGTGTGTTTTAGACTACAACATTTGTTGTCAAATACAGCAAACATCTCCTCGAGCTGCCTGTCCCCAGAACACACTGTAACAAAACAGGGTCTCTGTAGACAGCCCAGGGTCTACAAATGGCAACAAAAACAAACTGTGCCCACCTGCACCACGAAAAATACACAAACAGTGTTCCAGCATTCCAGCCAATAACCAACAAGAAGGATTTAGGGGTGGGGGTTGGGGGGGTTAGTGTGAGTAAGCACAGAAGGGAGAGGGGATGGGATGAGGAGGGAGGGGCAGCTAGTCTTATTTTGTTTGAAAATACTTCTAACGTTAACAAGAAGTAGCGTTACCCAACATCGCTTAGAGCACCTTTAACATAACCACTTGTCCAATACAGCTTAACGATGTAGAATTCGAATGACTAGGATGAACAGAAGTTAAACATGCATCACGTCAAATATATAAAATACTGAATGTTTAAAACCTATTAACCTTACAATGTCCAAATTGAGTTTAAAAACTAATGTATTCAATTACTTTCCCGGACACATAGACTGTTTACAATGGCTAGACATTGCTTCATTGTCTCATCTCCTTCCTTTAAAAACGGGAATGTCCTTGGAGTGATTAGAATATCCTCAGTATCTAAAAAGGGTGGTGTGTGTGAGAGGTGAAGATGAGTGGGTCAAAACCTTTATGCAATACATATTTTAGTTCTCTGCGACAGGAAGGACTTACGATTGAATGAGTCTGTTGTAAGGGCTCAATTAGATACACATAGACTCCATCGTCAAACATCCCACTGCCGGGCAGAGAGAGTAGAAAAGAGAGAGAAGGCAGTCGATACTGAGTCATTAGGAGTTGAGGAGCAGAGATGAGTGTATCCAGAAATATTCTGAACACGGCGAGGATTACACACAACTCTGCTGTTCACTTACTGCAGCCCGTTGCAGGTAGATAAGGCCACGTGGGAGTTATCGTTCCCTCTCACCTGGCCGTGGTAGTAACAGTGCTCACCGCCCTGAGGGAAGAAGACACGGTGCTAATGCAGCATCACAGCAAACCCCAGCCATATAGCAGCATTACTGGCAGCACACCACACATAACTGTGCATACATTGAGAGATGATATCTCAGATTGTGATGTGTCGTATTTTTTACTTAATTATCATGTGTTCGAATTTTTAACCTCTCAGAGGAGGTAACAGCTTGTCTCACAGATGCCAGGTTTAGTACATTTGCAATGCATTTCTGCAGGGGGTCTTTGCTTGTGAAGATGTGAAGTTAAAACAAGGTGGAAGGTGGATCCTGGCACTATCTGTGACTCAGCTGTCAGATCCAGGGTGAGCAGAGGACATTTATCCCCGTCTCTCTCTCTCTCTCTCTCTCTCTGTCTTTCTCTCACTTCACCCATCCCACACTGCACTGATACTGCAGAAGGCTTTCTCTCCCTTGTCACATGACCAGAGCTCCAGCAGGAGGCTGCAGGAGAGCAAAACCCTGCTGATTCAGCTACAGTATGCCCAGCCCAACCCAGTGCCTGAATCAGCAGCAGCAGCAGCAGCAGCAGCAGCAGCAGCAGCTAGCTAACCTCTTTTCTCCCCTCTCCTTTCCTTCTGTTCCATGAAAAGCATGTACTTTCATATTTTAATCTACCTATCCATCCATCCATCCATCCATCCATCCATCCATCCATCCATCCATCCATCCATCCATCCATCCATCCATCCATCCATCCATCCATCCATCCATCCATCCATCCATCCATCCATCCATCCATCCATCCATCCATCCATCCATCCATCCATCGAACATTTTGTTCTTTTTCTTAATCTGCATCTGGATGTAACTGCAGTTATTTGGATGACATGTGAAAGTCACAGTGTTAATTTGATTACCACTTTGTATAAGTTTTGACGATAAAAAGTGACAAGCAAACTGATTAACAGGAAATCAACCCTCACATCTGTTCCTGTCTTTGGTTGCAAGGCCTATTTCCTAAAGTTGAGACCAATATTATATTTCTGCCTTTTGCTTCACAGACAATGTCTGTGACTGTACTAAATAAAAACAGCAGCTGAAGGAAACTCAGAACACAGATTCACTAAAACAAGGAAGACGTTCACCGTAACATTTTAGCCACATCTAGAAAAGACGTTACCTTTGACAGAACAGGTTTGCCCGCCTGATAGTGGATCTCAACATAATCTGAAGATAGCAAGTCACTGTAAAACAGAGATTGCAGTTAGGGTTAGAGTGGACGGATGTGATGCAGTGACAATAAAAAACACAGAAGTGGCTGCCTGCCTTAGCTTTCTCTGACTCACATATTGTGGTTTTCAACTAGCAGTGAGTAGTGCTTTGGTTGGCATTTAAACAAGAACACTCATCACTACTCTGCCTGGATTAGCATGCAGAAACACTCCCATGGTATCTTAAAAGAGCGGCGGATATGTTAAATGTTACCTGCCCTTAGGAAAAATTATGCCACATTTAACCCAATATACACTTTCATAACAGGATGCACAGTTGCTCACACATTTTGCAAAGTGGCCCTTGAGTTATCTAAGTGAAACAGAGGATCTTTAACAAGCATTGTGAAACTACATTTTACACAAGTGTATGTACAGATGATGGTTCTTCCTCAAATCTCCCAAAATTAGATCACTGGTTGAGTAACAGCGCACACAACAGGAACAGAAACAAGTAATGTTGTCTGAAAGCTGCAAGTGAAGCCTAATGTGATAAATGATTGCAAGGCCTTGGCTTCACCTTGAACACAACAGTCCTCCCGGGCAGTTCCTGCTACTCGAGTCAGCGTTCCTCACCATTTCACACACTCAATCTGTTAGCTGACAGCTGACTTCAAGAGACTGCCATTTCTGCCACAATGGCGTTTTTCTTTTTCTCGAGAAACCTTGCAAAAAAAAAAAAAAACATCCTCCTCTCTGTGGACATGTAGTGACGTAGCAGCAGAAAATAAAAAAGAAAAAAGATGGAAGTGCTGGATCTAGTTCTGTAACACCAGCAGTGTGACATTTTTGAGTGATGCTCAGCAGCATTTTAGCAGGAAGAGCACTATTATGAGAAGAGAGTCGAGAATGAGCGGCATCTGTTAGAGATTCCTGAGTGAGGTGCTAATAATAGCGTGACAGATGAGGCAGGGCTAGGACAGTGGGCCAAACTAAGAGTGTAATCTTGTTTGTATAAGTGTGTGTGAGTGTGTGTGTGTGTGGGCAGCACTGCCTAGCATGGAAGTATAAAGAGACTAAGTGTATCGATGTGTGTGTTTGAAATGTCTGTGAGAGCTGTGAAAGTGTGTTGAGGCCATGAGAAGGGAGTCCTGCCCTGAAGTCTCTCAGTTCACAGCAGACTGAGTGCTACAATGCAGCAGCAGCGAAGAGAGGCGAGGAAGAGAGGGAGGACAAAAAGAACTGCAGGTTTTTAGTTCTTACATCTAGGCGCCAGATCAAATGCAACACTGAATCCAGTAGTGACACTTACTCACGTCATTACTGTTCATACCTGGAAATAACACATGGAAATAATAAGGCTGGATAAATGGATATGCTCTGAAGAAGCAGCACTAAACCTTTTCACTTTTCTTCTCATTCATATTTTAATAATATAATAATATTTTTAATTTTATTAATGTATAATTTATATCAACTGAAATATCAACTATTTAGTGGCAAAAAAAAATGCTTCCTTGGTTTGCAGTCCGAGGTACAGTAAGAGGTGAGCAGATAAAGTAGCAGCCATTGGCGGCTTGCAGACCTATCTATTTTTAGATCAGTACTGTCGCAGCTACAACACCAAGCAGAATTCAAACCCCTGTTCTCAAACAAAAAAAGCACACATTGAAGTTAGCTCATGTGTCTCACAGATAACCTACAGTACAAGCAAACAGTTGGGACTCAAGGTCACACTTTCAAGTCTGCTGCTGGGAAGAGCCGCTGCTGTATTATGTGGTGATGGCTGAATGTCTGATAATGGTACAGGACAACATCTTCCCAACATGATGTGTGATGGTGTGAGCTGGGAATGACAGGACGAGTTCACTTCTTCATGTATCTGTCCCTCTGCTACTTAAAGGGTAACTACAGTTTTTTTCAACCTGGACCCTATTTTCCTATGTTTTTTTGTGTCCAAGTGACTGACGGGAACAACACTCTTTGACCTTAGTCCAGCATTAAGGAAGATCGCAGCAGTCGGCAGCAGCAAGTTATAGGGCAATTGTCCAGCTTGTATTTACCTATACAAAATTGCTCGAAAAGTGCCACTGACAGGCTCAGATTAATATTCTAAGTGTCTGGCAACATTATGTAAAGAATCCCTTTAGAGATAGACCTTTAAAGCCTCTTTGAGACCTTTCTGTTAAACCAGAAACAGCTCTGAAGTCACTAGACCTAAAAAAAAAAAAACTTTTAGCGTGTAATAGAGCCAACATATTTTCACATGTAAATCGGTAAACTTTGGTTTATTTCAACCAAAACTGGTGGAAAGACGACCCAAAATGGCTTTTCATATACTTATTTAGTTTCTGTTGACTTTGAAGTGTATTTTGCGATGCTAAAATTGCTGTTAATTTACAAGGAGTTTTTACGTTTAAAAAAAGATCTTACCCTTCAACAGAAAGGTCGACCTCCCCAGAAATCCTTTCCATAATGTTGTCAGACACTTAGAATATGGCAGTGGCAAAAAGAGCACTTTTGTGAAGGTAAATACAAGCTGGACAATTGCCATATTAACTTACATTGTAGATTATTTTGAAGCTGCCGACTGTCGCAATCTTGCTTAATACTGGACTAATTTCAAAGATTGTTGTTCCCAGTCACTTAGACACAAAAACATACAAAAATAGGGTCCTGGTTGAAAAAAATGGTAGTTAACCTTTAACAATACATTTACAGAAAGATACATCAGCATCAAGTCTTCAAGATTTGTGGTCTCCTACCAACATAGAGCTTCATAGCAAATTTATAATTCCCTTATATTATCTAACTTTGTACAGTTTCACAATAAGACACGCTATGCAGATAGCTGTTAAAATCTGCACTTTGTAGGTTTCTATATCCTCATTGAGATGATGCTCAAAATAAATACAAATGTCCTGAACCAATGTGGTAAAGCTTTCCATAACTTTATCTTTTGCTAAGGTGATGAAACTATGCTCTAAAGTAACAAGAGACTGAATACCAGCACATAAACTAAAAATCCAAATGTGTGAGTGTTAATATCTAACAACAACAGCACTCACTAAAATGAAAATATTGTATTACAGAATCCAGCTTTAAATCACATTAAAGGACCTGGAATTCAATCAGGATTTTAAAGTCCTTGTACACATGCACATTAAGCCTTCACACATGTAGACCGGCTACTTTGTGAAGGCAGTAAATTAATATCATTGAGTGTCTCCAAATGGCACAGTGATCACAGACAGAGTAACTGTCTCCCTGCTGATATTCTTGCAAACAATTAAACCTTAGGAAACATAGAGACTTTGGTTTTCTAACTCCTTTTCAGTCTGACTGTAGTCTGACAGCTGATATAAGACTGCGTTTAGCATTCTGGAAACTAGGATTCTGGAAAGTAGCGCACTGACCTATTCAATTACAGTTTCCCTGATTACATTATCGTAGATTGACGCTGCATTAATCACAGATCTGACATATATTAGTACATATCATTTACAAACAACAGTCATCTACAGACAGGAATCACAAGTGTTGGCAATTTATTTTTAGCTATGACACATATTGCTTGCTTAAAGTCAGTATCTTGCTGTTTCTGGTAGTTTTGATGCCAGACTTTTATTCATCTTTTAATAGTCAACTACTTCATGATGTTTTAAGGATATTATGTTTGATGTATGAGCATAGTTTTTTGTGTCTTTCTCCAATCCAATCATTGTTTTAATAACATTCTTGTTCAACTTTTCCTACAAAGTACAAAGTGCACATTTAATTTACATTAGGCCTAAACCTTAATAAGTACAACTTAACAGCCCTGCATTATCAGGGCTTTTTCCTGCTCAGAGTCATTTTTTTCTCCCCATAAAGAGGTTTTAGCCAGTCCAAAGGAAAATCCCCAGCAACAAAATGAAAAGAACTGAGAGTAAAAATGACAATTCAAATACTCTCTAAATGTGTTTAAGAGCAATTTACCAAACAACATTGAACAAGCAGAACATAAACAAATAGGATTTGAATTTATTTAAATATCAATATAATTTTTTTAACCAATTTTGTTAATTTGGGTTTCATTTACTCGAGCATAATATACATTTTTGTTTTTCAAATAGTCAGAAATAACATGAAAATGCAGAGATTTCTGTCAAAAAGGTAACACAGACTTGTTGTCTTTAGTGTATGCAGACCGATGCTAACTGCTGTGCCCCTGTGACTCTATGAGTTGGGCCAATGTTGCACTTGCCACCTCCGTTGTAGAGATTTTGAAGAATTCATAATTTTTCCAATCTCATCTTTAGTCTGACCGAAAAGTTAACACAGAAAGTAGACCCCTGTAACTGCTTAGAGATCAACATCTGGAATTCTCCATTAATGACCACAGCATCTGACTAGCTCTAAAACCAATCATTTTGAATCACTGTAGTTAGATGGGATAAGGACTTACGTGTTCAATGCCAGATCCAGAGCAAATCTGGATCCAAATGCCTCTAACTGGAAACTGGCTTGGGCGAGGTGGACTGCCTTTAAGAGAGAAAAGAGTCGTCACTGCAGATGATGCAAAGTCTAAGATTATAGCAATCTATGAATATAATATCCTCAAGAGTCCACCTTCAACATTATCTACTACACAGCGGACAAATAATAGATGTGGCAAATAAATGGCAGATGGTAATGCACAGTGGGTATACTGGAAGAAAGTTTTTGTTCAGGATGGTCGCTCTGGAATCATTCCAGTTCTTAAACGCATAATAATGTTAATGTGCTGCATGTGGTGGGTGTCTCTGTTTTGTCTAACTCTGTAGAGTAAAATTACATTTAAGATAGGGTTAAGGTTTAATATAAACCATAATCTGAATTTGAAACTTTGAAGCCTTGACCACACAGCATGGACAGCATGCTATTTCTAGGAAATAATTTATCTCCACATCCCAGCATCAGTCTCCCTCACCCATCCCTCCTTGATGCTGGCTTACCTGCCCCTCTGTGGCTTGGTTTTTGAGCCGGGTGTCCAGATCATGGTAGGTACTCTCTGAGTCCTCGTTTAGGTAGTAGATCAACCGCGAGGGATAGGTGATCACATGCTCTACTGCATGATGTGTTGTGTTGTCTGTAGCAGGTGCTGCAGTTGCCTGTTGCTTCAGCAGGGCTGGTACTGCGTCCCTCTCAACCTTGTCCTCTACTCCTTGAGAAACTGCAAGACATTTCCCACCGCACAGACATGAAAAACCTGACATACACATATACACACACACACACACACACACACACACACACACACACACACACACACACAGCCAGCTGTCATCCTTCATTTATAAAAACACATTGATAATACTGAGGCAAGTGGCCGTGGCTTCATTGTGATTCTTAAGATTCAATAAGATTGGTTACATGTGGTGGTATACTGACAACCACTTATGACTGATTTAGAATAAATAATATAAAGAGCTTTATTTCATTGAAAGGTACTTTTAATATGGTTATTGCCAAAGTGACTACGCTGCATCATACAGATGATAGCAGTGAGCATTATGCAATATTAATCCAAATAGCCTTAATAGACAACAATAGCAGATAATATTATGCACTTGAGGTAAAAAAGTCCCAGCGACTGTTAATTAAAATATGTTACTCATAAATAAGAAAGACCACTATTTTTTTAAGCTCAACAAAAGATGCTGAGATGCTGTAGTCTGCCTCATGCACCATTACGCTGTAGACGCCGCATAATAAATCAAATATCTGTTTTTTTGGGGTGGGGGCACGAGATGCTGTGCACCTGCAGTACATTGTCCGATATTATTTTAGCTTAACACAGTGAAAGTTGTGTTTAATTTGATGAAAGTAACAAAAAAAAGCCAGCAGGCTATTGCAATACATACCGGATGACGCTAGTGATAGATGAAGCCAAGGCGAAAGGATGCTGACGAGCAAAGTGGCCAGAAATATCAAATGCATGATTCATATTTGATAATTGAAATATCTCAATATCAACAGATCAACGCAGTAGCCTGTATAGCTTGTGGCCCATCGTGGCGGAGGACATGCCGTGCAGGGGGGCTTTCTTCATGGATCCAGGAGGCGCCGGGATGCTGCTGCAGTAGCGGCTGAGGAGGAGATGAGGAAAAGAGGGAGGGAGGGAGGGGGGAGCAGAAAAAAGGCGGTGGCTAGGCAGCCACTGGAAGTCAACCGGCAGACTCCTCCTCGGTGAGCAAAAACATGTCCTCCCTCCCCTCCCTCATGGACACCAGGAAGCCCGTGCACAGGTGACCTTAAAGGCATCATGGCGCTAGGATTACGAAACAGGAAAGTACCCTCTCTTACAGTGTCAATGATGAGTACACACGAGGTATTTGGTATTTTGTTATGATTATGTGAAAAAAATCACATGATAAAACAACAAACTAACAAACAAAAATTGAAAAACAACTAAATGTTGTGGCATGCTTTGGTTATTCTTGTAATACATAGGCTTGCTTTGGTTATTGTTGTAATACATAGGCTAATAAATGGATATGTTTTAGGATATTTAAGATTTTGGCTACTTCTTTAAATGTCATGGTTATGGTTCAGTCATCTGTGGCAGAAAACAATTATACATACTATAATATTGAGATAATTTAGATAGATAGAGTGATTTAGCAACACATTGTAAAATATTCCAACATGCAGTACACATACTGCATTCATAATTTAACTTAAGTAAAAATACAGAGGTTTTAGCATTCAAATGTTGCCTACTGTAGTATCAAAAGTAAAAGTGATCATTAGCCATTGGCTAAGTGTACAACCTTAGTCTCCAAAGGGTCCCTGTGCTGTGGAAGACATCCTGCCTCGTTCCTGTGCCAAAGTCCCAGTGACTCCAATGACTACACACCGTGGCACTGACCTCCCACATTATGAAGACCCTGGAGAGACCTCTCCTGGACCCCCTCCAGTTTGCCTACCAGCCCCAACGGGAGTTGAGGACGCCATCATCTTCCTGCTTAACCGCATCTACGCCCACCTGGACAAGCCTCCGAGCACGGTGACGGTCATGTTTTTTGACTTCTCCAGTGCTTTCAACACCATCCGGCCGGCCCTGCTGGGTGAGAAGCTGACAGCAATGCAGGTGAGTCCCCCCCTCATGTCCTGGATTGTTGACTACCTGACTGGCAGACCACAGTATGTGCGCCTGCAACACTGTGTGTCAGACAGCGTGGTCAGCAACACCGGGGCCCCGCAGGGGACTGTCCTCTTTCCCTTCCTCTTCCCCATCTACACCACAGACTTCATCTACCACAGTCCTGCCATCTTCAGAAGTTTTCTGATGACTCTGCTGTGGTTGGATGTATCAGCAAGGGTGACGAGGCTGAGTACAGAGCTGTGGTGGGGGACTTTGTCACATGGAGTGAGCAGAACCATCTACAGCTCAACGTGACAAAGATTAGGGAGCTGTTGGTGGATCTAAGGAGAGCCAAGGCACCAGTGAGCCCTGTTTCCATCCAGGGGGTCAGTGTGGACATTGTGGAGGACTACAAATACCTGGGAGTGCACTTGGACAATAAAATGGACTGGGCCAAGAACACTCAAGCCCTCTACAGGAAGGGCCAAAGCTGTCTCTATTTCCTGAGAAGGCTGAGGTCCTTCAACATGCAACCTGCAGGACAATGCTGAGGATGTTTTATGAGCTGTGGTGGCCAGTGCTATCCTGTTTGCAGTTGCATGTTGGGGCAGCAGGCTGAGGGTAGCGGATGTCAACAGACTCACAAACTGATCCGCAAGGCCAGTGACGTTGTGGGGTGGATTTGGACTCTCTGTCGGTGGTGTTGGAGAGGAGGATGCTGTCTAAACTACATGTCATCTTGGACAATGTCGTGCACCCACTCCATGGCTTGTTGCTCATTCACAGGAGCACTTTCAGTGATAGACTCATTCTCCCAAAATGCACCACAGAGCGCCACAGGAAGTCAGTCCTGCCTGTGGCCATCAAACTTTATAACTCCTCCCTCTAAGTGTCTGACACACAGACACTTAGAGAGGTTGAAACTGGACAATATTATCTGTTTTGTGCAATAACACTGGCCTGAAATATGTGCGATACTCAACTGCTACTATTATTATTATTATTACTTTTCACCATTGCAACTTAATTATTATGTTTATTATGTAAATACAGTATCATGTATCAACAATCCTTTAACTATGTAAATACCGTACATATCCACACTCCTTATATTTCTTTATTTATATTTCTACTCTGGTATTTATATTATTTGTGCAACTGCAACACAAAGTTTCCCTTCGGGGATTACTAAAGTATCTCTGATTTTGATTAATGCGTAAGCAGGATTCATGTTTTAGCTTGTTAAAGCAAAGTTAACTACTTATACTGTTGTTGGGGGGTTGTTTGGAATGTGAAAATCCTGATAAGTAACCAGTGAAGCTGTTATATGTGGTGAAGTAAAAATCTCTTAAGTAAAATACAAGAACTTCACATTTGTACTTAAGTACCTGAGTAAATGTAGTTAACATTTAATTACTGCAACTCTTAGTGTAACGTCTAATAGTATAGGCTATCCTATGACAGAAGAACAGACAACAGTAGCAAAGTGCACAGCAGACATTTTGACTTGTCATCAGAATCAGCTTTATTGGCCAGGTTTGAGTAAGCAAACAAGGAATTTGACTATGGTTAATCATAAGGTTCTTTCTGACCAAGTAGTTACGGGAACGTAGTTATAGGAAGCCCACTTCTAAAAAGTCCTACTAACTACTCTCCCCCAAAACCGGTTTTGTCATTTGGAATTTGCACTGGCCAAGTGGCCATAGGAACTGGAAGGAGGGATAAGGAAGTGACCCATGCAAAGCAATGGTAGCATTGTCATTTGACTTTAGCATCACATAGCCTACAAACCCTTATTTGCACTAGCTTACTGCAGATTTTCCTCAAGATTTTAATGTTTCTTGTGGATCCTTCCATGTCCCTCTGCACCTCCCCAGTGGTGTACATGGCACCTCCGCATCAGTCCACTTTTTCACAGAGTTCAGCATTCCGTCCATTCTATTAGTAATTCACGTAGTCAAGTAATTCAAGTATGTTTTGCTGATACAGACAACATTTCTTTTACAGATGGCGTGCTGTGGGGGTGTGACTAGGTCACTATTTGGAAAAGGAAAAGACCTTGCCCTAAAGTAGGAGCTGAAAGAGGTACAGGAACTGCAGTCAGAGGAACTTAATCCCCAAATTGGTCCAGTGGGAAAACAAAAAATAAATGGTTCTAGGAACTGCAAAATCCCTCAGAAAGCAGCTTATGGTCTCAAAGTACAACACTCACTTAACTTATAAAGAATAAAAACAGTAGACAGTAAGAAATATAAAAAAATGCTGTTAAGTATATAGAATAACAATACAATAGAATTTACAAGAAATATCCAATAACAATTATAGCGAGGGATGGATCAGGCAATATCAATATAGAAAGAAAAGCACAGATGTGACTTAAAAAAACAATGATGACTCTGTTCTATCCAAGAGTATCCGAGTTATGTGGCAGTTAGCCAGCATGCAAAACTGAAACTTGTGCTTTTCTCACGGTGACATGTCAAAATGTCTGTCGTGAAAAAGGCCTGTATTGTACAATTCAAGCTTTTGATCATTATCTTATAGGTCTATACATCTATCTCAAATACAGTGTAAGTGAGATATCTTACAAGTCACATTCAAACATAAAAAACTACACATATAAATTTTTCTTTTCAACTTTTCTTTATACAATGCTTATAAGGTCAAATTAGTTTCCTCCTAATTAATTCAGCTTTATAAGGCCTATTCCGTCCAAGAGTTTCTGACTTAAATGCTATTATATTGACTTTTCTGCACTAAAAGAACACATTTGTAACGGAAACACTGGATAGAACAATTTGGCTGATCACAACTAGCCTTGACAACATGATTCCAAAGAAAATTGTATCAGTAGTAAATAAAGACTTGATTCAAACTTTACCATGTATGTTTGAGTTATCGCTACCACATGGGTAGAAAGTGTTTCAGTGCCACAATTAAAAGTGATTTATGGATCTGAACCCAGCTTGTTGGGACAGTATGTAAAGAAACACATGAATGCTGTTGTTTAAGTGACAATCACACACACACACACACACAGCTCTTAAAGGATGTGACAGCTCCCCCCTCAGGTCTGAGTTGTCCATATAGGGATGAGATGGTCAATTTTGGTTCTTCTGGATATTGAGACAACAGAGACATGTCTATGTGGCTGTCAGATAAAACAAAACAAGATGAGTAAGCTGCAGAGTCCATATTAATGGTCCAAGTCTTTGTTAGTTCAAACTGCATCCATTTGGAAAACTTTGTTGCTATTAAATTCTACTAATTTAGTAGCAACTAACATTTCTTAACAGTACCCTGCCACACAAAACCGTTTTTACTTGCATTTTTTGAAATATATTAGGTCCATATGTGTTTGTGTTATGTTGTGAATGTGAAAATGAACTGCTTCTAGCCACTGAAAAGAAATAAGAGGAGAAATCAAGCCAACGTGGAAGGACCAGTCCTACCAAAGAAGGACTTTGAGAAACTTTATCTATCTATTGATCTGCGCTTGATTGCTCTTCCTTCATCCTTCAAGTACCTGGATGTCTGTGTAACTTGAAATTTAATTTTTTGAAATTAATTTGAATTGTGAGAACTGAATGTGAAGATATACACTTTGGCTTTTTGATGATCATATTTAATTGGATTTCATTTCCAAACAAATAAACTCATGCAATAATTCAAATTAAACAATACAATTTCAAATTATGTGATTCAAATTCAGTTTTTCAATGCAATTATTTAGGTTTAGCAATTCAAATTCAAATATAAATGATTCAAATTCAGTTTCTGTTGGCACATATTTTATTACTTGGTGGTAAAAGTTCTACCATGGACTCTGTAACATTTATTGTGGAAAAAATGACTTAGTTACCTTGTTTCAAGCTATTCTAGTGTGGTATAGAAAGCCTGCAGGAAGACTCAGCTCAACTTGTGCCAGTTCTCATTATTTTCAACAAGCTAAGCTGCTTAACTCTGATTGGCAGCTAGCTAATGAAAGCCTGGCTGTTAGCATCCTTTACCCAGCGCAACTGGGCAAGCTCATGAATAGTAATAAGCTCAGGCAACATGACGACAGTTCCAAACAAATTATTCAAATTCAATGATTCAAATTAAACAATACAATTTCAAATTATGTGATTCAAATTCAGTTTTTCAATGTAATTATTCAAGTTTAGCAATTCAAATTCAAATATAAATGATTCCAATTCAGTTTCTGTTGGCACATATTTCAGCCCATAGAGGGCACCTTAAAAGTCCAGCTGATTCAAATTGATGTAGTTATTTACTTCTACTTTACCTGTAGTTTGTGATAAGTAATTTCAATAAAGGGTACATTCACAATAAATCACGCAGGACAGACAGTCAAATCGTAAACCTGAATAGAAGTTCTGGCTTTGCCTCCATCAATAATCAAAGCCTGAGTTACAAACTAGTTTAAAGAAGGGGCATTTACCAGGCAGAAAGGGAAGTGTGAGATCAAGCATTTTGGATTCTTGTCTTATTCTAGGGACTAAAAGTCAAGACATCTCAGCCTCTGTTGCATTTTATTCTTTAAAAAAAATATGTCTCTATTGAGGCCCCCAACTTTATGAAAGACCTTGGTATTGTATTAAAAAACAATGTAAAAGCAACACTTCAATAATTCCACACATGAACATGAGTTAACTCGTCATGGGATTGCTACTAAGCCTGTGAAAACTTGTATAATGTCTACTATGGCTCTGGGGGAGCTTTAGCGAGTCTGAGAAATTAATCCCTCATGTCTTCTCTGCTTGGGTTTGAAGCTTTACATTTGTTTTACATTTTTGATAGAGGGGGTGGAGTTTGAGAGATGACACGTTTGAGAATGACCCATAGCCTACTATTGATTTTGACTTCCTTTTATCCTGTGTCTCAAAAGTCCCCAAACTTTATGTAAATGCAGTAGTAAATAACTTTAACCATACGTGAACAATACTATGCACTGATATTGTGGAAATAAATAAAATAAAAAACACAGAACACACTTTGGCTTTTTGCAGAATCATCTCATATGAAATAACACTGGATTTACAAGGTTGTTTTAGCAAACCTTTTACAGTGCAATAAGCCTATACCTGCACATCCAGATACAACCAGGCCTGCCACAAGTGTAACAATCACCAAGGAGCTAAATCAAGGCGTTATAATACTTTGTAAGAGGAAAGCAAAGAAGTAATCGGCAGATGACAGCCCCAAATAAACTTCCCCTTAGTCAGCCCTACCCACTGACTAAAGCAATATGTGCAATAGGAGAAAACAAACGTTCAACATAAACAGTTTTCCGTTTTCATTTTTAGGGGTTAGGGGTGTTACTCTAATGTTATGAGAAGCAGCCGCAGCGCCCCTGAATGAAAGCATTCTTCAGTGCGGCCGGGTGACCAATAACTTTTCTTCATTCTGTGGTCCATGTTTGACGCGTCAGCCAGGCGCGCCCACTGCACATCTAGCTCCTCTGTACCCAGTGCGAAGCTGAGTTTGGATGGACTCACGGAAAGACAACACATGTCGCAGAAATAGTTTTGCAGCTGAGTGTGGAAGTCACGGACGAGGCCCAGCAAAAAAGGAGCTTTACGGCTAAAAGTTAGCATTCACGTTCATCCGGGAGCTGACGGCGTTTTTATCTAAATAGCCTACTAATGAAAGGGAGCGCTGCACTTTTCGGTGAGCACTCTCTTCTTTAAATCTAAACGAAAAAGCACTTCATGTTTATCCCATTAGTATGCCATTTGTGTTTATGTGGCATTATGAACTGTTATTGTCTACTCAATAGGCTGTACATTTGTTATATCAACACTGCTTTTGCATAGATTGTTGTATGTAAATATAGCAGCCTTGTTCTTATAGGACAGGTTCTAGTTTTTATTTGTTGATTGCACTGATTCTGCATTCTGTCCATTTTGTCATTTAGTTTCTAGTTTGTGTAGTATAAACACGTTTTTCTATTGTTTACTGATATATTTACATCTGCAGTTAGGCCTACTTACTACTTTTTTTTTTTAGAAAGGAGATATGTATTATGCATTTTTAATTGCATTGATTTGACATTCAGTTTGTCTGGTCTGATGGTACTTTTTTCAACATATTGTCATGACAAAGTCTGATTATTTAACGATGTTTCCTTTTTTGCTTTGAGATTGAGATTTTATTCATATTATTAACCTTGTTCTGTTTACTTAAACTTTTGTTTTTCAAAGTGTATTAATAGGCTATTCATGAATGTATTTGTTAAATGCAATTAAGTGTAGAATAAGAGTAGAATATTTCTGATAAAAACACAAGTGTGACTTACAACATTCACCTCAGAATTTACATTTATGGTACTTTTTTTTTTTTAAATCTGGCTTGAGGCAAATTTATACTGGCCATAGCAGGCCCCATTCTGGCCTTAAAGAATATACATAATTGGTGGTATGTGAAAAAATCTAACCTTTCACCTAGTTGCTTTGTCAGTAATAACCTTGTTAAATCTTAACAATGAAATTAAAATTGTGCATTGTGCAACAATACAGTATTTGCCAGTCTTTCCATGTTTACTTAAAGGACAAACACAATGAATCATACTATGAGGACTCTTTCTGCCTCATCTGTGTGAGCATCTCACTGCCCTATGTTGATCTAAATGGATGTTGACACTATGTTCCAGGGTTACACAGGACACACCCAGTCCTGACTTCAACACTTCAACACAGGAACTGAACAATCAGAAAAAGGGACAGGACAGATAACTGGACCCTTCTGGGGAACAGCCTGGCATAATCACAGAGAGTGTGAGTTGAGAACACGCATTATAGGTTGATTATAATACATGGGAATTTGAATTACTGTGTTTAAAGGAATGCATCTTATCATGAGCTTTTCCTTCCCACAGACGGCTTTACCACAGAGGTGACATCCTTGCAACAATGGGTGACTCTGGCGAGGACTATGAAAACTACACCTATGAATACTACATGGAGTACGGTGACTTGGAGGAACTTAAAGTAGACCACAAACAGAGGGAAACTATGCACATTTTTTCAGTAGTCATCTATATTATTTCCCTTGTGCTTGGTCTTATTGGAAATGGAACTGTCATTTGGGTGACAGCGTTTAAAAGCAAAAAGACAGTTAACAGTGTTTGGTTGCTCAATCTAGCCATGGCAGACTTTGTATTTGTGCTTTTTCTACCCTTCTCCATTGATTACATACTGCAGGACTTCCATTGGGACTTTGGTATGGTCATGTGTAAGCTTAACTCGTTTGTTTCTGTGATGAACATGTATGCCAGCGTGCTCTTTCTCACAGTGCTCAGTATAGACAGATATGTTTCTCTGGTCCACCTCAACTGGTGTCAGAGGTATCGCACTAAAGAGAGAGCCTGGGTTGTATGTGGTTGTATATGGGTGCTGGCTGCTGCCACAAGCTGTCCTGCACTGATTTTTCGTGACACCATTCAATTACATGACAAGGTGGTGTGCTTCAACAACTTCCACACACAGGACGCACATACAGCAGCCATGAGACACATTATGACAGTAGTCATTCGTACCACTGTGGGCTTCCTTTTGCCTTTTACTGCCATATGTGTGACGGGTATACTTCTGACAATCAAAGTGAATCAATCTGGGGGCTTGGTTCGGCTTTCCAGCTTCTCCAAAACAGTATCTGCAGTAATTCTGGCCTTCTTTTTTTGCTGGGCACCTTTTCATACTTTTAGCTTGATGGAGTTATCCATACATTCCTCATTATACCTACACAGCATACTGAAAGCTGGCTTTCCTCTTGCCACCAGCTTAGGCTTTTTTAACAGCTGCATTAACCCCCTCCTGTATATGATCCTGAGCAAAAAGGTGCGACATATCCTGAAGCGTGCATGCCTGGACATTACTAAGAGTTCACTTAGAGAGCTCAGCCAGTCAATCTCTGCCACTGAGATGGAGTCTGTGCCAGATGTTCAACGGGACAGTGTCCCAGAGGAGCCTGTGGAGTCGTCAACTCTATGATTACAACTATCCTCAGACTCTAGTAGTTGTCTATGAAAAACATGAAAGTAAGATTGGCTATTACTTTTTGTGTAAATGTGGCAGATTATCATAGCTGTTCTTTCCAGCCATAGTGTTAAGATTTCCCTATTTTCTGTCATTTGGACAAAGTTACGTGTAATAACTCTCAATTGAAAAGCTAAGTGGAACTGGAGATACTGTCTTTTCACTTAGTTGCCATTTACATAACTTAAGTGATTTACAGAGAAAGTAGTCTATCGATTACGTTTCATTTATGGGATAGATCTGTTCCACCAAATATCCCTAATTTTCAGATGGATGTCCCTCACCTTCTGCTTTCTTTGTGTTTGTATTCTAAACTTTGGTTGATTCAGGAAACATCCTCAGAGCTAGAACGAAAAATCAAATTACTTTTATTTTTATTTAATCACACAGTCTTTGGCCATTTTAATTCCCAAGTTTGCCTGCCTACATGCACATATTCCAATAAAACAAGTTCCTTCCCGATGCTATTTTGCAGAGGCACCGTTGAACCGTTGCTCCGTCTGGTGCTCAGCGTCATCCATGACGATTGTGATTGGTTTAAACAACAAACCAGAGCATGTTTTTCTCATTGTCTAATGTTTTCCTATTCAGGAATTTTGTGTGGACTAGCCAGACATTCCTCCACAGCGCTGTGGAGATAGGTCTGGCAATACAAGACTACAGAGAAAGAGGCAATCAAATCTGATTAGTTGATCAACAGAAAATGTATCAGCAAGTATTTTGTTCTTAAAAATGAACATTATTATGTTTTATACCATAAGTCACATATCAATGTATTGTAAGATTTTTAACTATAGAGTTGTATAAATGTTTTAATCTAATATATTTCAAGTACATTGTCTTTATATATTTCTCCTTTTGAACACCTGCTGTACTTTATTGAATACTTTCTTCATATTGTTTGACTTAATGTTAGAAGAGTCTGTCATTGAAAAGTAGGCGAATGTTTTAGATTAAAGCCTGATGTAAATCCAGATGTGCATTTCCTTCCATGTCCTGAAGGTCTGTTTATCAGCCTTTTCCTGTTATTTGTTTCTAGTGAACTCTAAAAGGATTACTGTTAGGTTAAGAGATAGAGGACCATCCGGCCTGTGACTGGGGGCCAGAAGGCAAACACTTTAGACTTCTTTTACACATAGCGTGCCCGCATCAGGATTAGAATCATCTTTAATGGCCAAGTAAATGACGCATGCACGCACGCACGCACGCACAAACACACACACACACCTGTGACATCCCATCCTTTTAAAATAAATACTCTTTAAAAAGGTTGAAAACCGAATAATCCACATAAAGTCTGAATGTGAGGAGAAAGCCTTGCTGTTACTGCCACTGTGTTACTTCACCACAGACTGTCACAAATTGGTGCAGATGATTATATCTGCTAAAGAGAGAGTACATCACTACCATGGCTATAGTGTTAAATGCATTTAGTATTAGATTAGGTCAGATTAGGTCAGTGTTTACATAAAAGTAGACTTGGATTAATGGTATACAGGATTACTTAATCCGTGACGCAGCTGAATAACATTGTGTAATCTGTGTCGCATGCAGTCTCGTGAGGAAACAAACACTGGCAAGGTAAGCAACAGTCATTGTAGTGTTAAGGAAATAGCATTAGGTACATAGACACTTTTATAGTCTGGATTGATGGGCAAACGTTAGAAACGGCTCCTTAAACTCGTAACGTCAAAGTAATGTTAGTCGGCTGGAATTCGGCTGACGTTAGCTACATGTTACGTTAGCTTGTTTGTAGCTAGAAGTGCTTGCGTTTGTAGTTAACCTTAAAACCTTTAGATGACGTTTATCTCGCGGTGACAGTTTATTTTATCATTGACGTAACGTTAGATTATGACAAAGCGGGTTAACATAGTCAGAAAACGTTAACGCTAAATTATTTTTGCTATGTACGTGATCATGGTAAATTACATCATTTGGCCAGTCTGACGTTTCGTTAAATTCAAGGTATTTATTGATATCATATCTGTAGAGCTTTATAAAGTAACGTTACACCCTTGATAGACATGTTCTTTCTGTTTTTTTAAATAGGTCGCAGCATAAAATCTGCTTTTAGTGACAGCCCCTGCGTAGCTAACTTGCTGGTACTTGTGTTTTTGTTTTGCCTGTTGCAATGGAGGGAATAGGGTTTTAAAACGCGCACCAATGTCTTAAAGTCTGATATACACTTGAGAAAATGTATTAACCAGAAGAATTGGACCTTACACGCGACGTTGCCTCTCTTGCAGCATGTTGCGTTTGCCTGCTGTGAGCAGGAGTCTCTTTCCAGCAGCAATCACCAAAGGATGTGCGGCTGCAACTAACAATGGTAACAATATGACACTTCATCTACTGATTAGTTGACCATTCCTTGGTTACGTACAATGCGTGTCTTGTATTTGTGCAGAACACCCTTGTTGTTTGTTGTGTGCTTGCACCAGAACCCTTGTCACTTTGTTCCACTGATGGATTATAGGTAGGATTACAGATTTGCCAGATACCACATCTGGTGCCAGGCTGTTGCTGGCTCAATTTAGCCTCTAGGCAGTGGCAATTATTTGTTATTACTTTGGAATACCAGGGATCCATTGTAATATGATGTCTATAGATGACAATAAACAATGGTACTGTTTTCTCCAATAAAAGTGACAGTACTTGGATGAAAGGAAAAGGGAAAGTGTGAATAAACATGTTTTTGTCTGTGCTTGAAGCTCGAACCACAGCAACTGCAGCTGCCAGTAACCTCCTGGAAGTGTTTGTGGATGGGAACCCTATCATGGTGGAGCCAGGAACCACTGTTTTACAGGTAACATGCTAAATTCATGCATGCAGTCATATAAGATAGAAAGTTAATTTCCTGGCATATTAAATCAAAATATCAGATGTAACACTGTGACTCAATTTTGTCACAGGCATGTGAGAAGGTAGGAATGCAGATTCCTCGATTCTGCTACCATGAGCGCCTGTCAGTTGCTGGAAACTACCGCATGTGTCTTGTGGAGATAGAGAAAGTTCCTAAGGTATGTCTTAGGCTGTATATATGTGTGTGTGTTTTGTTTCTATTTTGTTAGCCAAGCTGGAATTGTATTTGCCTAGTATGACACAGACAATGCCTATTTAAAATAATCAATAATTACTTCTCATTCATCTTGTAGCCAGTGGCAGCTTGTGCTATGCCAGTCATGAAGGGTTGGAATATTTTAACCAATTCTGACAAAACAAGAAAGGCCAGGTAGGATCAAACTCACAAGTAAGACATTGTATTATCTGCTGTTCTCTTATAATATTACATTTACATTACATTTGTTTTTTAGAGTTTGTATTGCTTTGTAATCATACCCAACTGTCTGTGGGCCAAAAACAAAGTTCCCAAACATTTACAAAATGTCCTTTGATTTTACACAGAGAGGGTGTGATGGAGTTCCTACTGGCTAACCACCCATTAGATTGTCCAATTTGTGATCAGGGGGGAGAATGTGATCTACAGGTAAAGATACTCACCACCATTGTAGATGTGTTCTTTATAGACTTGAGTGTGTGTGTGACAAACCTTTTATTTAAATATTATTATTTGATATAATCTTGACTAATACAAGTGAATATCATTATCTCTAAAGGACCAGTCAATGCAGTTTGGCAGTGATAGGAGCCGCTTCACAGAGAGCAAAAGAGCTGTGGAGGACAAAAACATTGGTCCTCTCATCAAAACCATAATGACTCGCTGCATCCAGTGCACTCGCTGTGTGCGGTGAGTCACACACATCAATGTGTAGAGTAAGTAGAATTGCTGTATAAATTTAGATTATGACATTGTTTTTTTGTTTTTTTTGCTCCGACAGCTTTGCCAGTGAGATTGCAGGTGTAGAGGACCTGGGTACCACTGGCAGAGGCAATGACCTGCAGATTGGGACCTATGTGGAGAAGATGTTCATGTCGGAGTTATCTGGGAATGTTATTGATATATGCCCAGTGGGGGCCCTGACCTCTAAACCATATGCATTCACTGCTCGCCCTTGGGAGACCAGGTTTTTTGCTTGTGCTCTACATTTTAATTCACTTTTTGGGCTCAAAGTTTAGTTTTTACAATCACGTATTGTTGTTTGGTTTTCTAAAGGAAGACTGAATCCATTGATGTTCTGGATGCTGTGGGTAGTAACATTGTGGTGACTACTCGTGGGGGTGAGGTGATGAGAATCCTGCCTCGTCTTAACGAGGATGTAAATGAGGAGTGGATCTCAGACAAAACCAGGTTCCTTTCTCATCACACAAAGTTTCCTTCACAGACAGATTATTTTTTGATTTTCACATCATTGACTACGTTTACATGCACATTATATTACGGTTTTTGCCCTTATTCCAAAAAAGACAATATTCCGACTAATGAAAGTGAATATTCCACTAATATTCCTGTTTACATGAAACGTTAGCCTTGCAACATACTATTTTTTTTTCAAAGTTTCCCAGCAGTGGCGGACTTGTTGGACCGTATGAACAGTGTCCCTCTTTCATTCCTTTAACCAGCTTCTTGAAAAGGTCGGCGTAGCGATGTGTGCGCATATCCAAAGATCTGCTGATATCCAAGTCTTTGATAATGTTTAAAAGTAGCTGTGTTTTTCCTTCTTATTGGGTCTGCAACCTTTAAACTGTTGGTTGGGTGGTTTGCGTACAGCAACCATAGCAACGCACAGAGCTGACCATAAGCCATAAACAAGCAATAAGCCGTAAACTAGGAGTAAACTGCAGTAAAAACCCAGATTGAGACACATATTCCAAATGGTCTGTATACATGTCCAAAGAATGCCTCTAAAACCCGAATAATACTGCAATATCCCACGTCTTAATCGGAAAAAGGCCTTATTCGGAATATCCAATTGGAATATGCTGTTTACGTGACCTGTATCAAATTGGAATATTGTCATATTTGCAATAATAGTGAAATATTAGTGTGCATTTAAGCTAAATCCTGAACCTTTCCTTGAGTCCATCCTGACAGGTTTGCGTATGATGGACTCAAAAGGCAGAGGCTTACTCAGCCAATGGTGAAAAACGAGTCTGAGCAGTTGGTTCCCACAACCTGGGAAGATGTGCTGCCTCGAGTTGCTGGAGCTGTATGTAATTTATGATGAAATGACATTCAGTAACAGAATATGATCATTTGCAACTTATTGTTTCAACTGTCCTAAATGACATCTGTTTTATCTGACAGTTGCAAGGAGTTGAAGGAAATGATGTTGCTGCTATTGTTGGAGGCTTGGTGGATGCAGAGGCTCTCATTTCCCTGAAAGATTTGCTGAACCGTTTGAATAGTGACAACCTGTGCACTGAGGAGATGTTCCCAACTGTTGGAGCTGGGTAAGGCCACAGAAAGAGTGAAACTGAACATGGGACAAAGCCAGATGGACTTGATGTTATGTTCTGTTTTTACCTTTTCATCTTTAGATCTGATCTGCGTTCGAATTATCTTCTGAACACTGGGATTGCTGGCATTGAAGAAGCTGACCTGCTGCTTCTCGTTGGCACAAACCCACGCTATGAGGCTCCTCTGTTCAATGCACGAATCAGAAAAAGGCAGGTTATAGGCTGTAATTTAATTTTTAATTTAATTTAATCTCTGGTTGTTGAATAATGTCAGACTAGTAAATCAGAGTTATGTACAGTATGTTAAACAAAAATGCATACTTTAATATGATCTTGGTATCTCTGATTCAGCTGGCTTCACAATGAGTTGCAAGTGGCTCTTTTGGGAAAGGAAGTGGACCTAAGTTACACATATGACCATCTTGGAGAGTCTGCTAAGGTTCTTCAAGAAATTGCGTCAGGAACTCACCCGTTCTCCCAGGTAAATACAGTAAAGCAGTACATATCAGTCAACTTGAATCACCGTGTTTTAAAAATACTTTTTTGCCCGCTTGAGATGGTTTTTGCCTTTGTCGAAAAAAAAAAAATGATTTGCTAAATGGGATATGGAAACGTCTTTACCAAATAGTTTCTGACATCGCAAACATTTAACTCACATGACTGATCAGCTGTTTCTGCTGTCTGCGTCTTCCTGGATATTCCCATAATTGTTGCCATATGGCACTTTCTGTGTGTATTACAATCATTTGTCTTTTTCTCCAGACAGCATGACACATGGCCAAAACTTGCTAACTTGAAAAAACAATTTAAAAGTTGCCTAATTGAAACAAATTCCTGAAGACCTTCATTTCTCTCTCTCGTAGATGGGTTAGATGGCCAGGGCGACTTGTTCTGTTTCCGGTTTGCAAATTCTCCGTCTTCTTCTCTGTTTACTGGCTATGCGTTGCCTATACTGCCAACCTTGACAACACCAAACCATTTGATGGAAACGCCCTAATTTGCAGTTCTTTTTTGTGACATGTTGAATATTTGCTTAAAATTTGCTGATAATTGAAAAGAACCATGACTAATGTCTCTTCCGTATGTTGCGTCTCTTGCAGGTCTTGGCTAAAGCAAAGCATCCTGTTGTTGTGGTTGGAAGCAGTTGCCTGCAGAGAGAGGATGGGGCCGCAATAATGGCCGCTGTGTCAACCATTGCTCAGAATGCTCGCGTCAGAAGTGGCACAGAGGAAACCTGGAAGGTTCTCAATGTGCTTCACAGGTCATTGTCTTGGAAAATTAGAGGGAAACAGGGAAACTTTTGGTAATAGAGAAGTGTTTGAGGAGGATAATAACTGTAATATGTGTGCTGTTTTCAGGGTTGCCAGTCAAGTGGCTGCACTTGATCTTGGGTACAAGCCAGGAGTGGAAGCTCTCAGAAAGAATCCACCCAAAGTTCTTTTCTTACTAGGAGCTGATGCTGGCTGCATTACTCGCCAAGACCTCCCAAAGGATAGCTTCATAATTTATCAAGGTCAGCTGTTTTACTGCACAGCAGCAGATGCTTTTTCATTTACATTAATTTATGTATGGCATCTGAGAGAGGCTTGGAGACTCTACTGTATGTCAAGGAGCATCAAACATTTTCTTTCCTAATTTAAATGCAATGTGCCAAAACTGCCCAGGTCACCATGGCGATGTTGGTGCACCAATGGCTGATATCTTACTTCCTGGAGCTGCATATACTGAAAAATGTAGCACCTATGTGAACACTGAGGGCCGTGCCCAGCAGACCAAAGTGGCTGTGACTGCCCCAGGCATGGCTAGGGAGGACTGGAAGATCATCAGAGCCATATCTGAGGTGAACTACAATAAAAGATAATTGTGTTATACTAAATAATAAGAAAATAAGACTAAATGCTGTGTATTTGTCTGTCCATTTTTAAGCTTGCTGGAGTGACGCTGCCATATGACACCCTTGATGAAGTGCGTGATAGACTGGCAGAGGTTTCCCCAAATCTGCTGCGATATGATGACATTGAGGAGGCAAACTACTTCAAGCAGGCTAATGAACTGTCTAAGGTCAGCCATTATCTTCCTCCAGTATGTGTTTAGTTTAGTACAGAGGCGGCAACAATAAAGCTTATTTAGTTGGTTTATTTTAGTTTGCCGTTTGCTTTAAGCTGTTCTTCATGATGATGGTGATATCTGTTTTTTTTCTTTCAGACAGTGAACCAGGCTGTCCTTACTGGATCTTTAGTCCCTCCACAGCTTACTGTGAAGGACTTCTATATGACAGGTGGGTTACTAATATTCTGGTACTCCTCCCAATTAACCATTGCGTTAAGTATTAATTAAGAATTGCACAAAAGTTGAATTTAAAAATCCAGGATAACCGATTAAAGCAAGGCTTGACCTGGTCTAATCTATGCATGCTGGCTTGGTGCGTTTCACGAAGGCCAAGCCAGGCTTAGGAGGAGCGACTAGGTCGAGCCGGGATGAAGTAATTTGGATAGATGCGTGTTCACGGCTTTCTTTAACAGACTGCGAGATCAATCACAGATTTACTGGTAACAACCAAACTTAACTTCACCAAACTTGTAACAACAAGCAGTTTTCATGACTGTCAAATGAATTATTATTTTTAAAAATGGTCACAACTTTAAATAGTAATGTGTTTTACTGAACAGCAACATGTACCAAAATAAGGTAAAAACCACTGCTGAGTGAACAGAATAGGCTACAGGATTAATAAATCATGGTTGTTAGCCAAGTCAGGAGCAGGCTAGCTGCACAGAATAAATCTATGGTAACTTAGGTGCCTCTGCTTTTTTGCAACCAAGTCAAGGCTAAATTCATCCAGGATAACTGGAATATCCAGGATTATCCCTTATCCTGGTTTTGTGCAATAGCCCCATGGTCTAAATGTGATTTTCATTCAAAAACACTCCAGGAAACACAGCAGTGTGGCATCAGTTAGTTATTGTAAATATAATCATGTTCATGCCATTGTTATAGTAGGAACATATTGACTTTTTCTATTCTCAGAGCGCTACAGCTTAGGGGATCAAGATGTAAATTTGCAGTTGGGGCCATTATAATCAAATAAGTTTGTCTCGTTGGGAGCATAATATGCTTTCAGCTAATTTCATAGTCATTTTACTAACATAAGATGTTCTATTTGTTGACACTTTGTACCAAAAATAGTAAAAGAAAATGACAGAAAACACAAAGGTTAAGTGAAATAATGAGCTCATAAAAGACTCTTCTGTAGAAAACACAAATGCCTATATTATTATTTTAATGCCATTAAGTAGTGATAAAGCCTTTCTGTAATGATTTTTGATTGAATTATTGTCATGTCATAGTAAAGAAAAGAAATTCCAATATATACCTAATTTCAACAAATGGTATTACATTTTGTAGCTGCTTGTAGCTCCTTTTTCTCAGCATATTGTATTTTATTTGCCACTGCTTTTAAAACGGCTCCTGACAACCTGCTTTACATAGTTATTTTTTTTTCTTGCAATAACATTTTAATCACATTGTATTTTTACAGCCAAATGTGACCTATTTAATTTGTAGCACTACTTCTAGGAATTTGACATGGACTAAATGCTTCTTAGTTTCAAATCTGGTAGTCAAACTGAACTGCAAAACAAAAATTAAGTAGGACACTAAGCATTCGTATTAGATGTATGTTGGTGTTTCACACCTGCATGGCATAGCACAAAATGACTTAAAATAATGCTGTTTGCATCACCATCTACCATCTACTGTAGCACCATTCACTTACAACACAGGGTTTTAAATGCAATATCGTCATGGAACTAGCATTTGAATATAGAAAACACCTACAGTAGTCCTTTTACTAGACCCATTATAATAAAGATTTCAGTCATTTAGGTGTGCAGATTTTAAAGTTGCTCTCAATCTTTACCCACAGATCCAATAAGCAGAGCCTCCCAGACTATGGCAAAGTGTGTGAAAGCTGTCACAGAGGGAGCGCAAGCTGTGGACGAGCCAGCCATATGCTAAAGCACAATGGATAGCCATCCAATTCTTGGCTTAAAAAAAAGATTATACGCACAACTGCGTTTTTTGCACATTTTTTAGAAATGTATTTATTTGCACTATTTTATTGTAGTAGATGCCTGATCATCTATACACAATATGGAACTAACAAACATTAATAATCTGTAAAATGTGTACACTTGCAGTGTGTATGTAAGGGTTTACCAAATCTCCAAGATGCAAACGGTCCATGACAGTTTAGGTTTTCACCTGTTAGGACATTAACATTTTAGTAGGTGTGACCAAAGTTTTTAAATCCTTAAACCTATTATATAGATATTATATTTACAAAGCTAAATGTAATATATTATCTTCTTGTAACATTACCAACATTAAAAGTGTTAAGATTAGATTTTCTTTTAAGGAGTATATATTATTACTCAATTTATTATTAAGTGTGGCTATTTGTGTGATATTTAATGAACCAGTTTTCTGTAAGCTTGATGCATCTTTGTAAACCACCTATTTAAGTTTTTGCGCCTATTAAAAAAAAAAAGTTAAAAGTATAATTATATACAAGAGATGATACTGGCCTGTTTTGATGCGCCACGAGTCAACTTTTCCAGTCTCGAGCTCCTGTATCTGTCTTGTCCGTGGTCCATCATCAGTGAACAGTGGCAGCAGGGCTGGTAACTCATTCATACGGAGGACGGTAGCCGGGGTCCAGGTGGAATTACACAGTAACATTTTGCAGGACCCATCAGTCAATACACTTTAACCCAGTTGTTTCAAATTGGGGAAAAAATGTAAACGTCAATGTCATTTACACAAACTGCATTTTCTGTTATAACGAGATTAACGTGACACTTCCACACTGTAGGGGCTTTTAACAAAGTTGAATTTCCAATATGGTAGGAGAGGTTGTTGTTGTTGAGAGGATTGTTGTCATGTCCTCGCAGTGCCTGTAGTGGTGCTGTGAGGAGTCTGCTGTGGATCCAACAAAAATCCTCAGCAGCCTGCCTACTGCTTGTAATTTGCTCTGGATAGCTTATATTTAAATGCATCCTTATTTCAAGATATACCGAGCTCGATGAAGATCACTGTTATTATCCTGTCTCGAATATCGATGCACAAATAGCCTAGCTGATTCTAAGACATTTCGGCCGTCTATCTGGAGCGAATACCTTACACAGCCCATGCCAATTCAAGGTAAGTGAAGTCATTCGCAGCCCCGGTCTCGATTTTTTAGTGTACCGTTTTGCACAGTCTTCAAACGGCCGGGCATCCAATTTAGTCCGCTGGGTTATCGAAGCTAATAGGCCTCTTATTAATGACTCATTTATTTTATGACTTGTGATCTTACTAAATGACTCAGCGCCTTGAGTAGTTACGAGGAGTTACGCAATGTTGACAATCTCAAGTCCTTTAGCCTGCTAATGTGACACTGTAACGAATAATTCATATCGATTATTGCAGAGGCCTTTGAGGACAGGCCTTAAGCCTCGAATGCAGACCCTTTGTTTCAGAGTATTTGGCCATAAATGTGAGATTTTTATAAACACAAAAATCCCACGATTGGGGTCAGTTATTACTTGTCATTTATGATAAAGCTAGCATTTTTCTTAATGTAACTAAACTGAAAATAGACCTTTTACAGTGTTGCTTTTCGTTTCCGTTTCCTGGTTAGCTACCGCCTACTAATCTGTGTTTTTAGCTTTGATAGCTTGTCAGCTAACTAGCAGTTTTGACTTTTCGTGTGTGGTGTATGTTAATAAAAACGTATTTCTCCCTGAAAATGGATAAAGCTGTGTTTTATGGATTAGCACACAGGAGTGTGTTACACGTAGATGCATTTACAATTTCATTCTGTAAAGTTTCACGTCTGTCCATCGGCTCCAAGCTAATGTTGGTAAGCTAATGTTAGTCACCGTTTGCTGCCTGTCCGGTTCTCCATATCTAAAGTTGTTAACGTGAACCCAGGCTCATACATGACACTTTAGCCAACACGTATCTCAGCTGCCAGATTTGTGGAAGCACATTTCCGTCAAAGTGATGGAAAAAAAAAAATAGATCCTGTAAATCATTGACGTTATAACGAGTGAGTATGTTATGTTGCCGTGGAGTTTTGTCTCAATTTAATGAATTACCCGTATTTTCTCGCAATAACGAGATAGTAGCTCAAAAATAATTAACTTATAAGTTTGTTTATTTTGGGAAAGTTGGTCATTGATATACTAGCTATGTCATTATTTTGAAATTTTAATTATCTTTAGAACGTTTCTTTTTGAGAGATATTATGGGAGTTTACCTAGCAATGTTTATTCTTTTTTTAAAGAACACAGTTCAAAGTAGAAGTACAAAGTAGAAGACATTAATCTTAATTGCCTTCTCATTTCTAGGGGTCTCTTATAAGAGAAATGAGAAGGCACTTATAGGCTCTCATGGCTATTTTGAAAACACACAATTCAAGTTAAAAGTAGCAGCTAAATTCCTACAAGTATCATTACAATGTATTGTGATTTACTTTTATCGTTTGTATGCATTTTAAAATGTAATGATGCCTTCAAACTAGCAAGTGACTGTTTTAAAAGCTTTTGCACTGTAATGCAGAGTCAGACCACGGTCATGCAAATACACTTAGCACCATCATATTGTCTTAATAATGTACTTGGACTGGTAGCTGGAGAGATGCCAGTTCACGTCCTGGGCACTGCCAAGGTGCTCTTGAGCAAGGCACTGAACCCCCAACTGCTCGGGGCGCCTTTCCATGGGCAGCCCCCCCACTCTGACATCTCTCCATTAGTGCATGTATAGGTACTGAGCATGTGTGTGTACTTAAGGCCTGTGTGTAATAACAATAGAGTGTAAATTGTAATTTCCCCTTGCGGGACTAAAGTATACATTATATTATTACTACTACTTGAATGGACTGTCTGAGAATTACTTATTCTGTTTACTACCCATTTATCAATGAGATATTTTGACATTGAAAATTAAGTGTGTGAGCAACTAGTATTAAGTAACAAAGTTTGTCTAGACTAAAATGTTCTCAAATAAGTAATACAATTTCAGTGCAATATTTATTATTCACATTATACAGTTTAAAGATAAGTAATTATGAAATCAGTTGTACGTCTTGAAATGTCATTTTTAACATGACCCTAACAACGCAGCAAATTACATTGCATAATTATTTGGATATTTATTCTCATTAAAAACCTACATTAGCTAAGAGCTGGGTAAACAGTGACCTGTTGTAGAAGTGACTATTTTCATGCCTCTCAAGCATACCTCCACAGTATAACATGTTAGTGATGTAATTCTTGGTTTCCCCTGACTTTATCCCATCAGCTGATGTTGTCAAGAACAAGAGTCACGTGATGTATGAAGGCAAACACATACACTTCTCAGAGGTGGACAATAAACCGTTGTGCTCGTACAGCCCAAAGCTCTGCAAGCAGCGCAGACTAAATGGCTATGCTTTCTGTATCCGGCACGTTCTGGAGGATAAGACAGCCCCCTTCAAGCAATGTGAATATGTGGCCAAGTACAACAGCCAGCGATGTACCAACCCCATCCCCAAGTCAGAGGACCGCAGGTGTGTATGTTTGTGTGCTTGTGTTTAGCATATTCCACTATGCAGTGCAGAAAACATTGTGTTCACAGTATGCTGAGGATGTGTTCTTGTTTTACAGATACTGTAACAGCCACCTGCAGGTTCTGGGCTTTATCCCCAAGAAGGAACGGAAAAAGAAACATGATGCTTTGGAGGAAATGCGCTCACGGGCTCACCTGGAGTCAGTGGCTCTCAACATAACTGTGCCCTCTTTGGCTCTGAAAACTCCCAATGGTCTAGATGAACTTCCGCCATCTCCTCCCTGTACACGCTTGTTACCCCTACCTGATGGGGAACTCCTGGACCCTTTTGCCTTTTATGAGGATGACACAGATGGGGAGGAGGTGGGTACTAATTGGAAGGGCAGCGCCATCAAGAAGAAATTACAGAGTCGACTGGTGCTCAACCAGAAACTTTGCCATGACACAGACCTCTTCCAGCCACCTCCTGAGCACTTTAGTCCCTCCCCTGCTCCCCGTGTCCTTCCCTCTTCGCCGCTCAACACTCATCTCCCACGGCAGCAGTCAGGTCTTCTCCAGCCACCCCAGCACTCCAGCGTGACTTCCTTCATCTTTCCAGGACAGCAGCAGGGTTTATTATGCAATCCACCACCACCTCCTCAGACGGTCAACTTTCTGCCTCCAGGGATGCCTGCTAATGCAGCACCCAGTCCAGTGCAACCTTCTGCGCCATCACTCAGCAGGAAAATGCCTTTCACTGCTACTCACTTGCCTGTCAGTTGCAAGGACAGTGGCAGTAACAATCAGCGGCACATGGTTGTCATGCATCCCGCTGCCTTCTCACCTTCTGCCAGCTGCATGGCCAGGTTGCAACATCTGGTGCAGCTCTGTGCCAAGACACACGAAGAGCATGGAGACCTCTTTCCTCATCTAGGTGCTTAACTTAAATGCAGTTACCACTCACTTTTTTCTTATAAATTTAATGTGCAGTTTTTAGGGACTGTCTAAGATAGTCCAGATATAGTGTGGCATTTGAGATTTGAGCCTGCTGACCTAGTTGAGCTGCTCTAACAAGTTCTCTTCCAGGACTGGACTGGTCAGAAGACAGTGCTGATGACGATGATGATGAGGAGGAGGCAGAGACATTTGTTCCTTTCCAGAACTCTTGGAGACCACAGAATGGGTCGGTATCTCAATACTTAACCCCACAGTATAAACATGACCTGACACGTCTCGTCATGACTGCAATTAATTGTTTTTTAAATAGGTTGGAAGATGACCGCGGTTCCTCGCGGAGAACGCGGCTACTTAGGCTTTGCTCCTATCTCCAGGAGAAATACAAGCACATGTGCAGGCAGGAGAGGGCGAGTATCCGCCAAAAGAGATACCGCTATGCCTTCCGCAAAGCCTTGCTGCACGCTGCCAGTAACAACCCCAACTGTGCTGGGCAGCTGATCCAGGAGTTGCGTGGGGCCTCTCGAAGCTCTTCAAGGTATTCTCACAAATGTAACATAGTCACAGTAAGACCAACTCCCATGTGTTAGGAGGTGCCAGCATGGTTAAACCAGTCACAAACCTTCCATCACTCACCTTTTTATATCAGCGCAACTACCAAAGTGTGCTTTTATGACTGACTTGTTGATCTTCTAATCTTGCAATTAGAAGATCCTGATCTGAAACATAAAAAACATAACACATGTAGATTGTTGTCAGTGTTATTACTGTTGGCTGAGTCCTGGGTCTGTATGTCTCTACAGTGTGGCTCCAGCAAGGCAGCAGAACACAGATTCGGGGACCTGCAGTGGCAGCACAAAGGGCCAGGCCTGCAGCAACAGGGCTCTGCCCTTCACTCGACACTGCTTTCAGCGTATCCTTTCCACTACATCGCTAATTGCTATAGCTGGTCGCTACAAGTGCAGAAGAATGGCTTCTGTTTTAAATATGCTTTATCAGTTTCAGTTGTAAACGTTTTAAATGATAGCACATCGCTGTGATGCTGTACAATATTCCTTTTGTGTTGGACCACCACAGAGTATCACATGCTCTGTCTAGTTCATTGTGTTATTTCCTTTATTGTACTCTGCAGACATCCTGTTGAATCGTTCCCAGCAGCTCTTTGCTAGTTGCACAGCCAGATTTGCAGATGGTCAGCAGTGCTCCATCCCTGTGTTTGATATCACGCACCAGACTCCACTCTGTGAAGAACATGCCAAAAAAATGGTGAGTTCAATATTCAATTTTGGGCAATTTTGGAAATACCTTCTCTTTTGCTGAGTTAGATAAGATTGATAACACTCACACATGAGAATGGTATCAATCTGATAACTCGATGCTCTGCCACACATAACTCACAGGATAACTTTCTGCGAGGGGACGGTAACCGGCGAGTGCAGCACCAGCAACAGCGAAAGCCACGTAAAAAGACCAAACCCCCGGCTCTCACCAAAAAACACAAGAAGAAGAGGAGGAGAGGGCCGCGGAGGCCTCAGAAACCCATCCCTCCAGCGTTGCCACAGGGGAACCTGGGAATGCCTTCTACAAGCTTAGCAATGCCCTCACAGGCCAGCATCAGGTCTGCTACACTTGTTTCTCTACATTGACTTAAAAATATAGTGTGCATGTCACACACATTTGAACAACTCCTTCTCTACAGTAGCATTTTGTATTTCTTAACTAAGCAGTTTTTAAATCTCATCTTTGTGGCAGGAGCCCTTCCACTCCAGACCTGAGTACAGAGGAGCTTCCTGACGATATCACCAATGAAATGGCAGACATTCCAAATGACCTCGAGCTAAACCAGGAGGATTTTTCCGATGTGCTACCCAGACTACCTGATGACCTGCAGGATTTCGACTTGTTTGAAGGTTGTCATACAGCTCATTATTTCATATGTATTCTAACAAAGTCCTCCCTGTATGTGATTTTTGTAATGATAAATGTTGCATATATATTTGTGTGTATGTGTAGGTAAAAATGGGGAATTATTGCCCACCACGGAAGAGGCTGAGGAGCTGGTGCGAGCACTGCAGGCTATGGGGTCTTACCCAGATTCTTTGGTGTGCCTGACCTCCATGGGAGACCTGGCCCCATCTGAAGGAGTAGACCACCGAGCCATGACTGTGTTCCCTGGGCCAGTCCAGCCGGGGAGCATGGGGGACCTGCTTAACAGCCGCATACCTACAGAGAACTTCACTAGCCTCGAGTTGGAGGACAACCTACTGCAGTCCACTGGGGGTCACTTCCCCCCCTCACCGCCATCTCAGCCCACTAACCAGCCCCAGACATCATGCTCCAACCTAACCTCATCTTCTTCTACAGTAGCCCACTCTACCACCTCCCTGCTCCCTCAGACATCCATAACAGAGCGAACGTTTTCCCGGGCACACACATCCCACGTCATGGCCAAGTCAAATGTGCCCACATCATCACCCCAAGCCAGCCACTACAGCAGTGAGCACGTGCCCTCCCCATACAGTGACCACATGTCTTCTCCCCATGCCAGCTCCTTCCAGACAGACACCCCTCTACTGCTGGAAGTCCCTCTCAGTGGGGTACCAGGACCCCCGCGCTCATCATGGAACAATCTCCCTCTCCCCCTCACAGACCCCACACAGTTTGGCAATCTCATAGGATCAGAAAGTCATCTCATATCCACCTCCCTGTCCACGCCCCCGGCCACAACCCACTCTGTGACGATGCAGCCCATGGCTGCTCTCTCAGCGATGCCCCAAAGTGGCATGACAGGTTTGACAACATCCCCTTCCCCCTCATCCTCCCTCCCATCCTCTTCACACAATCTTTTGACCTCCACACAGCCCAAGCAACAGCTCCCACAGTTCAGCGCGGCCTTTGGCCATCAATTGGCCTCCCACAGTGGCATCCCGAAAGACGTGCAGCCCAGCCACAGCTCCACAGCGCCCCCCGCTGGCTTTTCCATAGTTAGTGCCACTGCTGCAGGTGCCAATAGCGTCACACCACCGTTCACGCAAAGTAAATGAGGGCAGTTGGCCTGCAGCGGCTACATGATGGTCTGTGGACTCACAGTCACTTACAGTTCAGTTGACTGGCTCCTGATTGACCATCCTTCTTCATCTGCTACATGTGTGCAATGTGGTAATAGTGCACTATTTGATAATGAATTTGCACAACCTCAGATTTTCCTCAACATTTTCTATTTTTGTTCTTTTATTCTATAGCCAGGCGGTCTCTGGGATTTTAAGTCAGTGTGAGTCCACTTGTTTGATGCCTTGTGGTTTCGTCAGCAAGGAGTAACTGTCAGATTTAGTGATGAAATAAATGGGGGAAAATTGGCAGAAGGACCTTAGCAGAGATTATCTGTCACAGTGCTCAGAATTCGTTGACGTAGAAGCCTCAATCAGTGGTCGATTTGTTTGGTTGCCAGTTGACGTTTCAAATTAATTTCACTTAAAATCCTGTCTTTAAATGATCAACTGTACCCTGCCTTGCTTGGATAGCCCTTGCATTTCTAATTTCCCACCTGTTTCAAACACTGCTTCTGTCACCCTCTGAAAAACGAGTACAGGTTGTGATATTTGTGACCCATTATGTTTCAAGCTATTTAACTGTTATCATGATAAAGACTCTTACAGTGTCAGATTTCACAGTCATATCTATTTACCAAAATAATTTTAAACAGCTGTTTTTATATTGTGTATACTGTATATGTGCTCATTTATTGGTTTGCTCAGATGTCAAAATCTGACCTCACCGTTGGTTGTGGGACTCTGAGTGGCCTAGTAGACACTTGAAGGTAATTATAGTTTCTTAAAGCAATAAATACATTAACATAACTCTAGCATTGTAAGGCATTTTATTGGTCTCATTACATGTAGCTTCACTTGCTGGATTAGGAATATATTTTGGCCTCTTTCACGGTTGCAAACATTTATTTTACAGCAGTTTCACTCAGAACTAGAGCCTTTAGTGACCAGCAATCAGGTCAGCCTAACTTCTCATACTGAGTAGATTTTTAAGGCTGTTAAATGAGTTTCAGTGTTAATGGTAGGGGTGTTGATAGTGTAATCCACGGACGATGTGTCTACTCTAAAGGTGCTCTCTGGTCCACATATACAATGGTTACAAATTCAGTGTCAGGACTCTAAAGAAACCCACTATAAGACAACAAGGCCAGAATACCTAGAGAGGGATTAGGTAGGTGATTTAAATGGTATACATTGGTGTGTTAAACAGTGTCTGATTTACTCAAACTCACTCATAAAATGATTTTAAACTCGATGATGCAAATATGGTCTGATTTTGATTTTAATTTTAAATGATAACCACATGAGTTCCTCCCCTTTCAGCTACCAACTCATACAGCAGTACAACCATGGCTTTTGATAGATATTATATTTGACGGATTGTCAGGCGTTGTTGAGTATTAGAAATATAGAATAGCAAGTCTATCTTGGGGTTTGTTGGTAAATTATTGAGTAGCAATGGATTAAAATTTGCAATGTATTCAGTGGAAACTGTCTTGTAGAAGGAGTCCCTTGTTTTTAATGGCTATCAAAAATGGTTGTAAGTGCAACGAAAAATTAATAAAAATGGTTTAAAAATGTGTGCAAGTTGGAGGGAGAAATGCTTGTATGCTGTCATTTCATTTTCAAATGAAAATCTGATATTTTTGATAGCTATTAAACTCCAGGAAGAAGCTTTGAGATTTGCATGGGGAAGCAACCTTTTGTGTGAGAGCATTATATTAATATTTTAGATTATGGTCACTGACTTGATTCTTGGTGGCATGAAACAGAAATATATGCATCGCCATTTCGTTTTGTGGAGAAAAACAGATTGTTAGAGTATGTTTTCCAAGAGATTTGCACAGGAGTGGATGAGGTCGGTGGTGTTTCACATGTCCCGTATCTGTCTTGCCTTTTTTTCCGTTTTGTTTGGACGCTTATTAAATGAACAGCTGCCATCATTACCAGCTCTGAGCCTGCACCAGACCCCCTCAATCATTTCCAGCTGTGAGAAGGCCCAGTTCTGTCTCTCCCTTCCAAAGAGAAAACACATAATAAAGTGTAAACCCGTAGCTCCACCAGAGACGACTGGGCTTCTCAGTGACTGCAGTATTGTAACTAAGTCAAACACAGTGCCCTTAAAAGTAAAAAAAAATAAATCAATCAAGTTGGATGAAAATGATTGCAAGGCATTACTGCTGTATCCACATAGCATGATTAGTCACTGCACTAGTTTACTCTCCCAAAAACCACGTAGAACAAAATGAACAGGGCTTGTACTGTAGGCACATTTAACTGCTTGAATTCAGAGATGGCTGACAAATTCCTATACTCATTGAATGTACTGTATTACTGTTTTTAAGGATAGGATGAGCTAATCTAGTCACCTTTTGTTATTGGTCCTTGTTTAATTTGTCTAAGGTATTTTTTGTATACAAAGGTTTACATTTTTATGTATATTTTTCTTGTGTACAAATTATGTAATATGTGTACAAACACTGTATGTTATATCTGTATATAGTGTGAGAAATTTGATCTTTTTGTTTTTGGATGTATAAATAAAACTTGCTGTGAGGTATTTGCTGACATAGTTTGTGGTGTTTTTTTTTTTTTTTAACTTACAAATAATTTCCACTACAAATGATGAGGTAAGGTGTTGTTGCGTGCACATTACCACAATCTGCTGCAATATACTCCTTGGTTAGTACTGCATTTAACCAAGTTTTTCCATGCAGATGGACATAATATTTACTCTGGATTTTAAGCCAAATTGGTGTCAGACTGGACACAAGGCATTGTATTTTATAAGCAACTGAACACCTAATTGTAAAATGTAACCACTACTGATTGTTCAATGTTAGAATTTTAATTAAGAAACTTCATTTACTTCATTTTCGGAATGCATGTGTTCTAAATCCTCCTTACAAAAATGTTGAGCTGAAGATTGCATCTTTCTCAGCAGATGGTTTTATTTTCACAAATTAAGATAAAAAACAGCAATTCATGTAGTTAAATCGCATGATTTTTAATTAACGTGTGCATTTTGAAAAAAAACTACCATTATCATGGTACAGGTTGGTCTAATTTAAGATTGTAATACGGAACCACCACATGCAAGAAGGGTGGTATTTTCAAGAGGCGCTGTAGATTGGTGGATGCTGTGGTAACTGTTCTGAATCACAAGAAATCTCAAAAAGCTGTCGCAGGCAAGCACATTTCAAATAAGGTCAGGTCAAACAATGGCAAAACTATTCATCATTCAAGTACTGGTTTTTTATTTTTTCCTTAAATCATTTGACAACTTTCAATAAATCCAACAACACTGTCCTGAATTAGCAAACATGTATAGTGGACAATTAACTGTCAGCAAAGTCACAAAATTAAATGTACATTTCAAGTGATTGCTATCCAGTGTTTACTGAAACTTTAACACATCACAGAACCAAACTTTACTCCCTCTATTACATAATACTGCTCTTTTGGGTTATAAAAATAGTTTAATAGAATATATGCCTACTTGTGCTAAGAAATGACTCCTGGTGATCACATCGCTTTATTGCCATTCAACACACAAAACTAATATGGTCACATAATATTGTAGCCTTTTAAAGTACCATTTTAAAAAACTAAATACATTTGTAAAATGCAACATAAAAGATAAGCAGACCATGAAAAAGGTGCAAATTGTGTTGAATTTGTCTCTGTTTGGGATGGAGGCTTAGCTACATGGCACATGTCACATGAAAAGTTTGAATGGAGATCATAGTAATTTTTCACAGAAGCACAAGGAAAATGGAAATCATTGAGTGTGTGGTACCTTTTCTTGATTTGTTTAACTGGTTTCATTTGAACAATATATTTGATTAAACTGTGTATTCCACCAATTAGCAAGCGGAAAAAATAATGTCTTTGGAGATAAATGTGGAGTACATTATATTCTGCTTAAATTACAAAGAGTTCAAATAATAGACATAATAGGAACTAAGCTCATTTGCTTTTTAGCGGAGTGTAACAAAAGAAGATGGTCTCTTGTCTTTACAGTAGCTAGCTAAATATGAAGCTACAGCTAGCAAAGCAACAAATCAGCATTTCTTTGTTGTTGCTAGGCAACCATCGGAGATACCAGGAAGTTATTGGTCAGAGCCAAGAAACAGTCCAGCACATAGCTAACCTCATAAAAGATGCCGAACTGTTTTACACTTCAGCTTTCGTACGAATTAAACCATCAAACAATGTGTTAATTGGTCTGTTTTAGAGGTGCTGGTAGGCAGATGTTACCTCTGGACCACGGATGTAGCTCTGGACAGAGCCAGGTTAGCCGTTTCCGCCCCGTTTCCAGTCTTTGTGCTAAGCCAGCAGACTTGGTCGTATATTTAATGGAAAAAAATATAGATATATAAATATATATAAGATCAATCTTCTAATCGCTTTATACCCTAGAAAGCAAATAATTGAACTCCCTGAATGCTGAGTTCTCTTTTTAACTTACCCTGTTTACTGTGTTCTGCAGTGGCAAACAGAATATATCATCTGACTCCATCTTTTTTTTTATTTTATTTTTTTTTATTCCTTTTGTCTGTGAAGAAAAATTAGTAAATTCGTTCATGCATGCATCATCTGGCAAGGCATGAAAGAAATATCTCTTATCTCTTAGATCTTTTATCATTTGTCTTTTAAAAGTATTGCTGCATGTGCATTGTAATACCAGAGGAGGAAAACGAAATTAAATCACAACAAATGCATTGGATCTAACATTGTAAAGTGGATACTATTCATCCCATTCATCACAAATACTCTAAGGCTGATTCCACTCGGTTTAGGACTCAACATTCCTCCAGTCCTGCAGCAGTATACTACAACGCATACGGCTCAGGCCAACCAATAGGCTTTATACTCTCATGCTATCATACACATTCCTTTTATGCAATTCAGAAGTAGTAGCAGTGCCACTGGTCTCTGAACACCTTCTGGCTTTATGTTAATATGTACATCTGAGAGCAGTGTCATCTACTATGTGAGAAGTCTTTGTTTATATGCCTTTTCTGTAAAACTAAAAAAAACTCTCAGAAGTCCAAATGGAAAGATACCGCAAATATTACACTGCATGACCAACTCCAGAGTCCAAGCTGTGAGACTTCAGGTGGACTTCCTTTTGTCCCAGATAGCATACCTGAAAAATACTGTCTCAAGTCTCATGCTACTGTTTTATGGCTACTTTGTGTATAGTCAAAAGGCATTTATACTTGAAGTGCAATTAAAGCTGTAGGTACGCTGAGGAGATAGATAGTACCACTGCAGCTCCTAGGAAGACTAACAGAGTCTGCTGATTTATAAACTAGATGATGGCACTGCCCTGTTAATGGAATGAATGGACAAAACCTCAGTTCATTTAACCAGTCAAAAACACACCACAAAAAAGAAGGGATGAGGCAAAGTCCAACAAACCGACAACTCGAGGCCTTTTGGAGCTGGCAACAGAGCATCCAGTGTAAATAACTGGTGGGGCTTCATTGATCCAGCCTTTTGTTTTTTTACATTCTCACAGCAACGAGTGTGAAATCAAAAGGTTAAAGAGAATTAAGAAATATAAAATAAATCAAATAGTAAAATGTGATAGAGGGCAGCCATTTTCATTCACTGGATGAGTACTAAAGTTTTACAACTGGAGAAATCAAAGACCGATATACAAAAGAACAAGTAGAAAGGCAAGGCAATCTCATGTATGGCCATTTTAGTCTCTCAAAAATATTCACCCCACAAACATTTTCTACAGTTTGCATTTGGCCATTTGTACACAGTGGTTCCATTACAAACACTCCATTATTTTTTCATGAATCTGTAGAAATTAGCTTATTTACAAGTCTGTACAACCACCCTATAGTGCTCTTTCCATCTCCCAGAGGACCCAATTCACCTAAAGCAGGATACCTGAGTTTTCAATAGAATGCTTCAACCCACTCGTCACGCTTCACTGCACATTTCACAGGATCTCTCGCACAGCCACACACACACACACAATTAAGCAAGGTAATTTCTCTAGAAGGATAAGGAAGTGTAAACCTTTGTGAAAAAGCCACAAACTCACCAAAACCAATAACTCAAGAGTCCTTGCAGAAAGATAGCTGACTCCACCATAAAAAAAGAAAAAGGAAAAAAACAGTTGTAAAGGAGGTATTGAGAAGGGACATCTTACAGCAGGTGGCAGTCATGGTGACTGGCCACTGACTGTCCTGAATAGGACCCCCTGGTGGTGTGCTAGCGAATAAACAGACATTATGTAGGCCAGGATTTGCTTCAGGAAAATTAGTGATGGAGACTTTCCTGGGAGACTTCATCCTGGCTGTGGAGGTCAGAGGAAAAGATCTGACGACTGCCACCAGGGTGGAAGATCAGAGCTGAGCTGGATGAAGTTCCTCTCAATGACTGGCAGCAGTTTGTGGCACAGAAAACCTGACGAACATCAGAAAAAAGGTTAATATTTACTGTCTAAACAGGCCTTGGGTTTAAACAACTATCACACTAGTGACTGTAATGTTCATTACACAACAAAACATGATGGATGGAAAATTAATAGCCCCGTTACTATTCATATATCTTATACACTCACCTATAGGATTATTAGGAACACCATACTAATGTGTTTGGCCCCCTTTCGCCTTCAGAACCGCCTTAATTCTACGTGGCATTGATTCAACAAGGTGCTGAAAACAGTATTTAGAAATGTTGGCCCATATTGATAGGATAGCATCTTGCAGTTGGAGAATTGTGGGATGCACATCCAGGGCACGAAGCTCCCGTTCCACCACATCCCAAAGATGCTCTATTGGGTTGAGATCTGGTGACTGTGGGGGCCATTTTAGTACAGTGAACTCATTGTCATGTTCAAGAAACCAATTTGAAATGATTCAAGCTTTGTGACATGGTGCATTATCCTGCTAGAAGTAGCCATCAGAGGATGGGTACATGGTGGCCATAAAGGGATGGACATGGTCAGAAACAATGCTCAGGTAGGCCATGGCATTCAAACAATGCCCAATTGGCACTAAGGGGCCTAAAGTGTGCCAAGAAAACATCCCCCACACCATTACACCACCACCACCAGCCTGCACAGTGGTAACAAGGCATGATGGATCCATGTTGTCATTCTGTTTACGCCAAATTCTGACTCTACCATCTGAAAGTCTCAACAGAAATCGAGACTCATCAGACCAGGCAACATTTTTCCAGTCTTCAACTGTCCAATTTTGGTGAGCTCTTGCAAATTGTAGCCTCTTTTTCCTATTTGTAGTGGAGATGAGTGGTACATGGTGGGGTCTTCTGCTGTTGTAGCCCGTCTGCCTCAAGGTTGTGCGTGTTGTGGCTTCACAAATGCTTTGCTGCATACCTCGGTTGTAACGAGTGGTTATTTCAGTCAAAGTTGCTCTTCTATCAGCTTGAATCAGTTGGCCCATTCTCCTCTGACCTCTAGCATCAACAAGGCATTTTCGCCCACAGGACTGCCGCATACTGGATGTTTTTCCCTTTTCACACCTTTTTCTTTGTAAACCCTAGAAATGGTTGTGCGTGAAAATCCCAGTAACTGAGCAGATTGTGAAATACTCAGACCGGCCCGTCTGGCACCAACAACCATGCCACGCTCAAAATTGCTTAAATCACCTTTCTTTCTCATTCTGACATTCAGTTTGGAGTTCAGGAGATTGTCTTGACCAGGACCACACCCCTAAATGCATTGAAGCAACTGCCATGTGATTGGTTGATTAGATAATTGCATTAATGAGAAATTGAACAGGTGTTCCTAATAATCCTTTAGGTGAGTGTATTTCACTGTGGACCAAAGTGTTGGACAGCTGGACCAGTCAACTGTCAGGCAGAGAGACTGTCAGTGGCATCACAATATGTCCTTAATGATCCCATTAAATGGGCACATACATACATACATCACGTTTAGGAAGTAAATATGCAATTTCCTGGGACTTTTACATTTAAATATATGTATAAGAATATAATTAGAAGTGATAATATTAACCCTTATTACCTCTGAAGTCTCTGCACTAGTTCAGCAACCAAGGAGTCACATATCCCTGGGTGTGTTTCTTCTGCCAGGAAAATGGCCTCCCGCAGTTCCTCTGCAGCCTCCGGCTTGCCGTTACGCGTCTCGCCCTTTTCTTTTAACTGCAAAAATGACATCATTAAGAAAACATTATATTTGAACTTTAATATATTATTGGTAGCGTAATCTCTGACATAAATATATCTGAACATACAGTAGATTTCAAATCAGTGAGATCTGCATTGATTGGATTGATCACAACAGTTTTACAATAGTTTTATTTTAAATCATGTATTCGGTGATGATCGTTTTAACTTGGGTTAACCGGTTAGTGCCATTACCTCAGTAAACAACGGAGAAAAGATTGTTGATAAGCTTTGTGACAAAGGCCTGTTTGAACTCTCCGGACTCTCCTGCATCTGGAAAAAAAAGATGATTTTAATGTTGAAAAGGGAAATCTGAGACTTTTGACACATGGAAGACATGGCTTTGTTAAAAAGAGTTACTACTAATGTATTACTTTTTCCCCTCTACAACGCCATATGGTCCCACCTGTTTCCTTTCGAGCTCAGCAGGCTGTGCTGCCCCATTCTGAAACTTTTTGAGGTCCTTCTCCCTGATGGTGTTGAAGATCCAGTCATCACTGCCAGCGTCATCTCCTCCAGCAGCCTGGCCATTTGGCTCCCTACAGTCACACAGGATATTAGGATCATTATTAGTGTACTCAGAGTTGCTAGATTTGGCTTTAAGTATAGATTTGGCTTTAGAATAGAGCTGGGCAATATATTGATTCTATAATCGATATTGTGATATGAGACTAGATATTGTCTTAGATTTTGGATATTGTAATATGGTGTTGTCTTACCCTGGTTTTAAAGGCTGCATTACAGTAAAGTTATGTCATTTTCTGAACTTACCAGACTGTTATTTATTATTTGCCTTTACCCACTTAGTCATTATATCCATATTGCTGATGATCATTTATCTAAAATCGCATTGTGTAAATATTTTGTGAAAGCACCAAATATCGTTGCAGTATCAATATAGGTCAAAAATATTGTGATATTTGATTTTCTCCATATCACCCAGCCCTACTTTAGAGTATACATTTGCCCTGTCTTGTCCCCCTGCCCCAAACTGGATGGTGATGGTGCGGACAACTTACTCATCAGAGTCGTCAGAGCTGGATTCTTCCCGAGACTGCTGGGATTTCCACCTCTTGTATCTGTCAATCAGCTCTGTCAGATAAGACGTCTTTTTGGAATGCCTTACAATGTATTTATGTTTTAACAGCTCTTTGGCAGTTGGCCTCTAAGAAAAACACAGAAAACGAACCTAAAAGTGAATATTAAAAAAAAGACTGTGTACTATTACTATATAACAGGACGAACAAGAGTCTTTTTAACTTACAAAGCTAGGCTCCTTATTTAAACAGGCTTCAACAAATTCTTTAAGTGGTTTACTGTAGTTTCCTTCCAGTGTTGGTGGATTGTTCTTTGGGATGAGGAATAAGACCTTCATAGGATGAAGCTCAGAGTGTGGCGGCTCTCCTTTAGCCAGTTCTATTGCCGTTATTCCTAATGACCAGATGTCTGCCTATAAAATGAAGACATTTAGGACAGAAAAAAGATCATAATAAAGCAGCAGAATTTCACACATACGTCCACAAATACACACACTGACACAATGACTGGCTTACTTGAGTAGCATAGGTGTATTTGAGGAAGCTCTGCAAACTGGTAGACTGATTAGTGGTTGAGTTAACAAAGCGCACTGACTCATGTTGCGGTTATTCCAAAAATATGTATTTGGGCCTTTTTAGTCTAGAAAATCAGTCTGAAATATAGTGCTTAAAAGACTAGCCCACAGTGGTAAACAGAGCAATGAGAACAAGGACAAAATGTACTTGTATCAATCTGTCATTTGGGAGCAGTTTCACACAAATCCTTCTTCTTTGGACAATGCTTCACCACCATTTTATCACTCTCATTTTGATGCTAACTGCTAACACAGCATGGTTGTTTCATGGTCTGTTTAACAACAGGTATTGCCTCAGGGCCTCAGACAAGGTTGGTAAAATGATTTTTATACATCAGCAACATTACATTTTCATCCCAAGGAGAGACACCAGGCCACTATACCACGTTCCAAATTATTATGCAAATGATATTTCACACTGATTTTCCTAGATAGTAGATGCAAATGACAGTCAGTATAATTTTCAAGTCATCAGCCGTCAGGGAATAAATTGAATTTCATTGAACAAACCACCCAATGAAAACAGTATTTTTTTTCAATAAAAAAACTCAAAATGCACAACAGAGTTGCAAAACATTTTATAGGTTGTAAAGAACGTAAAATTGTCATTTGTTGAAGCATTTGGTCATATGTACTGAAATCAAAAGCGATTTCAATCAAACATCTTAACAAAGCAAGACATGTTAACATATAATCCCTTCTTTGATATCACCTTCACAATTCTTGCACCTATTGAACTTGTGAGTTTATGGAGTTTCTTTGAATTACTTTGCAGGATGTCAGAATAGCCTCCCAGAGCTGCGGTTTTGATGCAAACTGCCTCCCACCCTCATAGATCTTTTGCTTGAGGATGCTCCAAAGGTTCTCAATAGGGTTGAGGTCAGGGGAGTATGGGGGGGCCACACAATGAGTTTCTCTCCTTTATACCCATAGCAGCCAATGACAGAGGTATTCTTTGCAGTATGAGATTTTCTTTTTCACAACTTCAGGGATTGTAAGGGGCCTACCAGCTGTCTCCCCACGATTCCAGCCCAAAACATGACTCCGCCACCTCCTTGCTGACGTCGCAACCTTATTGGTACATGGTGGCCATCCACCAACCATCCACCTGGACCATCCAAGATTGCACGGCACTCATCAGTAAACAAGACTGTAAAATTAGACTAAAAATTTGTCTTCATGTATTTCTGGGCCCATTGCAACCGTTTCTGCTTGTGAGCATTGGTTAGGGGTGGCAAAATAGTAGGTTTATGCACAACTGAAAGCCTCTGGAGTCCTGCGAACCTCAAGGTGTAGGATCCTCCAGAGGTTTGCAGTTGTACATAAACCTACTAATCATCCACCCAGCAGCTTCAAATTCCTGTTTGCTGCTTTGTAATGGCAGTTTAGCAGCTGTTCTCTTAATCCGATGAATTTGTCTGGCAGTAACCTTCCTCATTATGCCTTTATCTGCATGAACCTGTCTGTCTGAATCAGCCACAAATCTCTTTACAGTTCAATGATCACACTTACGTTTTCGTGAAATATCTAATGTTTTCATACCTTGTCCAAGGCATTGCACTATTTGACGCTTTTCCGCAGCAGAGAGCTCATTTTTCTTTCCCAAACCTGTGGCCTGCTTAATAATGTGGAACGTCCTTAAGTAGTTTTCTTTTAATTGGGCTCACCTGGCAAACTAATTATCATAGGTGTCTGAGATTGATTTCAGTGACCCAAAGAGCCCAGAGACACAATACAATCCCTGAGTTTGATTTAAAAACTAAATATTTCATGTTTATGACTCTGAATTCCAATTTGCATAATTTGGAACGCTGTGTAAAGCAGGTCTGACACACATCACTGTGTGGATCTGAATAATATAAACACTTATGACTTTGACATTACAATAAGCTTGTAATATTTGCACAAAAAGGCACTCACCGTACCTTCTCCCCTTCCTGCACTGGTGTTGCTGGACTTTCCACTGGCCCACAGGTCAACTAGTCCAATATAAAGAGTTCCGCTACTTCAGATGTTTAATCTAACCCAGCTGATGTGGTAAACCCACAGTAAACTTGTGTGATCCAGCTGTCAAACTTCATTGACACTTTGGTGCAGTGACTTGCAGTGGCACATGTAAGTTTACTTACATGTAAAATATATGTCCATCAGAAATGTATTGTTTTTGATTAAACCATTCTCTCCCAAACACTGTACATTTCCTTGGGATTCTGCTTTCCAACACTAAACTTGACTGTGATAATAATACAAGTTGGGATAATTCTGACCTTTGAATCGTAGGCCGACTGCTTTATGACTTCAGGTGCCATCCAGAAAGGAGTACCAACAAATGTGTTCCTTTTTATCTGGGTGTCTGTCAGCTGGCCTGCCACTCCGAAGTCAGCCAGCTTCACATCGCCTTGTTCTGACAGCAACACGTTTGCAGCTGAAAGCAAGAGGACAAAAGTATCGCTTTTAATAACATTAAGTGCTTAAATGAACATTCAGTATACAAAAAGATGCAGACAATGCAATATCTCAACCACTTTAGTACGATTATTCCCTGCTTCTGGCGGTAACCTCTTTTCTGCAATTTAAGATCTTGGTTAGAAAAAACTGATTATTTGGTCTTGTAAAGCATTTATCAGGTTTCCAACAGCTTAGGAAACATGTTTTTATTTGCATGACAAAGACTCAGGACAGAGAACTGTGACCAGTAGACCCACATATCTTTCTAAAGAAACATTACAGAAAAAAAACAGCTGTTCGCATTGTTCTCTCCACACCAACATGCCTAATCTCGCACTATGGATGTCAACAAATTAAAAATGCCCCCTCTATTACCCATCCCTATTTTAACACAAAGATTATTTATAATATAGTAAAGGAAAGAGACATGACATAATACGGATCTCAACAGAATTTACATTCAAGTGTTAACTGTGACAAGATTAAAGGGATGACTTATGTTTGGGTCCAAATACAGACAGCACTCAACAGCTGGTGAACACTGACTGCAATACACATTAAAGCCTCACTTCAGCATTATTAACATGAAGATAAAGACCATGTTGTCAAGATAAAACTATTTACTAGACTGTTAAAACAAGGCAATGCTGTGCACCAGTCGTACCTTTGATATCTCTGTGGATTTTCTTTTCAGAGTGCAGATACTCCAGCCCTTTCAGGATCTCTCTCAGAATTGTGGCAATCTGCGTTTCATCCAGGGCACCTGGTTCCAACTAGAAGAATGGATAAATTAGATGGGGGAATGCATTAATTTGCAAAGCTCCCCACTCACACTCCCACTCTCCACCCTTCCTCCTCAATATCTAAAGACTCAGAAATGGCATGTCCTAAGGAAAACTCATTGTGGGACTGGCTCTAGGGACTGTAATTCTGCACCAAAGCTGAATTTTGGGAAAGAGCCTTCAGATACAGTATTAGTGGACCACTAAGGCCTAGAAAGCATCCAAAAAGCACCATGTCATGGGACCTTTAAGGTAAGACAATCTTCAAATAGGTCCTTCAGTTTATTTGGATATAGACTTACCAAATCCAGGGCTGATCCTCCACCCAAATATTCCATAATAATCCATAATTTTGTACCCTGAAAAACAATTCCAGAATTCAGTCAAACAGGGTTCAAAGTTGCAGTTTCGATTATATAAATTAAATTATATAAGAGTAACAGTTCATACTTACTTTGATCACTTAAAAAAATAGCAATACTTGCCCCAGTTTTTGTAAATTAAAAGAGTCATCTACTTTTTTTTGTTAAATGCTACCTGGCCCACCATGGTGCCAAGATGTACATGTAGCAACACAGTAGAGAAATGATATTGCACTGATTGAGGCACGTGGCCAGGCTAACGTAGTGTGTTCAGTCTGTTAGGGAACCAGACACTTTTTACATCATATGACAAAAGGAGTCAATTCACAATTGATCTGTGATGACGACTACTAATACTAAAATATTCTATATTTACAATTAAAAAAAGCAGCTGAGAACTACTATGTATTAATCTAAAACATACATTTAAACAATGAAAGCTATGTTAAATGTGTTACATTCTTGAACTTGACAGTAGCTCAGCCAGTCACTATGACTTCAGATCTGTGGGTTTGTCATCTGAGCTTGTGTATTAAGATTTTCCGGAGCACACAGACTATTTAAAATGTCAAATTTACTAGTCTTTTTTCACTCGCTAAGTTTTGTAACTACAGTTCCCATAATGCTTCGGGGATGTAAACAGGAAATGACATTGGTATAAGTAAGCTTTGCTGTGGGACACAACTTGAGCCCCCCTTTTATATCTGCCTATATTTGTTTACATTTTAACAACAAGTATGCCAAATTAGTCTTAAGCAGTTCATGTTTGCTATGTTCCTATAGATGTACAGACAACTATCACTTATTATTTTAAATTAGTTTGATCCTGAACAAAAAAACCTAAAAATGTGATAATTCTAAGGCAAATTCTTGAGTTGAAAGGAGCTCCTTCATCAGGGATAATTATATCCTTGGACAGTGTAAATCATACCGAATCTAGAAATATGTATATCATGTTTGTATTTTGTTATGACTGAACTAAAATGTTCTAGGGTTAAGGGAAGCCATGTGCTACAGGCACTGCTGCTACATACATACACTAAGCATAATACCATGATTACGTAATTCACACAAATAAGCCTTAATTCTCTCCTTCAGCCAGCAGCATAACTTCAGCTAGTAGACACCACTTCTCTCCTTACTGCTGTTATATACCATAGTAAATGGTGAGATGTAATCTTAGCACCATCACATGTAGTGTGACTAAAAACTACTATAACTATAGAGATGTTAAAGAGATGACTTTCCGCTTTAAGGGTGCTGCACCCCTATAACTGTCATGGTGCACTTCTCAATATATACACAAGGCTATACTATATTTCATACACTGTTCACCTAATATGCACATGAACACCCTGATAATAAAGCTGAACGTGAGCACATTTACCTCACCGTCCTTGTTTTATTTCAAACCTTATTTGCTGGAGTAGAGAGCAAAAAGAATAAAACATATGACAACGTCCAAATACTTACAGACTGCATTGTTCCAAGCCCTCAAGCCATATACTACTGCAATGTCGGCCTATTTTTCAGGTTAATCAACAGTAATCTGTGTTATATTACACAGGCAATATTTGTTTTATTGCCCACATGCATTATTTATTGACCTACACTGTGTACACTTGCTTGCAGGAACACACTTTAGACATATGCATTATACTGATGGACTATTGCAAATTGACAATGGTATTTTTCCTGAAGTTAAAGCTTACCTTTAGGTAGGATCCATGATACTTGGTGATAAAGGGACTGTCACACTGGCTAAGAACTGTGATTTCTTGTTGAATGTCTTCTATTTCATCCTCCGCTTCTTCCAGATCAATAGTTTTAATGGCCACAACCTTCTGAGTCCGATTGTCAATGCCTTTAAAAACTTCACCAAAAGAGCCTTTCCCTATCCTGTCCAGCTTGGTAAAAAACTCCTCTGGATCAGCTCTGAAGTTCTGTGTGACACACAGACACACACACACACACAGACACACACAGACAGAGAGAGAGAGACAGAGACAGAGATCAGTGAAGTTTGATTCACTATAATCTAAAAAAACTGATTTGAAAAATCTACAAAAATGTCAGAAAATGTTAAAAAATGCCCATCAGAGTTTCCCAGAGCTGATAGTCATCTAAAAATGTCTGCACAGTAGCAATCAGGCAGTGGAGCTGCAGTATCAAAGTCCCGCCATTACACCACCCGATCGCAAGTCAATCACAGCTGTCAATTGTGACGTTTCACCCTGTTTTTATATTGCATCAAATAACTAACTAAAACCAAACTTATCGGAAAAAATGACCACTTGAACAATAAGCGTCATAAGAACTACCTAAAATGACAGAACCCATCTTTGGGAAAAATGTATTTGTCGTGTCCTTTGATTTTTTTTTTTTGGCCCATGCCCCGTGATCAAGATGTTTTGGCTTCACTTTTACAGTCTATGAATTAACCGCTGGGTCAGATTAACAGTCCAAAACAATAACATTCAGGAATACATTTATATTTATTCAGAAAGCAGCATATTCTTACATTTGAGAAGCTGGAAACATTTTTGCTTGAAAAATGACTCAAACGATCACTCAATTATCAAAATAGTATAATGTACAGTCCTAATAGCATAGTTTAATAACTCACACACAGTGATGATTTGATTAGTGATGTCTGGGTCAGATTATTATTTTGTCACCATAATGTGCTCAAACATTCACTATTAAGTATGTCACACACAGACTCCTTATCTATTATCTATATATTATATTTAAATATGCTTGACAATAGAACAGATCAGCATTAATGGGGTACTCCCCTTATTTAGTCACAAGATGCCGAAATTAAAGAAGAACTGGTCAAAATGAACAACAGCAGAGACCAAGATAACCTGATTTTAGTCTGTAGTATGGGTCATGCTAAAATAAAAAATAAATAAATAAAAAGGACACTTTACACAATGCAACCAAAACAACCTTTTTCTATGACCCTCCCTGCCTGGTAAATGTCACTGTGTTTCAAACGTAACACTTTAGTTGGTATTTAGGCTTTCTGGTCTAAATTTGTCGTCTCAAAGCTCGCACCGGGATAACCTCCGATGACATCATCAAGGGTATTTTCTCACACTTCAGAAAACTCCCCCAGAGCCACAGAAGACATTACACCACTGTTTTCATAAGGCAACAAGTACCAAGAGTAGTACACTGATATGTATGTGTAAATCTGTGAAGAAGAAAATAGCCTGCCTCACAGCTTCTTTTTTTAATGTGGTTCTTCAGTAATTCATAGTATTTGTGGAGAGAAGGATGTCAATCTGCAACTGTTGTGTCAGGAAAGTTTTTGACAGGGTCAAAGACAACCTCTATTCATTCCACCATGAAAAAAATGCAAATGTGGATATTACTGATCAAAACTACATCTGCAGGGTGCTAACTTCGTTTGAGCCACTACAGGGTTCAATCTCTCGCAATACAGTAATGTTGATAAAAGGATTCTATTGTTTTAGCCTGTCACTTGGATGACAGGTGGCATAAATAGTGTTCAGTGTGGGATAAGTTAAGCAAGAAAAATAATCAGGTTAGTAAAGCCAATAGCTGTGATACCAAAGTTGAGGTTAGGCTTGGAACATCCCTACTTTGCTCTACACAGCTCAGCTGCCTAGGCTAGATGGTATTTGTTTTCCACTTTTTCTCTAGAATAATCAGGATTGGTATACTAAGATCAACTTCTGAGTAACTGAACTCAAGCAATGTGTGAAATTCAAGACCAAAATTCCTACCAGCTACAGAGCACATACACACAGCACAGAGAACATAATCTAATCCAAGACTTTCATTACATCTTTTGTTGACAAACAGCCCTGTAAAAATGTTGTACTTCAGCCTTGGCCTCTGCATGTTGACCATTTTTTTCCTTCACCTTTTCAGATCAAATTCCATGGCTATGAGTTCCATTTAAATCACAAGACGCCTCAACACAGACTTAGGCGTTATGACTTGCACCACAAAGGCTAAACAGAAACTGAAGGACTACACCCAAACTTACTGACTGGACTAAATGGCCTTTTTCCCCAAGGAGCACCAGGGCAAAAATAATGGGCTTCAAGCTGGCCAGTCCAATTTCCCTTCATGCACAGCAATCATTAGCCTAAACCAACTGAGTAGTGTTTGTGGTGGTGCCATCATTTCCATGACAAATATAATACAAAAATATATCCTGAAAAAAAATAAAAATATATTATATTATGAAGTTGAGCCAAAATAAAATATATTTTTTGCTGTAGCTTTAATAATAAAGAACTAAAACAATTAAGCACAAAGCTTAATTTACTAGGTAACCCAGCCCTAAGAAGATCATCTGTTGGCTCACACCACATATTGCTACAGTCCCCCCAGAGAACAGTTTCCTGTAAAAGTGCTAATGCATGGTGGTCAAATCTATATGGAAGGGGGGATGAGCAGCTGCACTTTGAAAATTGGCAAAGAGGTGGCTGCTGAATTTGATAGCAAAGAGACTTTCCAACAAAGACAAAGAGATAGAGCAGTGCAGAATAAAGAAGAGAATAACTAACACAACCAAACCATAACACTGGTGTGGTCAGTCATCCAGGTGAAAATTATAATGTCGAAGCTGACTTCTGTAAAAACAATGGGAAAAACAACAAGGGCGCTGCAACCACAGACTACACATGATGGGAATGTACTTGCCATTTCCACAGTCAGCAAGTTTACTGCGACAACTAAAGCTGCCTGAACCTCGCTCTAAAAGGCATGTGTTTGATGCTCCCCCATCTGCACCACACAACTGTGTATTATCATCCTCGCATATAGTGAAACAATACATCAACTTGTACTGTATATTACTCAACCAACTAAACAGAAATCTGCGAGTGAATAGTTTAAGATTCAGAAAAAGTCATTTGATGTTAGTATTAGTATGATTATTAAATTACAGCTGTTTCATAATTAATGACTCATTTAATTAATCTATCCTGCAAGATTGCCAAACATTCTCTGGTTCCAGCTTCTCAAATTTGAAGACTGACTGCTTTTCTGTTTCATATACAGTGGATATAAAGTCTACACACCCCTGTTAAATTGGCAGATTTTTGTAATGTAAAGAAATTAGACAATTAACAAAGATAAATCATGTCAGAACTTTTTCCACTTTTAATGTGACCTATATAATGTGAAGAATTCAATTGAAAAACAAACTGAAATTTTCGAGGTTGAAAAATAAAAACCTTACAATAACCTGGTTACATAAGTGTGCACACCCTCTTATAACTGGGGATGTGGCTGTGTTCAGAATTAACCAATCACATTCCAACTCATGTTAAAAGACATAGAAGTCATTACACACCTGCCATCATTTTAAGTGACTCCGAATAATCACAAATAAAGTTAAGCTGTTCCAGTAGGATTTTTCAGACATTTTCTTAGTTGTATCTCAGAGCAAAAGCCATGGTCTGCAGAGTGCTTCCAAATCATCAGAGGGATCTCATTGTTGGAAGATATCAATCAGGAGAAGGGTACAAAAGAATTTCCAATGTATTAACTATACCAAGGAACACAGTGAAGACGGTCTTCAAGTGGAGAAAATATGGCACAACAAAGAAATTACCAACAACTGGACGTCCCTCCAAAATTTATGACAAGACGAGAAGAAAACTGCTCAGGTAGGCTTCCAAGAGGCCTACAGCAACATTAAAGGAGTTGCAGGAATTACTGGCTGTGTGCTACATGTGACAACAATCTCCCGTGTTCTTCATATGAATGGGCTTTGGGATAGGTTGGCAAGACGGAAGCCTTTTCTTACAAAGAAAAACATCCAAGCCTGGCTGCAAAAAACAAACATCAAGTCTCCCAAAAGCAAGTGGGAAAATGTGTTATGGTCTGATGAAACCAAGGTTGAACTTATTGGCCATAATTCCAAAAGATGTGTTTGTCACAAAAACAATACTGCACAGCACCCAAAGAACACCATACCCACAGTGAAGCATGGAGGTGGCAGCATCATGCTTTGGGGCTGCATTTCTTCAGTTGGAACCAGGGTCTTAGTCAGGGTGGAGGGAATTATGAACAGTTCCAAATACCAGGCAATTATGGCAAAAAAAAAAAACTGCTGGTTTCCGTTAGAAAGCTGAAGATGAAGATCACCTTTCAGCATGACAACGACCCAAAGCAAACATCCAAATTCACAAAAGCATGGTTTCACCAAAAGAAGATTAACGTTTTGGAATGGCCCAGCCAGAGCCCAGACCTGAATCCAATTGAACATCTGTGGGGTGATCCTAAGAGGGCTGTGCACAGGAGATGTCCTCGCAATATAACAGATTTGGAGCACTTTTGCAAAGAAGGGTGGGCAAATATTGCCACGTCAAGATGTGCCATGCTCCTACCCAAAAAGACTGAGTGCTGTAATAAAATCAAAAGGTGCTTCAACAAAATATTAGTTTTAAGGGTGTGCACACTTACGCAACCAGGTTATTGTACATTTTTATGTTTTTCAATTGATTTGTTCATGTTATAGGTCACATTAAAAGGTGGAAAAAGGTCTGACATGATCTATCTTTTTCTCATTTTTTACATCACAAAAACCTGCCATTTTAACAGGGGTGTGTAAACTTTTCATATCCACTGTACTTGTAAAGTAAATATATTTAGATTCTTTACTGTTGACCGGACACAAAGAACAATTCAAAAGCATCACCTTGTGTTGGTTTAGGGAAATTCACGATTTTCTGACATTGTGTAAACTATAGAAGTGTGACAAAGTGGAACTGTGCTTAAGCACATTAGTCATTTTGTCTTTAGTTGATCACAGAAAAATCTTTTTTCAAATTAAATGCACAAACATTTGAGGTTTTCAGCTTCTCAATCGTGAGAACTCACAATTTTTCCTTGTCTTACATTGCAATAAACTGAATATTTTCCAGTTTTGCACTGTGAAAAATACAACAGTGGACAAGGAATAAACACAAAGCTGGATATGTTAACTTGTGCTTTAATGGCGATGGCATTTGAGTCTGCACAAAATGCTGTTCATGAATTAGGAGTAAACTCGTCCAATATAAATTGTATATATAGGTTTTGACAGCCCGTCAGTCATTCAGTACACGTTAGAGTTGACAACATTAATAAAAAAGACGCCAGCCATCTTATCGCATACTGTCATACTGGACTTTGACGACTCTTAGTGACATATTTCACTGGAAAGTAAAGATGATAGTCATAACCGTGATAATAATGGAGGGTTCTTGTAGATAAAGTTATTTACAGGTACAGAGTTAAACTTACGAGCTGAAGGTACAAGGAAACGTTAAGACAAAACGTTAAGTAAAATACCAGGTGACTCTGAACCCAATAAACTTGACTCTTCAAGAACGTTAACCAATAATATAATGTATTTTATTCACCTGAATCCCCGGCAGTCCACTCTGAATAGGTGAACGAGCCATGGCGTCAAATTGGCAAAGATGACGCCTTTTCCTTGTCTTTATCTGCTTTCCTTATCAGAGGTGTAACGTCAGTTTCCTGACCGAGCCGTGGTTTGGATCACCGGTCCGTGCTGCAAACTCTGTAAGGGTAGTTAATGTATCAAACGGAGAAGCCGCTTGATTTTGAAAAATCAGCCTGACTTGTCGGCTGTACTTCGGGCTGCCTGCCAGCCTTCTCCTCACTCGCCTTCCGCAGTTAGCGAACGCTAGCTACGCTAGGCTAACGTTACTTAAGCAGCTAGTTAGCACACAGTTAGCTGAATAATTATATCTTCGTAGACCAGTACGATCTCTAAGCACGTTCTTGGCACTTTCCCTATTATAAAATAGAGGTCTAATTTTAAATAGTCGCACGAGATGAATAAATGCACACTGTTATATAGTATAGTATCGCTTGTTGTTCTATTCTCTCATCACTTTCCTCTGTCGCCCAGCGCCATCTTGGTTTATGTCATTTTCATTTTCCGGAGGACCAATCAGGGAGCTCCTCAGGGAGGAAGAGTAGACAGGGCCCATCTCGTCATTTGCAAATCCAAAAAACGTCACAGAGGAGGAAAAAAGTTCAGGTGTAGGATCAGTTTCACCCATGAGTTTCACCCATAAGTTTTACTACACTTTACATATCTTGTGATTTCTGAGTTCTAAACAAATACACAATTTTCCATTTATTTTTCCACATATGTATTCCAAAATGTTTTGGCTTGAAAATTCAAACTTTTTATCTAGATAAACAGGTGAAATGGTCATGATTTAGTGATATTTTAATTTATTTTAAAGAATAACTCTGGACAAAAATGTTAACTTTTTAGTCAACGGTTAATTATTTTTGACAAATTCTATATACATAAAATTAAATAGACCAATATTTTTTTTAAATATTCAGAAATCACAAACAGCGACAAACAACCACAAACAACACTCTGAGACTGAACACGTCCCAGGGCCTAGAAACATAGAGAGGATAGATGAGAGGGAGGGAAACAAAACAACACATGCAGAAACAGCTATACACAGACAGACACAAGACAAGGGACCAAACACCTACACAAGTTAAAGCCAAGGCTGTAGCACCGGACCTTAAAGAATTAGTGATGCTCAGCCAAGTGTCCAGATTCCTTCCTGGCGCTCCATGAATGTGCACTGTAGAGAGTTCCATATAAACTACATCCAAAAAGGAAAGAGTCCATTTTCTTCGCAGCTGTAAGTCCAGCAAATACAGCAAGTTTTTGAGTTCTAGAGAGCTGAAAGGCTGACAGATCATTTTAGAATAAAAACATTGACAGTAACAGGCACAGTAACATTAATCAATGTGGAAATTTTGGATGCAATATTGTTCCAGAAGTGACCAATGGGAGAGCACTCCCAGATCATATGAAGATATATATACCTTGTGCTTTTATTGGGCAGAGAGTGCATAAAGGGATTTTAATTAATTTCATGATTATGATTAATTTTATGAATGAAACTGTAGTGAATCTGGATTGTGTGATACTTCTGGAATGCCACACCATACATCATACCAGTTGAGATTGATACTCAGGCCTGGGCAATTGTGTGCTTGATCCTCTCAATGGAAAGGCCAGAGCGGCCAGATATCACTAAGAACTGATAAAGCCTAGATACCATACCACAGTTTTTCGGCTGCACAGTAAATAACTTCCAGATAGGAAGGATGAGTAAAGGCGTCTGCCAAGCTGCACTGTATGCCTTGAGTGCTGATCTTAATTAACGGTAAAATAAAAAAGAGGAATGTGGTAGATTGAATGCGTTTTGCAAGTCCTTTAGACAATTAAGCCCTCTTTGTTCCCATTGTGGGGCTGTTATTGGCCTCTCACCAATCAGGAGTACTGTATTATTGAATAAAGGGGAACAAGTGTGCCAATTACAAGCTATATGGCAGTAAGTTTCAGCCAATCTCTGAGTCTTGATAAGATTGGAGATAATGGGGCCAAAGCATAGCTGGCACTGTTTGTTAGAAACATTGGCAAAAAGAACGTCATGAAGTGACCAAAGCTCTGTCATAGCACTTTTTAAGGTACGTCAGCAAACAGACACATCTGGGTTAAACCAAGTGAGGAAGGGCTTCAATACGAAGGACTAAAAAATAATGTTTGCAGTAGAGATCTGCGCATATTAGAGCAGAATAGTATGGTGTCGCTCCTAATAAACCCTTTCATTGCGTCCCACAATATCCTGGGGTCTTCTACAGAGCCAACATTAATGTCTGCAAATATCTGGAATTCTGCTATGATTGAGTGATGTAGTATTCATTTTTTTAATAAGGAAGTATTAAAGCATCTAGCAGCACGTTGAGACAGCCGGTCTAGGGTGGTGACACATAGGACCCCTTTATGGTCCAACAATGCCATTGGAAGTAACACCGCTTTATCAATTGAATGAAATAATTGGGAGGATGCAAAAAGAAAGTCTATTCTGGAAAAAGATTTATGTCTACCTGAGTAAAAAGAATAATCCTTGGGATTAACTGTACGCCAAAAATCTATAAACCCCATGCTGCTGGCCCATGACTTCAAAGCATTTGTGGCTTGAGCTTGAACCCCAGTGACTTTTGCGTTTGACCAATCAATATTTGAGACCCACACAGCATTGAAGTCTTCACCAACAACAAAAGAGCACTGTTAACTCCAGCATTTGATAAGTGAGTGTACCACAGAAACCGCCATCAAAAATATTAGGTGCATAGGCTGACAAAAGGGCCACTTTCCTAGAGCTAAGTTCTAACTTATTTCTTATTTCTAAAGGATATTAATCTCTATTACAATTACACTGTCAAGCTGAAAAACACTAAAGCAACAATGACCCAAATAATATTTGAAATATAAAAAATATTGACTGTGACTTAATTATTAATGTTTCCCTTACTTAATGTATTTATTCCGCCTCCTATGTATTATTTTGTTTTAGTGAATGTAAAACAGTTCTTGCTTCTTTGATTTTTTTCTGTCCTAACTGAATTTTCCTTCCTCTTTTAGTCTTTAAACATGTTATTGTTGTTGTTTGAATTTGACTGTTATCAACACATTTGTGGTTTAATGTACAGGTAACAAGGTTAAAATACACAACTAGGCAAAGCAAGCAGTTGTCCTGGGGTCTCGGATTCTCACATTCTGCTGAAACAAATAGGCTTCAGCACAGGTAGGGTAGGAGAAAAAAATACAAAATACATACAAGTTTTCAAATACATTTTTTAATGCGTGTTTTTTAAGACAAACTTTAAAATTACGAACCTATCTTTTAACACCTTTATATTTTACTGTTCCTTAAAATGTGCTCACATGACCTTGGTGCCAGTTGATATTAAGTTAGTTAAGTTTGTATAACAGAACCAGATCTTGTCATCTCAGATACATTTATTTTTTTAATGTTCAACTAACATGTTGCAGCAGGAAAGACCAAAATAATCAAATTAATAATTGCTGACTGGAGCACTAATATAACATATAACATAACCATTGTTCATGGTTTGAGTAACCATGAACAATGCGCTTTTCCTGCTATGACATGTCAAAATTGACATGTTGGTTGGTGATAATTATTGTTTTATATTTTTAGTGCAGCATTACAAAGACACCAATGATAAAATCCTTGGATCGAATAGTGAACACAAACTCTGTCCCTATAGTAGAAGCAATGGTGCAGTGACTTGTGCACACTCCATCCAAAGATTAAAACATGCAGTTTGAATGATCTAAAAAAATGTTAAGTGGATCTTAGATTATTTTGTCAAACTACACTTTTTTTTATTAAACTTTCACACTCAAATGACAACCATTACTTTTTAGCCAGTTTGGGAGCTCAGGGCTCCTAACTCCCTTGATGGTCTGACACGCTGCAAAGCACTCCTTTTGTAAAATAATAGGACGTCAGTACTAGCTAAACATATTTATTGAAAAAAAAAAAAAAACACTATTCAGTAAGTGTAAAAGCCAAATATTTCATATCAGGTTGGGAGAGGGCTATGAACAAGACTCACATGCTCAGGCAAGAATTGTGAGTAGAAAAACACACTGTATTTTTTTGTATTGCTTACTTAAACAAAACTTACACATAAATACAAAAGAACAATTACATTCAATGCTATTTGAATGGTTCATCTGTTATTGTTGTTGGTGTGGTTGTTGTTTTTGTTGTTGTTGTTATAATACTTTAGCTGAATGAATTTATTGTTCTAATTATAATGCTAGAGAACTTTGTGCCTCACAATAGCCATTTGGTTGTTGAAATATAAAACGTTTAAAAAACACACACAAACACACACAAATACAGGCAGAATTATTGTATATTCTACCTCATGTCAATGTTAAAAACGTATGTAAATGCATTATGAATATCTAATCTGCTTTTTAGAGTGTTCACATTTTAGTCTGTTTGGCTGTATCATCTTCATCTTTAAGACTTTCAATTGAGTCTTTCCAGACCATCTCAACCTTTTCCTTCTGTAGCTGGCTTTTATCATCCTCATCATCTTCATTAAACTTTTTCTTGAACTGGGCCTCAATTTCTGCAGGGTTGATGTAGGTGTAGAAATATGCCATAATGGAGAAGATGATACACACTGCAAACAAGAGAGAGGCAAATAGGACGTACTCTGCCCACTTTGAAAGAAGAGGAGGAGAGAGACAGAGGGACAAATGTGGTATTAATGCATCATCATGTTTCACCTGTACTACAAGACACAAAAAAATCAGACTCCTCAAAATATTTAGTCACTTTTTTTTTTTTACCTGTTTGGGAATCTTTGCAAGCTCAGCCACAATAAGTACAATGAAGTTGCCAACAGCATTGGTAAACAACCAGCCTGCTTGTAGCACTGATTTCATGTTACTAGGTGCCTTGAAGACACAAAAGAAGGACAAAAGGTGAAAAAAGCCAGACACAAAGAATACATAATTATTTTATAGTTCAAAGACAAACCAAACATTTGCCTGTTCTGTGTCCTACGTCTTCTTTCATGGTACAGCACTAAAATAGGAAATACCACATTTACCTGTGAGTAGGAGAACTCCAGACCAGTGACAGAAAACATCACTTCACCAGCAGTGATGCAGAAGTATTGTGGGATCTGGAGAGCCATGTGAACTGAGTTAGGCTTGATGTCTTCTGCTGCAGTAATAGACTCCTGACACTAAAACAAATTATCAGAATAGATCAGTTTAGGGCAGTATTTCTGTGACTGAAAAAAGCAGCTGGACAGATGTTGCCAGAGCATACAAATTAAATTTTGTATAATCAATCACATGAAAAAATAAATAAATGAATATTGATGGCACAAAAACAGGGTGTAGGTAGGACTCAAAATAAACTATAGGGTCCATGTTCACTGTAGTAAAGGAACATGTGAAACTTGTCACCCAGTGCAAAGATGTGGCTCAACAACAATGGAGCTTTAAGGCAGAGGAATAAGATATATCTTACACAGACAATTGTTCCTAGGATCAATTCCTTGATGGTATTTTGGATGATTTGTTTATATTAAGAAAGAAATCGAATATCACCATCCTAAAAAATCATTTGTGAAACTTACATTGCTTCCAAAGACTAAAGTGCTGGGGATAAGAAAGGTATATGAACTTCCAAATCCAAACTCTCTGCTGTATTCACATGACTGTGAACCACTCCGTAAAGTGAAGATGGCCCTGATCATCAGAAAAGACAATCACTGTAATAGCTATTATTGTTTGCATACAATAATGAATATAGTATGAAAACAGTGGTGATTTGTCAATATGAAAAACTTACTTTCCATTTTTTATCTCGGTGTAGTTGGAATAATTCAATGACTCGATTGGGCCAAAGTCAGCTGCTGGAGTTGACACATTTACTGTTGTATTCATTCCATTTACAAATCTGAAATATTGAGCCAGAAAATATATTTTAAAAAACAATGTATTCTTCAGATAAAGATTAGGGCTGCAACTTTGGTATTTTCTATATTTTAACCTGATAATAATTAATTTTCTATTGGTCAGCTGATCAATTAATCATACATATTTGTTACAGTTTAAACATTTGTATTTTTTCAATCAATCAATTATTTGTTATATGAAAATCATACGGGGTACAATTGCAGTGAAAAGTAATTCCATCAGCTCCTTCTACTTGTGCATGTTCAACACATTCAATTTACCGAATTGCATTGTTGCCTTCTTGTGGCTTGGAGATTACATCATCAGTCTGAGGAAATAAGACAACAAATGTTGATTAATTGAACTTATAAGGCCTCTTGCTTGTCTTTATTTTCATTATTGTGCGTCTAACTCACCAACAACCAGTTCCCGTCATTGATGTTTGAGCGAATCAGAAGTGTTTGTCGTTTTCCTTTGGACAAGGGAATGGTTCTTGTCATGTTGTCTATTGAAATCTGGACCATTTCTGCTTCAAATGTGAAGAATTGATCACTGGCCTGCAAAGAAATTGCAGTTTGAAATTAAAACTGTGCAATCATTGGGGTACGAATATATGAAGATGTTGGACATGTTGAACACAGTGGTATTTTGACTCGCATGCAATATATTTTCACAGCATTGTAAACTTATAAATCCCAATGTTGTAAAGGTTTTGTGTTATTGTATGAGACATACCTGAGCTGCAGGAAGCACCAGAAGATCGTTGTCAGGAAGCTTCACTGTCACTGGATTGCTGCCCATGTTTAGTAATTTCAATTGACTCTGGGAGGCTGATGGGAAGGTGGGTAATGTTTTCTGAAGATTAAGTGAGTTTGAAAATAACTTAATCCCTGAACAGATGTGCATTTTGCAGTAAGGAAATGAACACAGTAACTGTTTTCTACTTACATCAATTTCAAGCTGAACCAAAGCAGCACAGATAAAAGCTATAGCTGCCATAATCATCCCCACTGTCATTCTTCTCAGAGGTCTGTTAAATTAACATTCAATTCTGTTACTGATTTGTACATTTGAGAGAATCACAGAAACAAATGTCTACATTTTTATACAAGAATAAGTTGTTTTTATGACTGTATTTTTTTTTATTATCATCATATTTATTATGTACCTGATTCAGAACTCTCAAACATTAGATCATTAAATTGTTTTCAATGTTCTCATCTAACATTTGTCAAGAAATTGGATAAGTGAAAACATGCAAAAAAGAAATTAAGAAATTAGGGTATTCTGAAGTAGATTTGTTCCAGACTAGAAAACTAAAAAAACATCTAAAAAATAAAACTTTAAATGTGACAAATCTCAGCATCTCTCAAAGTAAATGTAATGTAATAATCCAATTAGCTATTTAACAACCAAATAAAAGACTGCTAGATTTAAGTATTTGCCCCAAAGCTGTCTCACTTAGTACCAGCAGTACTTACGTAAAATTCAGGCCACATTTTTTGATCATGGGGTAGATTACGCTCTCCATGATAGGCACCAGAGTCAGGATCAGGATGGGGTTGACAGTCTTTCAAAAACAAATTGTACAGTGAGACTTTTCTGAAATAATCAGTCCAAGCAAACATGATAAAAATGATTGTACCTTACCTGCATCTGATCAGGCTGTATAACAAGGAGCCCCTGCAGACACAAAGACATTATTAAAACATGAACACATTGCTTTAGTTAATATATAATAGTTGGTTTTATTACCAAACTTACAAAGTTTCCATCCATGTTTGTGGCTTGCAGGGTCCATCTAGAACCCTTTAATAGAGATAGAGAGTTTAGTATGACCTGCCAACAAGTGATGTTGCATTTTAAAAGTAATAGTAACATTACAATACCTTTTGGTCAAACAGGGTCCAGAACATTGGGAGTGGGATGTATAAAAAGAGGACCTTCAGCACCATTTTGATTTGAGCAATGAGGAGTTTCTACAGCACCGACAGACAGAATAAGAATTGCTGTTATTCCACTAAAGAAACAGCTTGTTAGAAACTTAAGACATTTTTTTATTTTATGTTTTAAAGAAAATTTAACTGAAGTGAAACTTACATCATATTTTTCTTCTGACCAGTCCATCCAGTGTTGCCTCTTTGGGAATTGCTTGCTTCTGTGTTTGTAGCGGTTTTTAATGGCAAACTGAGTCACAGAAAAGAAGGAAAAAAAGTGAAGGATAACATGTTTTTAGAAACACCTAGAGCAACTGTTGTTACACATTGCAGAATGTGTTGATGCAGATGGTGTGAACTAGACTCACCCCAATGCATTTACACACATCCAGCATGATGTTTCCTTGTGGTTCAGCTTTGTAGTACATACCACTTCCAATGATAAACACCACTGTTGGGGACATCACAGGCCTAATATTATCAGTCCACAATTATGCACCAAATCTTTACATTTCTACTTTATGTATAGAATCACAGTCAACAAATAATGTAGACATACCAAGCGCAACCACCATTAGTGCTGCAGGGACACCGAAGGCCAAAGAATAACATTTCTGCTGACTGTAGATGCCACACTCCTGAGCTGCAGATTAAGATAACCAACATTAATCTAAATTGTTACTTATCCTCAAGGACTGTTATTGTTAGATGTTATCACAGGCAGTCATGTTTATAGTTGTCATTGTCGATGTCTTGCTCATATTTACCTCTCAGGATTGGAGTGATAATGGTTGACAGGAGACTCCCACCATTAATGCACAGGTAGAATACAGAGAAGAAAGTTCTCCTTTGCCTTTCCTGCACAGAGAAATAAATCAGTGACCTATAATGCATTGCTTGCATGTTTTGCAATGCTGAATACTGTATAATGTACAACCAATTTCTGACCATTCCCAGACTCCGCCAATAGGAGCAGAAATGAGACAATGTTCTAACCTGATGGTCACCGAATTGGTCTCCACCAAAGGCAGCAACACAAGGTTTGATGCCGCCTGTGCCCAGAGCAATGAGGAAGAGTCCCACCATAGACAACGCGCTAAATGTAAAGAGGAATATGTGCATGAGCAGAGAGCACTGTATGATGAAAACTGTTCTGCCAAAAGTGTACATCCTGGACTCTATTATTTGTGTTGTAGAATAGAAACCCACATATGGAAGGCCATTTCGTCTGGTATCCCATTTCTGTCTTTGTCAGTGATGTCATGGATTGCACTGACTGCCAACGCAACCTGGCCTATTGCATAGACAATGGACAAGTAGATGATAGTCCTGTAAGGTAAAGGGGAAGAGACAGCAAAGGGTGGAATAAGATACAGATACACAGATACTTTACTTGTGTAAAAATATGAGACTGTAACAATACACTGTTACAAGTAAATGTTCTGCATTCAAAATACTACTTAAAGTACAGAAGATCATCTAAACAAACAATTTTGTTTAGATGATAAAATAACTATGGTGGTAAAGAAATACTGACAACTCATTGAGATCTGAAAAATGACAAGGAAGCCCAAGTAAACACTACTTTTTGTAAGAGATCACAAGAAAAAAGGTAGGGAAACATTGGTTTAATCTTTAACTTTTAGCAGTGAATTGCATTTTATCATGTCATAATGTAAAACATTAAAGGTGCAGTAGGTAAGACTTATATGTCATATTTGCTGAAACTGAGCCTATGTAGAACTAGTAGAACTACATAAAGCAAGTAAATAAAAAAAAAAATCTGGCTTCTCTGGCACCACCTACAGCCTGTAGTGCGATTTGCAAAAGTCCAACTCTCCCTGTTCAGATGCACCAATCAGGCCCAGGGGGAGTGTCTAACTGCGTGTCAATCAATCAGCATTAATACCTATAGCACCTTTAATCTAAAAAGAAAAGAGAAACTTTATCTGTCTAAGTAAATGTGCATTTTCCTTCTGAAATGTTGTGGAGTAGAAGTATAAAGTATAAATATGGATATACTCAAGTATACACAAATACTCCAGTTATTTTATTTAAGTAGATTACTTGTACTTTTCAGTCATTGTCAGATAGTCATCCTCTAACTACTAGCATTTGTTTAATGGTAAAATAATTAAACACACTTAAACTTTCCCAGCCAGGAGTCAGCCACAATGGCCCCAAGGATAGGGGTCAGGTAGCAGAGAGCCACAAAGATGTGGTAGGTGGAGGTGGCCATGTCATCGTCCCAGCGAAAGAAGTACTTGAAGTACAGAACCAGGACAGCTGTGAACAGGCAGGGAAAATGTAAGTTACCTCTTATTTTACAGTATATCATCATCAATCTAAGACTACACAATATCAGCTCTAAAATGTTTGGTGACCAAACATTTCATGCAAAACATGACCAAACTTTGGCCATGTTTTGAATGTAAATATCCAATGGTGGAAAAATTAAGTAAAAGTAAAAGTAGCTATACCATCTCAACATCATCAAAATATATGAAGTACTTGTTTTTCAGAATAGCCCAATTTAGAACAATGTATATTATATTATATTCAGTTATGATTATTGATGCATTAATGCGTATATCACTTTAATACGGTGGCTGGTTAATGTGGAGATAATTTTAAATTATTTATACATTTCATATATATCATTGTATATACTGTGTTTATAAAGTATTTAATTTTAATTTTTATGTGACTGTATGTAAAGATATTTAGTAGTAATGTCATTATTTACATCGTTGTTCAATCACATATTAAATCAAATAAACAGTTCAGTAAAAAGTCAATATTTGCCTCTGAAATGTTGTGGAGAAGAAGTATAAAGTAGCAGAAAATTTAACATAATTAGTTACTTTCTACCACTAGAATATTAAACAAGTCCTTTTTTTCCAACACCATCCTTAAGCTTTGGTTAGGTTAATGAAACATCATGGTTTAGGTTCAAATAAGTCCTAGTTGTCGTGGTTAGAAAAACGTGGTCAATGTTTTAGAATGCAGTATTCTCACCTCGCATGCCATAATAGGAGAACCTCTCGCAGAACTCATTCACAATTATGAAGAAGATGCTGAGGGGGTAACCACACACCACTTTGCTCTGATGGATCAAAGAAACAGCAGCATGGTGTTCAGCAGTGGTCAGTGGTATTGGCAACAAAATTAACTTATTACTTGTATATCAAAAGTAAAAGTGCTCATAATGGTCCCTGTCAGTGTTTTATTATATTATTGGATGGTCATTGTTAGCAGCATAAGCAGTATTTTAATGCTGTAGTTGGTCAAGGTGGAATTTTGACTGCTTTTAAAAAAATGACCATAGCCTAGATGTGTAATAAATGTAGTGGAGTAAAAAGTACAACATTTCCATCTGAAATGTATGGAATTAAGGTATAAAGTAACATGAAATGGAAATACTCATGTAAAATACCATTTCCTAAACATTTTACTTAAATATTGCTTGGGAATTAGTAACCTATAGCAGTAATACAGTGAATGGCGTATTAAGATGGTTTCTTTGTTCCTATGATCATTTAGACTCACCGAACATAAAACAAAAACTGCATCAACATTCAATAAATGAAATTAATGAAGTACATTACCGTCCCTTTGCTTTTCTTCTCTTTCTTTGGGTCCTCATTATCTGTGCACAAGATTAAACTAATTTAAATAGCATGCTACATTTCATAAAAGACAGACATGTCCCACGTTTTGTGTGGAATTAAGAAACAGTAAGCAAGCAGTTAAGAGTGTGCAATAAGATTTATTTGTATGTTCTGACTTGTTCCCTAAAAAGAGTAAAACTCACCTGTCATGATGGCTGAATGAAGTTGCTGCCTGCCGTCTACTGTGGTTTGATATTCCTTTGAGATTCCTGCAGGGAGCAATTGATAACTAATCCTTCACTGTGAGAGTGTTTTGAAATACTGCTACATGTTAGCACCGTGATCTGTCGCTCACACTGCTGACCGTGCTGCTTTTATGATGGGTGGGAACATGAGATATAGGAGATAGGGAGTCAGCCATGTTCCGTACCTGACAACTCATAAAAGGTATTAAATACAGGGAACTCCACAACTTAACCAAATGTAAAAACAACCACACAAATAAACTTTAATACATGTGGAAATAAAATTAGGATCCATGAGTACAAGTGCAGAGAAATTAGTGTTTTATTTAAAAGAAAAGCATTAAGGAACATCTCTGTTTACAGCAGAACAGTAACTTTATGTTAAATAAAAAACATTGCTGCCTAAATATAAAACAATTTCTGGAACAATTCAATGGACACTGAAATGGTATAAGATTCAAATAATTTCCACAGTAGGCGTAGTGTCTGGTTCCACACCTCATCACTTTGGCAAGAAGGTGAACATCATCTTTACAGTGTATGAGCCCCACACAGATACTTTGCAAATATTGCACACACTCCTTTTTTATATACATTAATTAACAATTTGGAATATAATATTTGTATGTAATGGCTTTAAATATTTAAAAACACTCCCATTCTAAGACATTGAAGTGATTTAAGGTTGAATGCTAACATGAGTCATAGGAGGCCCTTTTAGTAGAAATATAACTTCATGTACAGGTAGATGAGCGTCAACATATGCAGCATATACTGTTCATCAAGACATCAACAGTGGCTTATAAAATTGGAATACTGTACATACAAAAATGCAGTGTGAAATATTAAAAATATCATCAAAATAAGCAAAAATGGGCTGTTGGGAGGGTGGTGGGTGGTGTAATATAATGACATGCATATCAAAGATCCCAACAGGAATGTCTCCATTAAAAACACTGCCCAGTATTTTCAGGTAAAAACAAGTGACACATTATGTGTGGCCATGAAGCAGGTTGCAAAGTCTGTCATCTAGCCTGCATGATTCCCTCTCTGGTATCAGGCTCTCCATCAGTAGTGTCACAGACATCCAACAGAAGTTACCATGCCGTGTGTATACATTAAATAGGTCCAGTGCCTTGGTCATGGTTCACTGAGAAAGGTGAGAACGGGTCAGAGTTGTCTGTGCTTATGTCAGTTTCCCGTTAAACTGACTAAAGAAAAGAAGGATCAGGTTCAAAAGCGACAATGTGGCTTCACCGGCATGCCTGGTTGGCGAGTATAGAGGGCACAGGGTTCAAGGCTAACCCAGGCAAGCATCATACCACAGAGGAAGAGCTGGGGATGCCGTGGATGGTGGCACTAGTTGGCGTGCCGCTGATGGCGTTAAAGATGTGAAGCGAGTCTGGAAGAACGCTCTTCATACCATCTTCCACAGGACTGATCTGGAAGGGAGGCAGTATAATACATATTCAATCACTCACAATACAATCTTAGATAGATAGCTTAGTACCTTAATTACTACCAAGTGAAAGCTTTATTTAAAAGGATAGTAATAGCTAGTATGGCTTTCCCCATTTCTAGTCTTTGTGCTAAGCTAAGCTAACCAGCTGTTGGCTGTAGCTGTATATTAACCTTACAGACATGATAGTGGTATCAATCTTCACATCTAAAGCTCGGCAAGAAAGCAAATAATCATATTTTCCACAAATGCCAGACTGGTCCTTTAAAGTGGAGCCTCAGAACCCCTTCAATAAAGATTGCTACAGAAAACAAATAAGCAAAAACAACCAATCTTCATAACAAAAACAAATTAAAGTAAATACATAATTCAAATGCATGTACATGCATATACATGTGCTCTTCATACACACACAAATGTATGTACATACACTATGTATGTACATACATAAATGTACATCCACTACCAGTTTGGGGTCACTTACAAATTTCCATTCCACTCCATTATAGACAGAATACCAACTGATCTGAGTGGGTGGCTGATCTTTCATGCAATATCTACATTGCCCATTATCATCAACCATTCATCCAATGTTCCAAAGGCACATTATGTTCAATAATCTGAAATCATTTTAAAAAACTAAGTGAGAAAACATTGGAGAACCCTTTTGCAATTCTGTAACCACATAATGTAATCTGAAAACAGTGCATCTGATCTCAGCTGGTATTTTGTCTATAATGAAGTGCAATGAAAATTTCTATGTGACCCCAAACGTTTGACCGGTGTGTGTGTGTGTGTGTGTGTGTGTGTGTGTGTGTGTGTGTGTGTGTGTGTGTGTGTGTGTATACATGCATACATACATGCTGTACACACATGCAGAAAATAACATGTTGGCATAACAAGTGATTGCTGATCTAGCCAGCTGCTGCATCCATAGTAGAGTGAGAACAGGTGGGTTTTAAGTTTTGAATTACCAGGGGTAGAGCTGAAACTATTAGATGATTAGTCAATTAGTCAATCAACATTAAATTATTAGCTATTTTGATTAATCAATTTTCATGGAAAAATGCAGCCTCTCAATGTGAGTGGTTGCTGCTTTTATGTTATAGTTAACTGAATATCTTTGTTTTTGGACTGCTGGACATACAAGGCATTCAAAGACTTCACCTTCAGAAACTGTGATGGATGTTTATTAATTAATTAATCAAGAGTGTAATCATCGGATTTATTGGTAACAAGTAATTGTTAGATGCAGGCCTGATCAGGAGATTTAGCCAGTGGACATGTGTTCCATGTGTGAGAATATTTTATGTTTTATTTATTACAGGCATCTAACGATAAGGCCCGTCTGTGATCTGATCAGATAACTTTGCCAATCTATTCTGTGCGTTTAAAGGTCAAGACATGGCCCTTAGCTTTAGCAGCTTTCTGTTTTTTGTTATATGAAATCAGTGTAACATCAGAATGTCTAATGGTTTGACAATACAACAGCAATCAAAACTTTGGGTAATATATGATGCCTTTTGTCTGGCTGGATCCACAATTATCAACTCAGTCTTTATTGCATACAGGTGCTTTTTGCATTACCATCCAATCTGCTCATGTCAGCACAAGGGAAAAACAGAGAATGGTGTTATCAAAGAGTGTGTTATCAGTTATACTATAAAACATATTTCATGAATGGCACTCACACACACCGTAACCCTTCTTAGAAGATTACAGTTCTAACATTTGTAATGCAGAATGTAATTACACTGCTATTGTACTCACTTGCTCATGCATGATGATGGACAGCTCCCTAGCTAGGTCTCTATAGTTGGCTTTCATCTCATCGTGATACTCCTGTTGATCCTCTTTGATCAGACGCTCATTAATACTCAAGCCGTGGCCACATGCCTCAACAAAATGCCTGCTCAAAAAACACAAAGTTAAGATGTGTTAAAGGAAATTACACAAAGTAGTTGCACACACATGTAAGCTGTTGGCATCTTATCTCACCTGAAGACCTCTTTCAGCTGTTTGACCTTGTTATCGGGATACTTCTTGGCACAGGCATCGTCCAGAAAAGCTCGTGCATATGCAAGTGGTCCTGCGTTTACCTGAGGGAGAATGCAGGAGCTGTGTTATGTTTTTTCATGATCATTTTATTAAATATGTCCAATGTGTGTGTGTGTGTGTGTGTGTATGTTGACAAAAGTCAAAGCAGGCACCTGGACGCTGATGCTGCCCTGCAGTTTGAGCTGCAAACGGATCATGTCCACCTCACTGGAGGAGCACAGCTGTTTGATCTCAGCCACTTTCTTGCTCATCTCATCGATGGCCACCTCGATGGGGCTTAGATCAGTGTGGTGCTGATACATCACTGCGATACGTTTCTTTACGTAGGGAAACAATGAGTGGCTGGGGGACAGAAACACAATGAGGAGAGGGGTGAACAGCTTGCCTCTCATATCATGAATCTTTTCTTCATTCATGTGCTTTTCTGAGTTTTCCAGCCCAGGATCCATATGTGTACTGTGCATCGTTTAAAAGCTCTCAGATTATAATGATAAGAATGTAAGGTTGTTGGACTTTTGCACAATAAAACAATATAACTGTGATTAGGAAAGGTCCTTGACAAACAGCTGACACATTCAGAATGTAATCAAGATCTTACATTCACCTACAGGACCATTCAGTTGAGTCATGTAATACCTCCACCAATCCTTAACTGATAACCACGTGGAAGTCTTCCACGTAGTGTGTTTTTGAAGTCTGTTTTTTGCTCAAATGTTTTAATATGCACACAATGGGAGGGGGTGGTGTATAGTTTGGAATGAAAGCAAATATGATTATTTAAGATAATTTAATGCGGAAGACACCATATTATTTATTTACAGCTGCTACGTTTCATTACATACTACTATCTTAAAGAAGAACTATTTAGCCTGTGATAACAGCTGCATAATATCTTCTGTGGCTATGGAATTGCAATACTAAACCTATAGAGTACCCCTTTAAGAGCCTATGTGCCCCTACCCTACAGTTTATAGGGTTACTTACTGGTTAGTATAGTCCTGCGTTTGCATTGCTCCTCCACCCCGCCTTGCTTTTTGCCTGATATGGTGAAAGGCATCTCAAACACAAAACGACGGATGTTGTGGCTCTTCTCGAAGTCTGTCTTCCTGTCCACCAGTTCCTTCTCCTCCAGGTAAGGGGTCACATGTGTCACTTGGATGTACGCAAACTTAGAATCCAGGTCTTTGGGGTTAATCTGCATAGAGTACATGGCATTACAGCAAATCCATGTTTTATAAATCTTATGGATTAGTTCACATCACAAGTCAAATATCAACACAGTCTTACCCTGCCAGAGTCTTGGATCATCTTCACATTCTCCTGTCCAAACTTGTCAGAGTACAGCTTCAGAAGCCTCTGAGATATCTCCGACAGTGGGGTGAATTTGGGTTCTTTGTAGATGTACTCCTTACCATCTTCATCTTCAAAGAAGCCCTGAAAACAGATAAAATATGGTCAAAATGAATAGTGTCTTTATCTAATGAGATACAAAGAAGCAAACAGTGCCACATCAAACCATACATGGGCTGTGAGCGGGAGTCGTTTGTTAAAATGGAATCGTTAGATAATCTCAGCTCTGAGTTAGGAGATTTGGAAGACTGCACACATATACAACCCTTAATCGAATATCCAAGCACAGAGAAAAAAATACTGCACTGCAAGACATCAACTACTGTCAGGTCAGTACTGTGAGACAGACCATAGGACATGGGTGGGGGCACAGATTTCACACCGTCAGTGGGAGCACTTACATTAGTCCGTTGTTTTGAATAACCTCAATGGTTTCCTACTAAGATTAGGACGACACTAAAGGCTGGGGTAGAGGCGGAGTAAAAAGGCTAAAAGATAAACAATGCACGTGAAATTGTGGGCAAAGTGTGCATTAGCGAAGAAGCACAACACAGTCAAACACATCACTGCAGTCCAACTGCAATATTGCCTTTCATATTGTTTACCTCAGCCTCTGAGTCAGTAAAGTGGTACTGCTGCAGGGGTGTAAACAGCAGAAAATAAAATCATTGTTATTGTTGTTGTTCTTCCATGATAACGACCTAAAAACTCCATCAACAATTAGACCACCATGTTGACCACATGGATCCCTATCAAAGCACGCAGGCAGAGGTAACCACACCCAACAAATTGTTTCACAAGATATGACAGAAATAAGGGTCAATACTAAAATCTTAGATCTGTAACACAATAGCAGAAACACTGGAATGAGTGCAGAAGTGAAAGCCATGCAACACATTTCCAAAAACAAGAAGCAGCATAGTGACTGATTGTTATTGTAAACTTGAAACAGCAAACTATGACTGATAATTGCAATGGATTAAAACAGCACCAACACCACACAACTGCTAAGAAAGTCTAGCAAGGTCTACTGCACAACTTACCGCTGCCTTTAAAGAGGATAAAAAGCAGAAAAGTGTATTAGATTGGATCATAAAATGCCATGTGATCATGCTCTTAAAAACAGAAAAACACCCTCAGCATCACCCATGCTCATTGCGAATTACACTAAGCAACCAACTCATTACTTGCTCTTTTGTAAAATAATAATTGAATAATAAATGTAATAATTTTAAATACAGTGTGTGCCGAAACCAGATTAACAAGAAGTCGGTTTAAAAAAACTAAAACTCACCTGGCCAAAGAAGGCCACTCTGAAGTAGGTGCCCAGCAGTCTCTTGCCTGAGTGCATTACCTCTGTCACTTTGCTGTATGCACGATGCAGGGTGTCATATAGGTGGGCCAGTTTCTGTGCAAGTAATACAAATCGGATTAAAAATCTGATTATAATTTGTAGATACTAATGTCCCAACCTGGGCTAAATAAGTGGGGATTGTTGTGGGAGACAAAAAGTTAAATGCACCTCAAAGTCCCTGCGCTTCTCATAAATGGGGATAATGAGTTTGTAGATGTCAGAGATGAGCTCATAACGCTCAGCTTTCCACAATCCATCTGCACACTCTTCCAAAAGCTCCATTAGGACGTCCTAAGGGAACAAGGGAGGTATAGAAATAGAAAATGTGTTTGATAAGGCAACATCTCTTCTATCATGACCAAATGTGATGACTATAAAGAATCACGTCCCTCCCAAAAAGATTTATTATTACAAGAAATATGCAGTAATGATGTGTCATTTCAAAATTGCAAAATGTGTTTCATGCTAATGTGATTTGTCTATTATTTGAAGTCTTGAAAGTCAACTGTTAAATCTGTAATGAAATACTGAAGAGAAATTATTTTAAAAAATAATTATTGGAGAGCTAAAAATAGGATAGGATTATATGTCTTAATACATTAATATTACATTTACTTCGTAGATGTTTTTTTGTCCAAAACAACTCACAAAAATGCATTCAACTCCAGTAGTCTTAACTAAAATACACAATTCTGAAAATCTAAATGTAATCAAATAATGTCATGGTGTGGTCAGACAACAGACTGTATTTGAATATATGTTAATTTTTCAAATCTGTCATTAGCACAGTCCCATACTTCATTGAAATGAACATCCTGCATGCCAACATCTTCCATCATTGCTGCTTCTTCATCAATGTTTGGAGTCACGACACGAAACGCTGAGCAGCCCTGCTTGAACATGCCTGCACACAGTATGAGATAAGACAATATTTTAACAATCAGCCACATTAGGCAACAAAAAAACAGGAGTACTCAGACTATACATAATAAAGCTGCTGTGTTGCATGCAAGTAAAAATACATTATTAAGGCACCTTTTCTCCGCAGGTATTCTGCCACAAGCGCTGCAACATGCACATAGCACATGGCCGCCTGTGAACAACAACAGCAACTCAGGTCAGATAAGCAAAGTGATGTTGATAGTTTTAATTATGTTAGGATACGACAGCATCACCCACGAAACATTAACCACAATAAACTGGACAAACATGAAGTAAATACAGTCAGTAATTGATATTTGATACTGTACAGACACATCGCCAGACACAGACCTAAGTGAGTCTATCACATTTATTTTTTTTTTTTTTTAATCAGCCACCATCATACCAAAGTCCAACCCATTCAGCCACACAAAGTCTCTTATCACAGACCTCTGACAGGTCTCCGTTCTTCACATGGATCCGGGCCATACTGTCCAGCCAGGTCTTGCGTAGTTCTGGCGTGCTGGCGTAAGACTTGGCGAGGCTGTACTGCAGGTCCACCAGCATCTCTGGATCTCTCTCGTGCTCCTTCATCTGAGCCGTGGCCATCAAAACTGTTCTTATGCGTTTGGTCAGGTCCTTCACATCTGATGGGAAAGCTGTGTTCTGTTAAGGAGGATGCAGAAATGAGAACAGTCAGTCATGTTACTGCCAGTTTCAGCATTTATTTTAACTGTTTCAACTGCACAAAAATGAATTATTGACCTTAATAGTTTTGTCACTGTTGGCACAGTTGTTGATTATTGACAGAGACTGCTGAAAGCGGGTACTTCCGATACCAATTACATCCGCTATCAACTGACTGACAGCAATCACCACCTAAAGAAAGAGAAAGATACATATTATTATTATTATTATTATTATTAAATATTGTTTAACCCTTGCATTTAGCTGAGATTGGTTCATTTCATCTTTGTTTGAGGTCTCACAGACCTCAAAACTGTATGACAATAATATGAATAAATAATAATCTAATCTTTAAACCCCAAATGTATTGAAATGGTAACAGTTCCTGTTGCCACAAAATAGGCTTACACATTTGTATTTGATGGAAAGTAAAAAAAAAAATAAAAAAAAATAAGGACATTACAATTAAACATTATTACACCATATAATAAACACTTATTTGGGATTTGGAACTGGTAATAAAATTTGAAAATGCATTGCATTCAACCATGGTTTACAGCTGAGGTCCCAAACAGAAGTAAGCAGCTACGTGTCATTTTCAGTGGTAGGTTTCTGCAACATGGCATCACTTCAATATTCAGTTTATAAGCAATTCTCACAAAATTAAAAAGTAAATACAGAGCTAATAATATTAGCGATGTAAGTATGTTTTTGAGTTGTTAAACAAGGCCAATTTAGGTTTAAATGATGGGAACATGAAAGCTTTATTCTTTTGATACCAGTTACATCCACAGAAGGACTATCCCTACCTGTAAGTGCGTCCGGACAAAAGATTTGCGACCTGTGTAGTCAAAGTTGCTCTTCATGAGGAAGTAGAGCAGATGGGCGGCATCGCTGCGAATGGAGCTCAGCTTGGAGTTACAACACTTCAAGATCTCATAACAGAAAGCAGCACACATGTCAGCACGTCCTTCAAAAAATGTGCAGGGAAACTAGAGGGTGAAAAAGACAGACAGGTTATCAGAGAACGCCTTAGACCATAACAAACAACAACAGAGCATTGTTAGGCAGAGAAACCGACATTCTTCACACCTTGTAGATGAAGGTGCGCAGTGACGTGAAGACCTGCTTGAGGGCCGTTTCTGACTGATTGATTCGCAGGAAACAGAGGTGGACTTCAAACACCTTCTTCATTAGTGGACTGTGGCCATGGTCAGAGCACAGCTGAGTCTGTGGGGAAAGAGAGTATCATCTTAGCAGTGGAAATAATCTGACTGTAAAAGCTGAAAATTACATTCACGTTTTAATGAAGCATTAATTGGGCCTGACATAATCATTAGTTAACCTAAACCTGTATTTAAAGAAAAATGGTCCAGTACAAAAAGTACAGTAAATGTGTGACAAATAATATTTTATGTATTTTACCTTGAATCCCATGATGAAGATACTTAGCGTGTCCAGGACGGTCATACACACTTCCGTAGCGATGTTAGCCTCCAGCAGTGACTGATTTAACACATCTGCATCCGAGTGACTGTAGGCTAAAGAGGACACAACAGATGTAGCTGTTTCACCCATATATCACATCATATCTCTTGAAATATGAGACATTAATGTTAAAGGGAAAGCTGGAAAATGCCATTATGATGAAAAGATCAAGTTATATTCCAAACTGAAACAATCTTCCTGCTTACTAAATTAATACCTTTCATTAAATGAATGCTGACGTGTTGGCAAGGCACACATTTTGTTTACAAACTGTAGCAATGATGTTAGCGCTTGAGTTATTTAAAAATATTTACTGTATGAATGAATTTCCAGCAGCATTTTATAGCATTACATAGGTCATATTTTGTAGTGAAACCCTTGATATTTTACATGGATTGCTTTTTTTTCTCAGAGAATGAAATGAAAAATTAAGTTCAGAGCAGATGAGCTGGCTAGAAAGGGATGAGAAGATTCTGAAAGCTAATGTTCAGTTACAATAAGCATGCTCTCTGCAAACTGCCTGCTAGCCTGATACATTCTTACCATGGTCTACAGATATTCCAAGAATACTTGAAATCTTTCTTACACTGAAAACACAAAGACACTGTGTTAAATGATGCCATTTAACACACACATTGCTTAAGCCCTTAAGATGAAGTCAATATCACGCTAAACATATCTACCTTAGCCCAATGTAATTTAATTTACTGATGATGCACCCTTGTCTCTTGAGGCATTTTCCACTCGACAGCGTGTAAACACAGGATGAGGGTTTATGTTGATGATGTTGAAAAGCATGAGTAGACTACACAGAGTGAGGCGGAGGAGGGCAGAGGTCCTTTGGTAGAGGATGTTTGATGAAAAGTATGGCGCACTTACTGTGGTTAAAAGTGTATGAGTTATCCAGGCTGTTGAGCTGATGTAAGCGGGCATGCATCATTCCCGCCCTGTTACGGGACACAGGCAGAGTCTGAGACTTCCGCTCATGTGCTACAGGTCCTGCCCCATCCTGGTTCCTGATGAGGCAACAGGACAATGTTAGACAAATGGCAGGTTAGTGAAGCAGGTTAGGGTGAATAATTTGCTATTTTGCACATTTGGGTGGTGTAAATATCACTCAAATCCTGATAGAAAAAGCAGCCTTGCTTGTATTCCAACCTTGGGTTATACTATTTTGTTAAACAGTTAGCTTATTTGATTTTTAATGTATCATGATAAAACAAATCCATTATTTGAACATTTTGGGTGATTTTTACACATGCATGTTGCCACTGTGGCATGTATGCCGTAAAGTTGTGCTGTATATTGTTTAGCATGCAGTTTAATGAAATAATTATCAAAGCAGCAGAAGCAGCAGCAGAAGCAATGAGTTACAGCCAACACCATGCATATAAGAATGAAAGAGACAAATGCAATACATAAACTTAGAGTTGTGTCACAGCACTGCAACTTGTACAGTGTGGGAAAATATCATGCATTAAGATTGAGAGAGTCCATTCCACCTTTAGTCTTACCCAAGCAGGAGAGGGCAGGAGCCAGGTTTTAATTCATTTTGTTAAACTTGCCAGCATTTAGGTGAATAGATAGAAACAGTGGTGGGAGGTTAGAGAGAGTGAACACCCAAAGCCCTGTGGGAGTCATGGCCAGAGCTCCCAAATAGTGGAGAGAGTACAGTATGTATGATTGGATACATTATTTTGCTGTCACATTTTGTAACGGTCACACATTATGTTACACTGGATGGCCTAAAATGAAAACAATAAGTAGCCACATCATTGTCATATATGTTATTAAGTTTAATGGGCAATAATGTACTCCAGGAAATGTAGTTTGTTTTCCCATGTGTCTATCCACTAGGACAGTGGCTCCCAACAAAAGATACCTCAAGGGTTATTTCTGTAGTTGCCAGAGAGTATGTGCAAAGATTGTGGAGTAGCTCACAATATTTGAAAATTACAATTTGATTTAAAGAAATATATCAAAACTTAGTCACCATTGATACACCACCTGTTGTAACTGAGACTAGTGAAAACTAGTTAGGGAGCAGAGAAGCCGAGTTATGTTAGCTAATGAAATTGATACACTCATTTATTTATTTTTATATTTAGCTAAAACTAACAGATATATGGTTAAAAAGCTAAAAGTAATAGCTCATAAAATAATGTAAGTTAGTTATTGGATAACTGGTTGAAACATCCAGCTGCTACTCCAATTGGCAGTGGTACGAATGCAAACTTGACCAAACTGATCTAAACACGGGAACCACTGTACTAAAAGCCAAATCATAATTAAAACTAAAAAGCTTTAAAAGAATGACATTTATGTAACGTTTTTATTCAGCAGACCACATTACCTTGCGATGTATCTCTTTCCCATGTATCTGAACTGATGGAGGCACACTCTGAAGAGGAAAAGTGGAAAATCAGATCTCAAGCTTTACTTATAATATCAGGGTTGTCGTGAAAGCAATGTAAGGTGTCTTACTCGACTAGAGTGAAGAAGTCCATTAACTCAGCAGATGAAGCCTTGTTCCAGTATGTGAACAGAGCATCTGGAAAAAGACAGAGATTGACATTGGAGAGATAATTGTTTTGTTTTTGGATTGTTGCCATGTAAGTGAGCTCAGTAAGTGAGGTCAGTGTTTAAGCAGCAACACAGAAAGTGTGAGTGCAGAGTGCAGATGTTCAGATGGAGTCAGATGTTACCCTCAGACATGCTTTTGAGTATGTGTAAGAAGCACATGAGTAGGCTCTTGATTTCTGCCTGGTCCAGTTTATCACATCGCAGCAGGGTACTTCCCATTGTTGAAGCA